>MU226261.1:4119080-4162840 GCA_018584345.1 Thuja plicata | reverse complement strand
GGATAAGAAGAAAAGTGGAGATTTTTTATTTAAATAAAAGAGGAGGAAATTCCTTTTATTTAAATAAAGGCTTAGGATAAAGTGATTTTATTATTTAATTAAAAGAGATAATTAATTAATTAAAAGAGAGCATGTTCTCTTAATTAAAAAATATTTTTATTTTTATTTTTTTCTCTTTTAAATTAAATAAGGCTTAAACCTTAGGAAATATTGAATTGATTATGATTTGATCAAGGAAATTGATATAATTGATATTGTTGATATTTGAAAATATTGATTCAGGGATTTGATAAATTGAGAAATGGGGCCCAAAGTCTAGGCGACCATTTTAGGGTGCATACAGGGGCTAAATGTATAGTCAAAAAATGGAAGCACTTCCATTGTAGACATGTTTAGCCTTCCAAGTAAGTGGTTTGGGGTCATGGCAAGTGCCTTGAATGGGTCCCTGATCTTTACATGGCTTCCCCCCTATTCTGTCCCTCTTTCCACTCCTGTTTAGCCTAATTTCTGCATTCTGGACTGCAGACTGGTGATTTTGGGCTTCAGGGTCAGGGTTGACCTTTTGGGTCTATGTTGACCTCAACCCTAACCTAGGTAAGGGTCTACCTCAACCCTAACCTAGGTTAGGGTTGACCTTGACCTTGACCCAGGGTTCAGATCCTGAGGTCTCACAGTTTTTGGAGGTCAACCTTTTCAAAAAGTTTTTCCCGCTTCTGGGTCAGTTATTTCAGGTTCCGAAGCATTGATTCCTAAATTATATTTAATATAGATCCTCTTCTAGGGGTAAAGGATTTAATGGGAATTTAATTCTCCTATTTCGGCCTCCTTAGAAGATTGTGCCCTAATTTCATATAAAAGGGAGCTTTCTCCTCTCATTTTCTCTAAGTCTTCTAATCAAGCATCAAGCATTCCTAATTGAGATCAAGCATTCTCAAGTGAAGTTCAAGCAAGCTAAGGAGAAATATTTCAAGCAAGCCTTCATATATTCAAGCATCCATTTTCATGAAGGAGATCCATTGGAGGCCATTGAAGGATTCAAGCTACATAGTGCCCTTTTTAGTGATCTCTCCATCCACCTTCTTTCAAGCGTATCCCAAATTCAAGAACCCATTCAAGACTTGGTGTTGTTAATCTACAAGAAAGAGATTGAAGACATCCTACCTTTCTACATTTTACATCTTGAAGCATACTTGTGGATCCAAGGATTCAAATCTGCCACAAGGACTTTTACAAGCAAGGTGAATTTATGCATTTACTTTGTTTATTTCTGCAATTTTAATTACATATATTTGAGGTTAATTTGAAAACTGGGGTTTGACCAAGGCAAACCCCTTCCCCCAATAAACAAACCTCTTTTTCTTGCTAGGTACAAGTTCAGGACTGTAGATTTGGACTCAGATTTGGATATCCTTTTCGGCAAACTTTCAGGATCTGCGAACAGAGTCACTTTCAAATCTGTGCAGGTCAAGGTCAACATTATTGGGTCAGAGTTGACATTTGTGGGTCAAAGTCAACCTTTTTCATAAGATGACATCTGAACAGAAAATGATTTCTGGGTTTTGTTCACCTCTGCGTTCCGGTTCTGGGTCATACTTCAGTTTTTCTAGAAATAGCCTACAGACCTCAAAAAATAGCATTCTTTGATCTGCACTATTTTAAGGCTGGTACTTCATCTCATCCATTTCAATTCCTAGAACTATCATATACATTCCTTTCCATAAAACGAGAATTTAAGATCTTTTCTCTTTGCTCTCATTTCCGAATGGATGATTCATTTGTGCATTGATCCTTCTTTTGGGTTAATCAATTTGGATCTTTCATTTGTGCATTTGAGGTTAAAAGGAAAATCTTATCTTCCCCACACATCACACAAACATCTACATTTTCAAATATGACATCTTTTCTTATGTTACACATTGTTATATGTTACATTTTGGTAACATCTATTTTTTATGTTACAGGTATATTATACTCAATAGGAAAAAAAATACCCTCTTCACTTTCCTTTTAATATTGTCACAAAAAATAAATATCATTTACCTAAATTTTAAAAAATGACAAACTATAATATCAACTCACTATATTTTAAACTCTAAAAGTAACAATGAATAATAGCTTTCCATCATTTTGTTTCCCATTCATATATTTATTATAGTGTTAATTTATAGTTCAATTCAAAAGATATTAAACGATATATAATTGTTCCCATTTTTATCATTAATGAAATAATTTGTCCAATAAAAAATAGACATTAAATTTTTAATTTTTTATAAGTGTAAAAATAATCAATTTGAATTTTCAACATATTTAAATCTTTGAAGTAAATTTTTCTTTTGAAAAAAAATGATAATTTTAATTAGAATGAAAAAAACATGAAGTTAATCACTAGAAACAAGGTAGCCCACTCCCATTGTTCAGTAATGGCTAAAAATGTGAGAATTTGCACCTCGTTCCCCGCGTTCTTTCTCCATGCCATATGCCCACCCCTTACATGTCAGGCCCCATTTCAACCTCATTAGCCACGTCCTCTACCAGGCACTACGGATTGGACATCGCCCTTTGCGCCCACCTTGTTCGCCGCATCCTCGTTGGTGGTGTGACGGAAATTTTGTGGCACATGGAAATTGTTAATAAATAAATTTAGATTGTTAGTTTTTTTATTGAATTGATTATTTTATTGGACATAAACAACATTGCAAAATTAGTCCTTTATATTAAATAATTTATTCATTTCTCTATAAATTTTAATTCTTATTTTTTCAAAAAAATAAAAATTAATAAATTAAATTAATAATAAAAATTAAAACACAAGTTGTTTTTCAAACTTTTTCAATTTTTCTTCTTCATGAGAATTTTTTGATTGGGAATAGTTGGAATACAAATATTATGAAAGTGCAATTAATTAACCCATTAGTGGGTAGAGATATTTAGTATTTGAAATAGTAATAATTTTATATTAAATTTAAGGATTTGAATTTTTCAACACCAATTTTTACGATCTTGTTTAAAAGGCTTCTAATTTTCCAAATATAAAATTTATGAAATTCTAATATGAAAAAATTTAAATAATCTAAATTTACTTAATAATTATATGATAAACTTTAATATTAGCCTACTTTCTATTCTACACTAAAAATGTTTGTTTCAAATGGAACTTGATTATCTAAGTGATGATTGACACACAAAATATAACAACTAGAAATAATGAGCACCAAATAAATAGATCTCTTACACTCTTTATATATATTTTAAATAAAATTATACACTATTACTTTCCCAAATAAATATATCAAAAATAGATCTCTTACACTCTTTATATATTTTTGTGCAATTTTGTTTCTGTGCAAGTATAGGTAGGTGGTCTTGTGTTTTTGTGCAATTTTGTTGTGCAAGGGCATACAACTGTCTGCATTTTGAAAATTGCAGATGAAATGTGTTGGTGTCATCTGAGGTATGCCATCGTAGAAAGATGAGGAATGAAGTGGGGTTATCTATTTATATCCTATGCCAGGTGATGGAGAGGCATATTTGCTACAAGGCAGATGGTGAAGGATCTTTTGGTTGGATGCACTATTGGGATTCCAAATCCTACACAGTGTTCCATTCATTCTCATGAGAGATGGGTTCGTGTGAACCACTACTCATGAAACATGGGTCAATGAGTTTGACTCAAAAAAATACACAGTTGAATCCTGATAGCAATATCACAGTTCCAAATCATGTTTGTCGGTTAGAGAAAAACCATAGAAATGGCGGTCTTTTTTATTGTACGTATGTAATTAAATGGTTTGGGAATGCTATTTGTTTAGAGTATTTATGCCATTATGATGGTCTGCTATAAAGAGTTAGGGTTTGAAAGGGCAGTTTTAGCTATTTATAGGGAAGATGTACTATGTACTCCTTTATTTTAATATTAATAAAAATCAAGTATTCAGATTAAACCCATAAGTGTGGTCACGCAACCGTCAAATTTAATCTGCAACCCCTTAAAATAGACCGGTGGTCCTATGGTGGAATCGTACACTAGAGTTTTCACGTGTGGCGTGAATAATTTAATTGTTCAATTAATTAATTAATTAATTTTATTTTAATTGTTTGTTTGCAAATTAATAATTTTTAATAAGTATATTTAAGATAAGAATTATTTTTATTTACTAGTTAAATCTATCATATTTAAATTTTTATAATTTTAATTAATAAATAAATTAAAAATAAAAATTATTATTGATTGTCTTCTTAGATTACTTATTTTAATTAAATATTAATGTACTATTATATATCTAAAATTATTTGACAATAATATTAAATTATTTTTCAGTAGAAATGAAGGATATCATCATGTGACAAAATGGATAATTAAATTAAATAAAAGTATTTGATAGAATTTTGTTTATTAATTGGAATAATTTAATTTTAGATATGTGGATAACATATTGACATAATTTAATTAGGTAGTTTTCAAAATTTAGTCAGCTCAATATTAGTGATCCTATAAATTTTAGAATATAGTAGAGGAAAGAAGGTAGTGTGATAACAAAAAATGATGGAAAGAACATACTCTAGAATGCAAGAGAAAGAGGGCGGAATAAGGGGCTTCCAGCAAAGATACTCTGTCACGAGCTTTTCAGCCCAAGGCTGCTATGAGCAAACAGAAGAAAGTAAAGACGATGTCTACTCTAGGTTGTGACCCTGAGACTGGACACTTCACTATGGAAGTGGCCAAACCAACCAAGGATAGTAGATTTGAAGATATGACCGCTTTGGATTTTCAGTTGCAGTCATTTGATATGGGGTTAGCTCGCTGTGACACCAAGGTAGACTGTGGAAGTCTACTAATGTGGTGATAGAAGAAGAACTCAAGGAGCTCAAGACTACCAAGGTTCAATTGAAGGCAGAAGTGGCTGAGCTGACAAATTTCATAAGAAAGCTCCTCACCCCGATTGTGAGTGTTCCCAACACCCATTCCACATTTGATCCCGGCATGGTAGAGAATCAAGCTATATTGGCCAAATTATAGGAAGATCGCCACTTCGTATAGATCGGTAGAGGATGGAGTGAGAGGCTCAAATCTGAAGGGTTGACAGTTGTTGAGCAGATAGGTAATGCTCTCTTGAGGTTGGAGACAAAAAGGAATAATATCGAGAAGAATTTACAAACTCTCGCATCTGAGAGAGTGAAGTGTCAGGAGTGCATAGTAACGCTCCATGTAGCTATGAAGATGAAAAAAAAAGAGGCATTGAAAGTAAAGATTCTGCAGAAGGGTGATGAACCTCTAATCGAGTGGCTTCATTTGTCTAGAGTTTGAAATTGAAATGATCATCCAGGCTGAGATGGGGTTGCAACAAGTGGATATTAAGGTTAAAGAAGAACATAACAAAGACTTCATGATTCTCCAAGGTTTGCATACAGAATCACAAACAAGTGGAGAAGGTAAGGAAATGATAGGACTGACCAACATGTAGAAATCATTCTCTGATTACGTAGACAAGTTGTTAGAGCCATCTTCTACCCACTTGGACAAAGTGCCAGAACTTCAATAGCTGAGAAGATGCATTTATAAAGCCATGGAAGAATTGAAGGATCAGATAGACGCAATTAAAAGTCTAGCTAAAGAGAATTCCAGATGGATCATCTGATACACCAATGTCCACATTAACACACATGAAGAGCTTATCAAAGTTATTACAACTGTCACTGCCTATAGGGCTAAATTAGGCAAAGAGAGCGAAACCGAAGCTTAGGTAGATTCTCTCTTTGTACTAGATTTTGATCAATATGTAACAGATAATCTTTCAGTTATCATTTCTACTTGGGGAAGATGAACTGTTTTGGTTACCCCTTCTTTTTGTAATGGCCCAATCTGGGACTCTATATGTACTATTTCCAAAATCAATACAAAAGTCGGATAAATTTTGGTGTGAAAGATAGCATTTTGCTGAGTCAAATTTGTATGTCTGAATACCATTATTTTACCTATTCCATTTGCATTGCATTTATATTTCTATTGAATTCGGATGTTTCTTTGAAGTTGGATTTACAATCTGTGTTCGAACTAGAGCTTTGTATTATGATTTGATAAAATTAGCGAAAGGGGAAATTTGTTGTTATCTTAAGTTTGGGAAATGTTCTTGTGATATAGATCGATTCATTGTCGTTCCTCCATTAATCTTTAGTCTTGCATCTGCATTTTCAGTAGAATTTCATGCATTACCAATTTTGGGAGTTAATCTGATTGATGAAATCTCAGAGTTGGCTAGATTTAGAGTTGAATTTGTCCTGCTTGAGCTATTTCCCGCCTAGGATTAGCTTGGTTTGCCTCTTCTATTGTCAGGTTAAGAACATACCCCTGTTAGACTAGGAAAGAGAAAATTTCACTGAAAATTATTCATATAAGGGAGTTGTACCTTTAAATTCAGAGAGAAATTAGTTTTTTCAATAACAATTTTCCAATTGTTATATTCGATTGTTCTTAAGCATCTTGGGTATTTTAGAGTTAAATTGAAAAGAACAATTTGTTTACTAACATATTTTTGGCGACTCTACTGGGGGGATGAACAGTCATTACACCAGAAACATATCATGTGGAAAGATGGTGCTTCCCCATGAAAATATAATTCACGTACTCCAACCAAATCTTGGTTTTCAAGACGATCAAGAAGACCTTATTTCCTCACTAAACACTTTTTCCTGGAGGAACAAAGGAAGCACCAAACATTATAGAAATGCTATTCAAGTGCTAGAACAAGAAGAAGCTAGAGTAGAAGCACTTGAAAGAGCCTTCCTAAGGAGAAATCAAAGAAGAGCACAATGCCAAGCTGAGCGTGAAGCTAGGCCACAAAATTAGTCAAAAATCTAGAGCCTAAAAGATTTCTCAGGAGCACAAGGAAAGAAAGAAGTACAGATCCAGTCTTTGAGAGACTCATGGATATTAAATTTTCTCTGCTTGAAGTACCTCACCGAAAGAATAGAACTACAAAAAGCCAAAGCAGACCTTCTTCACCCCCTAAGAAGTCTACTCTTTTATCCACCACTTTCCAAGTGTTAATGTTACACGGAGTAGTTTCTCCCCCTATTATCAATCTAACCCCCTATCTACCTGAAGTAACAATGGCACTCCCTTGGGCCACTACAGCAAGACCCATGCAATTAGCAGCATACAATCCTCTTCCCTCAGGGTCTAGAAAGAATTTTCCTAAATTTTCTGGAGACGGGAAAGTATCCACAGATGAACATATTGCTGCATTCTTTGCTTCTGTCAATATTCTGGCAGTACAAGAAGAGGATGTGGCCATTAGATTATTTGTTGAGACCCTTGTTGAGGGCACTGCCAATTAGTTTCACCACCTACCAAATTCTTCTATTATAGACTAGGCCTCCATGAGAGCTGCTTTTGAAAGAAGGTTTAAAACTGTGGAAGATGAACATGCTCTATTGACGCAATTGGCCTGTATCAAGAAAGAGCCTTCTATTAGTATGAGAGATTTCATTGCTAAATTCAATAAGCTCATAAATCATATTCCAGTGGCTGACAGGCCTACAACGGGGAATTTGAAAACATTATTTATAAGTGCTATGCCACCAGACATCAATTATGATCTAAGAAGAGTGAACCCTGCAAGTTTATATGCTACACAGAGGACTGCCATGGAACTTGAAGATCACATGATCTCATCTAGGAAATGGAAGAGAGAGATCCATTCAAGAGCCAGTACTAGTGGTACTACATCATCTGATGAGATGATCAAAAAATTGTCAAATGAATTCATCCCTTCAAAAGGCAACTCCCTAGATTCAATAACCCTTATCAACAGAATTATCAAGAGCAACCTGGAATGGGTAATGATGGGAGGAATGCTGATGATAAAGAATTACAGTTAACTGGTCCACCACAAAGGCTAGCTATTTAAGCTCCCCCTAAAAGAGGGAATATGTGTGCCTTTCATCTAACTACAGATCACGATGGAGAAAGATACCCTGATGTAGCCCGCGCTTGGAAAATGCATCAGACTGATGAATGGAATGCTAGAGTCTCTGGAGCTAAACCAGATTCATGCTCGCATGTCAACTCTGAAAACTTATATTTAGAGTATGAGTTCGATTAGAAACAAGGAGCAACATGTTATGCGACCATAGATGGAACTTCCTATACGGTTTTGACCAAGAGCCAGAAAGATAAAGGTCCTACCTCTTCCCCCCCACCTAAAAATAACAAGGCATCCACCTCCAACTCCAACGAAGCCAATCAAGGCGGGAGAATTCTACAACCAGGTAAGGAGAAGAACTCTTTTGACGTTATTCAATTTTGTAGGGACTCTCGAATTCAAATTTCTCCCATAGATTATCTCAAATCCAATCCTATATAATTGCAGAAATTAGTAGATTATTGTAATAAAGGGAATTAGAACCTAAACTAGAACGTCATGACTACTATAGAAAATGAGTCAATTTTTGCAGAGCCCATTGAGCAAGGTGAATCATCTATGTTATCTACTTTCCTGGGTCAGAAGCCTGATCCATTCTATGTGTCTTTATATATTAATGGATGGAAGTTGAGCAATTGTATAATAGACTCTGGGGCCTTAGATAACGTGATGCCATCAATAGTAGCTAAAGCTTTAGGACTTACCCTTACTAAGGCTCATGTTAGGTGCTATTCTATGGACTCCAAGAAAGTACCTCTGGTTGGACAAATTAAGGATGCCCAAGTGGCTCTGGCAGTGGATCCTGAGAAGAAGATGTTGTTAATAATTCTGGTTGCTGATATACCTGCTAGCTATGGTTTGTTGCTAAGCAGGAGTTTATGTAGAGATATAGGATGGGAAATAAAGTTAGATTGGTCTCAAGGTTTAATCCCGGTAGGTAGTAAAAAGATTAAACTGGTCCCAGAAGAGAAAGCTAAGTTTACAATGCTGAAGTCAAATGATCCTAAAGCCCAAATTTTGTATCAAGAATTGGAATTTGGCAACTATATGCTATTTACTGATGATCATGATGAAGAGGTGAAACCAGGAGAACCAAGAAAATAATTTTCTGCCGAAGAAGAGTCATCTCAAATTTGGACACTTGAATTTGATGGTAGTTGTGCTTCGTCAGGATCCGGTGCAGGCGTGGTCTTGATATCACCAGATGGAATATGTGAGCCTATGGCTTATAAATTAGAGTTTGGAAATACCAACAATACTGATGAATATGAAGCCCTTCTGTTAGGAATCATCGCTGCAAATGAAAAAGGCATGAAGATTTTGAGAGCTCATGGTGATGCAGAGCTTATCATGCACCAGGTTAAGAATCAATACTCTGTTAAAAATCATAGATTAAAGAACTACAAAAATAGAGTATGGGTTGAGATAGAAACACTGGACGCATTCTTTATTGAATCAGTGGTGAGAGAGTTGAATGCCAAAGTGGACTCCCTAGCTATGTCAGCTTCATTACTCCTTCCCCATCTTGAATTTAAAGACAAGAAGTACCATGTGGAAGCCATATATCGACCGTCCGTACCCGACAATGTGGAAGATTGGCAAGTGTTCAAAGATGAAAAAAATCTTCTTCTCTTTCTAGAGAGCAGTGGCAACTTCCACAAAGAGGTTTGTGGAAATTGTAAAGGAGATCATCTAGACAAGAAAAAGAAAGATAACTCAGATAGTATCTAGCTGTAAGGTAATATCATTCCACCCCATCTAGTCACCCTTGAAAAACTTTTCAATAGGCATGACACTTTTGTGATGAAGAAAAGAATCAAAAGAGGTCCTACTACTAGTGAGTGTGAAGGAATGAATATTGGAACTGAGAAAGATCCCAAGATGATCAACATTGGGAAGTGTTGTAATGAAGAAGAATAGAACGAGGCCAAGAAACTCTTCCTAGAATACTTGTACATTTTTTCCTGGAGCTATGAAGACCTAAAAAGTTTTATGGGTGGGAAATTCAAGCATCAAATCCACTTAAAACCTGAAGCTACCCCAATCAGGCAAAAGCAAAGGAACTATAATCCCAAAGTTGCTGATGCTATATTTAAGGAAGTAGATAAAATGCTTAAAGCAAGGATCATCTACCCTATACACCACTCTACCTAGGTGGAAAACATAGTGCCTGTGAGGAAGAAGAACGGAGAGATAAGAATCTGTGTAGACTTTAGAAATCTGAACCAATATTCTTTGAAAGACAATTATGCTCTTCCCAATATGGATCATTTACTGCAGATCGTAGCTGGAGCTGAAATGATGTCTACATTAGATGGATTTTAAGGATATAATCAGATAGAAGTTGAGAAAGCGGAGCAGCATAAAATGGCATTCACCACCCCGTGGGGCACTTTCACTTACTACAGAATGCCATTTGGGCTAATCAACACTGGAGCTACTTTTTAGAGAGGTATGGACCTTTCCTGAACAGTGATATGAAGAATAAAATCATTGGTATGTATTTGGACGATCTTAGTGTATCCTCTAGAAAAAGAATAGATCATATAAATGACTTAAGGAAAGTATTGAAAAGGTGTCCGGAAGATGGGACTTCATCAAATCCCAAGAAATCACTCTTCTGTGTAACTGAAGGGAAATTGCTAGGTCACATTGTCTGCCAAGAAGGCATAAGAATTGATCAAGAAAGGGTTAGAGCTATTCAGCAATTGAGTTTACCTGTGAATAAAATAGGAGTAAAATCTTTTTTTGGTCAGGTTAACTTTCTCAGGAGGTTTGTTCCAGATTTTTTATAAATTACTAAATGTATAGTTGATATGATGAAAGGAAATGTGAATTTCAAGTGGAATGACCTGGTAAGTAGGCCTTCAAAAACATAAAGAACACCATAGCCAATGCTCTGGACATTATGTCACCTAGATTACAAGAAAGACTTTATAATCTATTGTTATTCTTTTGAACGTACTCTATCAACTATTCTCATGCAGGAAAATGAGGAGGGAGTCTAGGCTCCTATTTATTTTATGAGCACACCTCTAAAAAAATCATGAGCTGAAATACTCCCAAACTGAAAAGCACGCTTTCATAGTCGTTAAAGCTTTAAAGAATTTTAGATTTTACATCTTACACTCACATTCTCTTGTGTATGTACTTGATATCGTAGTGAAAAGCATATTGACTAAATAGGATGTAGGATGTAACAACAGAGGAGCATGGGTAGCCAAAATGCAAGAATATGATGTAGAGATCAAGCCCACAAGGCTGGTGAGAGGCAATGCACTATGCAGGGCAATGGCGGAAAACCAAGCAGGCAAAGATCCAGAAGCTACACAACTGGTTTTGGCAGTAAGTATGCAAGACCCCTGGTTTGAAAACATCCTGTATTTACTTACATATGGGGAATGCCCTGAAGGGATGACTTCTAAGAAAAGAAGAGACCTGAAATTGAAGGCTTCTAAATATGTTATCTGGGAAGATAGATTATATAAGAGATCAATAGATGAAACCTTCCTCCGATGTGTCGACAGACAACAACAAGAGAAGTTGTTAAAAGTGTTTCATGATGAAGCTTGCAGAGGACATTTCTCCTCATCAGTTACCGCATTCAAGATTCTGAGACGGTGTTATTACTGGCCAGGAATGTTTAGAGATGCTTACCATTGGGTAGAAAAGTGTGAGAAATGCAAAATGTTTACTAGAAAGCCACAGTTAGTAGCGTTGCCTCTGAGACCAGTGATAATTGAAGGTCCTTTTCAACAATGGGGTCTTAATTTTATTGGTCCTATAAACCCCACGTCTAGTGCAGGTCATACCTACATAATCACTGTGACTGACTACTTCACAAAATGGGTGGAGGTGAAAGCAACCAAGAGGACTACTTCAGAACTAGTATGTGAGTTCATCAAAGAAAGCATCCTGGTAAGGTTTGGTGTGCCTATTAAGTTATTTATGGATAATACTACATACTTTTATTCTCAGAAAATTACTGAATTTTTCTTTGAGTACGACATCATGATTAGTCATTCTTCTGACTATTTCCCTCAAGGGAATGGCCAAGCGGAATCCAGCAATAAAATCTTGGTGAATATCATGAAGAAGCTTGTAGCATACAACTAGAGAACCTAGAATAAGAAAATCTATGAATCCCTCTGGGGAGATAGAGTGACTCCCAAAAGAGCCATAGGTGTATCCCCTTTTGAACTTGTTTATAGAGTAGAGGCCAGCCTTCCATTACCACTAGAGCTAGCAACCTGCAAACTGAGAACATATATGAAGATGTTTTAGAAAAGAGGATTTTGTACCTAAGCAAACTGGAAGAAGAAAGAGAGAAAATGGTAGACCACATTAGACAACATCAGATATGTGTAAAGAGTTTGTTTGATAAAAAGAGAAGACCCCAAAAATTTATGGAAGGAGACATGATGTTGTTGTGGGACAAGCGTAGGACACCCAAGGGCATGCACAGAAAATTTGAAACACTGTGAAAAGGACCTTTCAAGATCCATCAGGTGTTTGAGAATAATTCTTTCAAATTGGCATATCCATATGGTGAAGTGCTACCCCTGACGTATAATGGTCAGGATCTGAAGCCCTATCAGATTTAAATTGAAAATAGGTAACCCCTGTATTGTACAATAGTTATGTTTAGTTCCTGCTTTTGTTTTCCTAGTTAGGTTTCCTTCCTGCTTTCCCTTTCTGTGTCTTGCTTTATCTTTGTTGTGAGCCATCTCTGTTGAGCTTTGCAAAACCAGAGATTTAAGATTCTTTGCTTGGAGATGTAAATGTCCAAGTCCCCAGACAGAGCTAGTTGTTACCCCACTTTTAGTCTGCATACCTTTAGATAAAAGTGAGTGTTTAATGTATAATAGTGGTCTTGAAATCTTCTTGTTAGTCCTGAGTCTAAGTCTAGAAAAATTTCCCTTAGGCTAGGGAGCCTTTACCAGATTTTTCCAAATTGCCTTCTCTTTTGTGAACCGGAGGGCTTCTATTTATGAGTTTATATTTTCAGTGGGTAGGTTAAGTTCCCAATCTGGCAAAGGTCATGGTTCAAAGATTTCTAACATCAATATTACACACAATGGAAGTATGTAGTTGTAATCCTTCATTTTGTAGCTTGGCAGAAAATTGGGTCTGAGCTTCTTCATTGGCGGAAAAGTATCAACAGAGTGCATCTTCTGTTGATGACTACTAAGTGATGTCTTAGCAAGAAGTACAGTTCTAAAATGGATCCTTTAGGCTTAAGAAGGGCTGTTGTGCCTGGATTACACCTCTATAAGCCAAAATGAATGTTTCAATAGAAAGAAATTAAGAAAATGAGCCTAAAGGCGAAAAAGTGGAAAATGACTTCTCCTCTACTCCTACAGGCAGGTTTTGACTCACGGAGTATGTTTCCTGCCGAACCATTTAAATGAAGCGATTTTGAAGGAGGACCTGTCTCACAAAGGATCTGAGATATAAAGAAGGCAGGTGAAATCAACACATGCCATTTTAGCATCCTGATAGACTGAATCTCCCCCTTGGCAGATTTTTGAACCAAGAGCACTCCAAAAGCACTTCTCCGCCCAAAGGAGAAGTGGAAAAGTTATTTTCTACCACCTTAGAAAAGTTGCCATTGCGATTACTAAAAGTGAAAAGAAATTTCTTAACGGCCCGTAAAAGCAAGGTAATTAATTCAAATAAAGCCATTTTACTGCATAATGGACTGTTCCATTAATGTTGAGGTCTTTTCATTCGTGTGGCACGGGAAGTCAGTTGTTAAATGGTAAAAATTCAAAATTTATAAGATCAGTTGGAGATTGCCAACAAGAGCTACTGTTTGCTTAACATATTGCTTAGATTTGAAGCTTTAATATCGATTCTTCTTTGTCCTTGCAGTCTCAAAGATATTCCTCATTCCTGAATCAAATCATTCAAATCATGGCTTCCAGATTCATGGGATTTGATGGAATGAATGACATTACTTCTGAATTGCATAAGATCTCTAAAGTGGACCAGACATTCTGAATTGCATAATGAATGACATTCTTCTTTGACATGTAGGACTTCCAAAATAGAATAAAAGTGGACCAGACACATCCTATTACCGAGAAGTTGAAGGAGAGAGGATTAGTTAAGGCCACTGGTTTTCCCGTGGCTTTTCAAGACCCAAAATTAATCTAGGAATGCATCGCTCGATACAACCCAGATACAAGGCAAATTCTCTTGCCCAATGATATGGTGTTGCTATCTATTGATAGGGAATCAATCCAGAACTTGCTTCGCATCCCAGAGTGAGCTAAGTATTAAAAAATGATATACAGTCGAGTGGTGACTAAAAATATTGCCAAAAATTTAGTTTGGAAGAAGGAGATAATGACAACATGGTTTCAAGAACCCAAGAGCACCAAAGGGAAGCTTCCGAAGACATTATACGACACTAATCTGAAGCCGAAGATCATTGACATTCTGGTGTTACTCCATAGGATTAGAGGTGAGAGTGAGGCACTCAACTTTGTTGATCATCACTTCTTCCTGGTTCAGGTAATCTGTTCCCAACATCACTTCATTGACTGGGCACTTATGGTAAGTGAGAATCTCTCGGAGGCCCTAGATAGGGCTAAATGCCAAAATGAATTTTACATGTCTTGAGTCCTCTTATATATTCTAGCTACACTCCAGATTTGGCTAGGTCTTCCTAGATTAGAGGAATTTCCTGATGATGTCAAGAGTTATGAATTTTCCCCTCTTTGCAATTGCATAACAGTTATGCTGAGTATCTTCGGGATAATGATGCATTTACAATGAGATTGTGCAAGGAGTTACAAGGCTATCTAGAAAGGAGATTCTCCCCCAAAGCCATCGCTTTCATTAGCCATTTTGGGTGTTATTTCATTCAATTTAGAGGTTTCTCATATCTTTGTCTTGCAGGTTTTGATGATTTTACTTTGAAGCTGCCCAGGTATCCTACTGATATGATCATGCTAATTGAAGTAATGAGGAAAGAACTCCAAGTGAACTTACTCTTTGCTAAGGCTAAGAAGAAGGGATATGACTTCCCCATGACCATCAGAGCTTACAACTGCATGTCTCGGTCAGAGGTGAAGAATGTTCTCAAGACATTCTCAAAGAGGTCTTCTTTGGAAACCTACGATGTCTTGAGACTGCAATATGACCCAGTGAACTATGGCAGGGATGTATTGCAAATGAGTCATGCAATTCATCATGTACATGACATTGAGGACTACTGGGATAATTGTAAGGATGATTTGGAAAGCAGAGAGAGATTCTACGCCCGGTTAACTATTGAACAAATCAAAAGGTTTAATTTTAACATTGCAGTAGAGGGGCTAGAAGATTATGGCAATCATATGTATGATAATACATATCTAGAGGAGATAAAGCTCACCGCTGTCAGTTTTGAACCTATGCTGGACCAAGGCATTAGTGATTCGCCAACTCTAATGGAGGGTATCTACAGAAGAACAGAACAATGGGTGGAATGGACAACAAGAAGGAGGAAGAGGTAAAAAAGGAAGCCTCCTACTCAAAGAAATTTGACAAAGGATTCCTCCAACATCGCAACAACTTCCTCGGTAATACTCCCAACTATGTCCAAAAGTTCTTCTCAACTAGCTAGTGGAGGCGATGAACCTCCTGAAAAAGAAGTTCAGCCAAAGAAGACTTGTGAAGAAGGTTCACTCCCAAATATCAGAACAACAAAGGAGCTCACCAAAGATGCAAAGCCAGAGCGATCAGTAAAAGCAGTCACACTAGATGTACCAGTTGACTCCTTGACCCAAGATTCTCCAAGGAGAGGGTCTCCCGTCATAGTGGAAGTGGGTGAAGATACTCCTTCAACCACAGAATCAGAAGGAGAGGCTAGGAAGAAATAGAAGGTTGCTTCAGTAGCCAAAATGGTGTCCTCTTCTCCTACTTCAGTAAATCCATTTACTTCAAGACCAAAGGCTACACCTCCAGTCATCAGGAAATTTTTCATTGAGGAGTTGGTTTCTGCCAACAAAGTTACTAGCATAGAGTCATAGATAGAACATACTTGGGAATGCAAAAGAAAGAGGGTGGAAGAAGGGGCTTCCAGAAAAGATACTCTATCACGAGATTTTCATCCCATGGCTACTATGAGAAAATAGAAGAAAGTAAAGACGATGTCTACTCTATGTCATGACCCTGAGACTGGACACTTCACTATGGAAGTGGCCAAACCAACCAAGGATGGTAGATTTAAAGATATGACCACTTCAGATTTTTAGTTGTAGTCATTTGATATGGGGTTAGCTCACCATGAAACCAAGGTAGACTGATGGAAGTCTACTAATGTGGTGATAGAAGAAGAACTCAAGGAGCTCAAGACTGCCAAGGTTCAATTGAAGGAAAAAGTGGCTGAGCTAAAAAATTTCATAAGATAGCTCCTCACCCCGATTTCAAGTGTTCCCAGCACCCAATCCACCTTTGATCTGAGTGTTGTGGAGAATCAAGCTATATTGGCCAAATTACAGGAAGATCACCACTTTGCACAGATCGGTAGACGATGGAGTGAGAGGCTCAAATATGAAGGGTTGGAAATTGTTGACAAGATAGGTAATGTTCTCTTGAGGTTGGAGACATAAAGGAATAATATCAAGAAGAATTTACAAACTCTCGCATCTAAGAGAGTGAAGTATCAGGAGTGCATAGTAAGGCTCCATGTAGCTGTGAAGATGAAGACAAAAGTGGCATTAAAAGCCAAGATTCTACAGAAGCGAGATGAACCTCTAATCGAGTGGCTTCAAAGTCTAGATTTCAAAATTTAAATGATCATCCAGGTCGAGACGGGGTTACAGCAAGTGGATATTAAGGTTAAAGAAGAACAGGACAAAGACTTCAAGATTCACCAAGGTTTGCATACAGAATCATAGACAAGTGGAGAAGGTAAGGAAATAATAGGACTGGCCAACATGTAGAAATCATTCTATGATTATGTAGACAAGTTGTTAAAGCCATCTTCAACCCACTTAGACAAAGTGCCAGAACTTCAACAGCTGAGGGGATGCGTTTATAAAGCCATGGAAGAATTGAAGGATCGGACAGACGCAATTAAAAGTCTGGATAAAGAGCATTCCAAATGGCTCATCTGATACACCAATGTCCATGTTAAAAGACATGAAGAGCTTATCAAAGTTATTACAACTGTCACTCCCTATAGGGCTAAATTAGGCAAAGAGAGTGAAATCGAAGCTTAGGTAGATTCTCTCTTTGTACTAGATTTTGATCAATATGTAACGGATAATCTTTCAATTATCATTTCTAGTTGGGGAAGTTGAACCATTTTGGTTACCCCTTCTTTTTGTAACAGCCCAATCTGTGACTCTATATGTACTATTTCCAAAACCAATACAAAAGTCGGCTAAATTTTGGTGTGAAAGATAGAATTTTGCTGAGTCAAATTTGTATGTTTGAATGCCATTGTTTTATCAATTCCATTTGCATTACATTTATCTTTCTGTTGAATTCAGATGTTTCTTTAAAGTTGGATTTACAATCTGTGTTCAAACCAGAGCTTTGTATTATGATTTGATACAATTAACGAAAGGGGAAATTTTTTGTTATCTTAAGTTTGGGAAACATTCTTGTGATATAGATTGATTCATTATTGTTCCTCCATTAATCTTTAGTCTTGCATCTGCATTTTTAGTAGAAGTTCATGCATTACCAATTTTGGGAGTTAATCTGATTGATGAAATCTCAGAGTTGGCTAGATTTAGAGTTGATTTTGTCCTGCATGAGCTATTTCCAACCTAGGATTAGCTTGGTTTGCCTCTTCTGTTCTCAGGTTAAGAACATACCCCTGTTAGACTAGGAAAGAGAAAAATTCACTGAAAATCATTCATATAAGGGAGTTGTACCTTTAAATTCAGAGGGAAATTAGTTTTTTCAATAACAATTTTCCAACTGTTATATTCGATTGTTCTTAAGCATCTTGGGTATTTTAGAGTTAAATTGAAAAGGACAATCTTTTTACTAACACAGTCCAATTATCATCTTTACATTGAAGTGTTATTTTGTTTTAAATAGTTTTTGTAGATGGTTGAGCAACTTGCTGGTAGAAAATGTAGGATGTCTTTTGCTGCACTTTTACTTTCTACTTGTGCAATGCAATAATTTGTGATGACAATTCCTGTATTGAAATATTATTTTCAGCGGCGTATTTCTCCATCTCTTTTTTGACCTTGTCCCAGGACTCCATGTTTTTAAATTTTTCTATGAATGTCATACTTTCATGTTGGCATTTACTTGCGGAGCTCCCATTCGCTCTAAGCTTTGATCCAATTATATTTAGTGGATTGTACTGCTAGTGACCGTTAACAACAAAGCAAAAAATTAAAAAAAAGCCTCTACCACTTTGAACCATCTTCTCTCTAATGTGAACCCTCCCAATGAGAAAGGCAAGGAAGGAAATATCATTTTATTTTTCTGACCATTAAAGAGTGCATCTGTGCTCTCCATCTACCGAACATATTCCAATGCAAATACCCTCTTTGTAACATGTATTGGAATTTTGTTGGGTTCTACCACTGAACCATAAAACCTTAACACAGTGTAGTCTTCCATGAAGTACCAGTCAACCAATTGTATTTGACTTCTGAGTTGAATGCAATCTCTGCAAGTCACAAGAAATCTAGGCAATGGAGTGCCTATAATTTTAAGATACATAGGTGCAAAAAATAAGTCTACAAAATTTTTATAGTTCCTTCTATTATCACTCATCCTTATCTGAGGTGTCCATTCATATAGTGCATTTTGGACTTGACTTTGAAGCTTGTTTGTCTAAAATATTGCAGGATGCTTTGCTAAAAGAAGATAACACAAGTAGGTTGTGAACCTAAATGTCTTGATCTGTGAACCTCTTTTAATCATTAGCAATTGTTCTTACATGCAATGAACAGTGTGCTCAATAAAATTATATTTTACTGGTTCTTTTTCACAATGACTATGAAAAATCATTTCAATAATGTTGGCACCCACTTCTTTGTTACTATCCAATCCCAAACAAAATTCTAGCAAGGAAATACTATCCTGAACCCATTGCACAAAAATATCATGATCATTAGGAGGCTTATGATTTGGATCCAGACTAGAACTGCTTGTTATTCCTCTGATATATGAATCTTTATTTTTTTTCATCTAAATTTTCATAAGTTGCTACCAGCTTTCCCAGGTCAATGTGCATGTTTGATTTTTGTGCTTCAAACCCTAGGTCCAGCAAACTAGCAAATTTAGTCTGTGTTATCGACAAAATTTCCTCCTGAGTATTTTTATTGACAATTGCTTTTCTATTTTCATCATAATTTTGGGCGCAGAGCATGACAATTTCTGGACAAGGGAATACATGAGGTAACACCATGCGTGCTGACCCAACAACCCACGATGCAATTTTATTTATCTTTGTCTTTAACGTGTTGTTAAATGGACAAAATTTTGAATCCTTCATTGGATCTTTACACTTATTTTCAAGTGCAAATCTAATTTCCATGATTCCCTTATTTCCGTGGATAACAAGATCAAAAATATCATGGAATTCATTAGTGAAACCTGGTGTTTTAACTAGTTTGTGGAAGTCTATTATCTCTGTTTCCTTTCTTTACCCTTTACTCATAATAATGGTATTTTTTTTCCCATCGTGGACCATGGTATACTAGTGACAACTACAATTTATAGGTGTGTTTGAAAATTCAACCCTAATTCTATGACTACAATCTAAACAGTAAAGCTCTAGATTTGAAAAATTTGAAGGGCAGGATGTGGGTGTTTAGGATTTTACCTGGAAATTCAATTTGTGCAGACTGTGAGTGGGCAGAGATCTAAGAGACTCTTTTGCATTCCTCAATCCTCAACCTAGAATCCATTACTCAATCGTCACTCGTGTTAAATTTTATTGTCACTCATGTTAACTTTTATTGCTTCTCCAGATATCTGAGCTCAGTAGGACACTTGTCACTTAATTTTTTGGCTGCGGTCAAATTGAGCTTATTACTAATTAAATGTTAAGTTACTCTTTTAGTCTAATTACAATTTTAATTAAACTTAGCTTAGTGTACACATGTCATGATTGTAGAATAGGTTTGCAAAAATGGGTTTTCTTTTCCCCTTTGGCCTGAAATACATTGTATGTCGTTGATCTGTGCTCATCTAATGGTTGTTGGTTTCTTTTAATATTCCTTTATCTTTCAGTCTTTCGGTCGTCACTCATCATCGAATGACGCCGATTGAATCAGTGTACATGTGTTGTTATTTCAGAATAGGATTGCAAAAATGGGATTTCTTTTCCCTTTCAGCCTGAAATACAACATACATCATTGATCTCTGCTCAACCAACATTGGTGGCAGTCACCATCATTTGTAATTGTGGTGGGTCCCATTTATTTACTTTGAATTATATCTATCGGATGACACCCCGATTGTGTGAGTGGTCACATGTCATTCGATTGAATGAGTGTATACGTGTCGTGATTTTAGAATAAGATTGCAAAAATGAGATTTCTTTACATTTTGGCCCGAGATACACCATACATCATAATCATTGATCTACACTCATCCAACGGTCATTGGCAGTCACTATAATGTGTGGCGGGTCCCATTTATTTACTTTGAATTATATTTATCAGATGACACCGATTGTGTGAGTGGTCACGTCACCAACTCACCACATGTCATTCGATTGAATGAGTATACAAGTGTTGTGATTTCAAAATAGGATTGCAAAAATGGGATTTATTTTCCCTTTTAGCCCGAAATACATCGTACGTCGTTGATCTCTGCTCATCCAACGGTCTCCAGAAATACAGTTACATATAACACCATACGCCACAAATTTATTAAATTTAAATAAGATTAAATATTGAAACTGTCTAATATAAAAATAACTAATTAAATTTAAAATATTGCAATCATAGATAACTATCTCATACTCTAATTATTTATTAATTGATTACTAACCATAATTTATAAAATGCTTTAAACTTTTACAATTCCACATTCGCAGTCGCACACATGACACATAATGATAATTACATTTGTCATTGACATGGAAAAACTAAGTTAATACTCTTAAATAAATCCCACATACATTAAACATTGTTACATTTTTTTGGTTCATAATACATATTATATGATATCACAGATTCACACATCGATTTGGCAATGTGAATGTGCATATAATTTATTATTTATCAAAAGTAAAGTCTAAGGTCTAAGGTCTTTAGATTTCTTTACAAAATTGAAATTAAACAATATGAAGTCTTCAGATTTCTCTAAAAATTTGCATTTAAACAATATTACACAGACAATCTATTATCTCACACATTGATACGAGTCTCATTTCTGGAGGAAGATAGAAAAATTACAATAATTATTAAGAGTTGAACAACAAAATTTTTATTAATTATTTCAAAAATTTACATCACTAATAGTATAATATACTCTATAATTATAGAGTTTTACAGTTAACTTTAGACTATAGTCGCACCGTAAACACCTACAAAATGGGAAGTATGTTTACCCACAAAATGGGAAATATCCAAATAGTTACAAAATTTGTTGCCATAAGGGCACTGGTTAATCATATAAGAAAAAACAAAAAAAAATGAAATGCGGAAACCCATTTCAAGAACATAAACACTAAGGGTCTTCATCTCCATCCCTGTCTGATAAGAATTGTTTGTTGAGGATAATCTCCCTGAATTCATCGAGCCAGTTGTATTTCGTCTCCTCAACGTCGTCAAGGTGAAACCACTTCCGCAAGAAGTCCCTCCCTAGCCATGCCCACTTCCGATGCCATGTCAACTGCCTTTCATTAAGGTTTAGTAGGAAGGGTTGCCTTTCCACATTGCTGCCTCGGTGGATAAACTTTTCAATTTCATCAGCCCAAGGGATACCCAACCCCAGTTCTGTGAAGACAATGACTTGGACTTCGTCCACCAAAAACTGATCCTTGAAAACATTCCACAGTTATCTCTTCTCGTTGCGAATGAACTCATGGATGAGTACCATCAACACAACATTGTTAAAGAAAGAGCCCACTTCCTTGCAAATGGAAGAGAGTACTTCGTCTGGTATCCTACCCAAAAAGGGCTTTTGCTCATTAATGGATGTAGTTCTCAACCTAATTGGTGTGTCCATCTCTGCCTAAACTTAAAACCTAAATCTTCAAACTACACAGAAAATTGAAATTCGAGGGCTGAGGCTAAAAGGAAAAAGCAAATTGAAATTGACGAAGAAGCAAGCAAGAATGTCTATTAATAGCCCTGTGAATCCATATCTTCCATATCGCTAGGTAAATCATTCCCATTAATGCATTAATGCAGGAGTGTGAGAAATTACTAATATAGTCAGTGGTCACTATACTAATAACTATAGTTTGTACTAGTACAATTTTGGAAACCATACAAATTGCCTAATGGCTAAAGAATGTCACTTTCACTCTGACAAGACATTCATTTTGAGAAACTGTGCCCAAGATAAAACTCTAGCCATTGATCTACATCAATTAATGGTTTCAAATAATATGTTTACAAGTTAGGGTTCTAAATAAATAGGTTTAAGGTACGTGTCGATGGTATCAATGCTCATAGTTGATAGTACAATGTACATACCACGTGCAGTTGCCAAATGTACATACCACTTGCAGTTGCCAGTGACGGCAGACAACTCTGCTACCAAAGAGGCAATATTAACTCGATGTGAGTGGTAGTCCATAAATTGTAATTATTAGATGTTTTATGAATTTCCATTTGGCATTTGCTAATTTTAGATTTTAGATTTTAGTTTAAATTTTAAAGAATAACTACATTAAAATTTCACAATTTGGCAGTCTTATAGTCGCACAGTCACACATGTGACATGAAGTTAAGTTATATTACTATTAAATAAATAACATGTTGTCATACATTAAAAATTTAACATTTGTTTGGTTCATTTTCAATTTCACAAAATATAAAATGACATATGTCACGACTCAGACATACATATTTTACAATTAAATCAGTAAAAAACAAAAATAAACTAAAATGAAGTTGCAAACTTTTCATTAATATTTTCTATAACTTTACAATATTTAGAATTTTGGACTTGGAGACTTTCACTTGAAGTCCTCAAAAAACTTTAAAGACAAAACCTACTATAGTGAAAATTTCAAAATTTTGAGGCGGAGGCCATAGGGACACAACACTAAGAATTTTCCCCTCCATCTAAGTAGAACTTTCTAGAGATGAAAAGCTTTGTGAATTCATACAACCATTCATAGTCCACCAAGTCATCCAACATAAACCATTTTCAAAGAAAATCCCTACCAATCTGCGCCCATTTCCTATGGCATGTCAACTGCTGAACATCCAGGTTCAAAAGAAAAGGTTGAATGGCCACATCTTTGTTTGACTCGAAAGCTTGTGTATATCACTTGCCCAAGGGATCCCCACACCTAATTTTGCATAAACAACAACCTCAACAATGTCACCCAGGAATTTAGGTTTGAATATCTTCCTTAATAGAAGGAGCATATCCACCTTCTCTCCCCTGAGGTCCAAAAGAGATGCCAAAAAATGTGACGTAATGTCCGTGTTAACTTGGTACCTATCGACATTTTCCAAAAATTGACGGCCTAGCACCATCCTGACAGCCTCATTTGTGAAGGGTCCAAACTCCTTGCAAACTGATTCAAGGGTTTGGTTTGAGACTAGGCCCAAAAAGGCCTTCTGTTCCTCAGCAGACATGCTTATCAAATGGATAGGAGTGTCCATCTTCACAAAACAACTACCACAATTTCTGAAATTATACTAATACAACCTAAAAACCAAAACTAGAGGCAATCTTTCAAGCACTAGCAAACGAAGACCCAAACCAAAGGAGATTTGAAGAAGGAAGCATAGATCATCTATAAATAGCCCTTAATTCTTTCTCTAACCTAATTAATTCATTTGTCCTTCAAAATTCTGTAAATCTTTCATATTAAAAGCACGAGTGTGTGAAATCAGAAAAAGCCAGATTTAGTGTCAACGATAAAACATTTTTTTTATTAATGACAACTGTGATACATTATCAACCATCCACCTAAATAGATGTAGGACTTGATACGTGTAAATAATGATGTCATTACATGATGTTGCATTAATTAGATAATAGTTATGGTGCAGATTAATTAAACTTCAGCCATTCATCTAGGATCATCAAACGGTCTCAAATAAGACATTTAACATTATAAAATGATGGATGTTACTATTAGGTTGTGTGTCGATGTAAATTTTTGTGCTTATGGATACCAACATGTGTTTAATCTACAAACAAGTTATTAGTTGGCATTGGCCCACATGACGCATTGACAACTCCCATCTTTTGAAAATCGCCAATCAAATATTTATTTTTCCCAAAAAATTTTTTTTTTTTCAAAAGGCACATAAAATTCACCAACACAAATATTTTTTTACCCTTCAACAAAAAATCATTCACCTCATATATTATAATGTATTTACTTCAAAAGAAAAAAATTTGCCTCACACGATATATATTTTCCCCACATTAATGTATTATTCGCTAGGATTTTATGGAATTTTCATTGGGCAAGGAAAAAATTGCCTTCGCCTTTATATTATTTTGCTAATTTGGAAAAAAAATTTGCCATCATCAAGAAAGTGTTTCCCCTAAATTAATGTGCGATTCGCTAGGATTTTACACTTTTTCCTAGGAGGGGATTTCTTAAAGTTATCCCTGTTTGACATTGATTGGCCTTTTTTATTAAGTATTTTACTTGAATATTTTATTAAGTATTTTAGTATACTTGAAAAGGGTATTAGCTTAACCTAGTGGGCCCATATTAGGAGTCACTCCCACTTGAATAATTATAGGGTTGTTTTTGTTTCATATATGCATTTGTCATGTCAGATTGCAACCACCCCACTTGAAGCCAAATAGGGACTTGATCCTTTCAACTATAGATATTTTAGTTTTGTCTCTTTTTTTTAGTCTATACATATAGAAAGAAAATTATTCTTCTATCTACAAGCTGGGTTAACACCTTTATTCTATCTACTACAAAATGTACAAGAACAAGAGAATGTGCATCAAAACCAAACATTAAAACCATATGTGCAGATATATTCATTGGGAAAACATTGTCCATAGTTAATCTTAACTTGTAAGGAAACGAATTGAAAACTTTAAACTTTATCCGAGGCTGTAACATCGAGGGAGGTATTCAGAGTATATATATATATATATATATATATATATTACACTATAGTTAAATTGACAGTAATATTTTGTAGGAATAGAGCTTCTAATGACCCTTATGAGGCTAACGTGTTGTACTATAACAAAAGGAATTGATTGCATTTTTGCTTGATTCCCTGAATAGCTTGATTATGTTTCTCAGACCAGGTAGGAGGATTCTTTTGTAGTAACTGATTTGCAATCAACCTATCCTATGCAATGTTAGAGTAAAACCCTATAATATAATTTACCAGGCCTAAGAACCGTTGAAGTTCTTTCACAGTAGTAACTGGGAGATTGGCAATTCATTGGAGTATATGTGTTTGTGCTTCCATTCTCCCCCCGGGAAGAAGATGAATTCCAATGTAGATAATGGAGTCTTCAGCAAAATGAGATTTACTGGGATGCACAACAAGACCATGAAGTTGACAAATATGTAAAAACTGGCGGAGATGGTCAATATGTGCAGAGGGACTTTGGCTGAACACTAAGATGTCATCAATATAGGGAATGATGAATTTAGAGTATTTGCGGAAAATTGCATCCATGTGTTGTTGGAAGATAGAAGGTGTTGTCTTGATACCAAATGGAAGAAAATTCCATTCATAGAGACCTTGAGGGATAGAGAAAGTTGTTTTGAATTGGTCTTCAGGATGGACAGTAATTTGCCAAAACCCTTTAGTTAAATCAAATTTAGAATAAACATGACTCCCTTGGATAGACTGCCAAATATGATCTTTGCTAGGTAGTGGATATTGATTGTCAAGAAAACAGGAATTCAAAGGTTTGTAATTGACTACTAACCTTTTTTCAATTAACTCTTGACCATTCTCATCAAATTTTAGAACATACCTGGCATGACATGAGAATGGTGAGGAAGAAGGAGAAATGAATCCTTGCTTTAAGAGTTCTACAATTTCTTTTTGACAGAGCTTTGTTTCCTACGCACACGTGATAAAATAGGTAGCCTTGGCTTTAGGAATAATTTCCTTACCATCAGAGTCACGTTGAAGGGGTAGTCTGCAAATCAAATTGCACTATTGCTGCTTTAGATATTTTGTCATGACTGTTGAATGAAATTGATTTTTCAACAATTCCAAATAGGAAGTAGATGCTTCTGCTTGCTTTGCAATCCAGGCTATATTCTTGGATTTTGTGACTGTTGGTTCAGCCTTGGTGGTATAGGCAAATTCTATTTGCAGTCTTGGTACTTGATGATGGTTCAGACTGATTGTATCTTTAGTAATTAGTATAGGCTCCCATTGTTACAAAGCTGTGCTACCAATAATGCCATCATAACCATCAACTTCACAATGGAAAAATATTTTCTCATCTTGATGTCCATCTTTAAATTCTATAGGTGCTTTACACACCAAATTAGACATATGCTTTCCATTCCCAAAAGTAATTTCTGTATTACCTTTTATCCATTGATCTGGAGGAAAGCAGTGATATCTAGCTATGTTTAGATCAGCACCAATATCCCATAGAAAAGCTAAGGGATAAGAAGTTATTCCTCTAAAATGTATGCGAAGTTCCAAACCTGGACATGATGTCAGAAGTGGTTTCTTTATAACTCTACAGTGTTGACTGTGTTGGACAAAGGTTTCTACATCTTCTGGTTCATGGACTTCTTCAATTTCTTCACCAGTGTTTGGATCAATTCCTTTTTCTACCATTGTTGTATGCATATACGGAATGTGTGATTTTTCATTGCAGAAAAACTCATCAATAGTAGGAGAGAGTTGAGGTGTTGTTTCTGCTAGATTTATTTTGGAAGAGAATTGTTCCAATTCTTTTCCCTTATCTAATTCTTCTTGAAGGTTTTCATTTTCTTCATCAGAGAGTTCTTCAAGTTCTAATCTGGCTTGAGTGACAACCTTTTTGAGGAATTCCTTTCGATGTTGTCGCCAGATTCTTCTATCCATGTTGCCTGGTGCAGGGGCTTCTGCCATAGTTTTTTGACCAATAGGATTATATGTTTCAAATAGACTAGGGCAATTGGATTTGAAAGGTGGTCTGTAGGAGCCTGGACCATGACGACCTCCAAAAGTGGGAGACCTTTCCCTTTGCCAAGGTGGAATCTTGTATCCATGGTCTAGACTGTGACTACTAGTTGATTGATTTACTATTAATTATTTTTTCTGGGCTTCTAGATAGGCCAATCTGTTTTTATTTCTTTGCCAGGTTTCAGGACCCATATTCATTGCTTTCTATTTTTGTTCAAGCTCACTGATTTCTAATATAACCCTTTCTAGGTTTTGTTGTGAATCAGGGGCTCCTCTCATCATTCTACAAAAGAATGAGACTTCAGAGTCATTATCTAAATCTAGATATTCCTTGGTATCTAAAAAATGTTCAGATTTAGCTTGACTAGGTTCAATAGTGAATTTAGTATCTTCTTCATCTGAAAGAATGATATCCTCAGGGTCAGAAGGATAATAATCAATATAAACAAACTCTTCTGGATCTTCTAATTCAGAATCCTTTAGCATTCTTGCTTTTCCCTTATACTTAGCTTCATTTTTATCAGGACATTTATTAGAAAAATGGTCACCCTTGCAAATGTAGTAGGTTTGTTTCCATTTCTTCTTGTCTTTGAATCTCTTCTTTTGGCAAAAATATCCTTTTCACCGACTGTATCTTTTCATTGAAGACTTCCCTCTTTCATTTAAGCAATCAGTACATTTTTTATCTTTGGTTTTATGCCTATGGAAAGTTTTACCACATCCATACAGTGGTGCCAAAGATTTAGATATAGTAGGAGAGATGAGAGGTTTTACACTTTTCAATTCTTTTCTTTTATTGACTTCATTGCAGACTGATTCATTGTTCTTTTAAGAACTGAATTAGTTGAGGAAAAGTTAACTCTTTGACTGTCATATTTTCATCAACTAAATTTTTGAGAACTCTCTTATGATAATAATCTCCTAGTCCTTCAAAGATTTTAAGAAAAATGGAGTACATAACCTCCTGGTTTTGTTCATGTCCAGATTGATAGAAGTTGATAAATTGTTCTGAATAATATTCATCAAATTTGGACAAGTCACAGCATTTGTTACAGACAAATCTATTGGAGGTTGATCCTTCAAGAGCATCTCTTTTTCCTACAAACATTTTGATTAGTTGTGCACATACCTAATCTATTCCATTGTTAACTAGATCAGTTCTATAGGCAGGATCAAGACGATCCCATACTTTCTTGGCCAAGCCTGTAATAGAATTGAGAGCTTGTCGTATTACATCTTGTTCTGTAACACCAGTATTGGTGGCCATATAATTGATTACCCATGCTCTAATGGCATCTATATTTCTGAGATTTTTAGTGGTCTCATAGGTATCAAAGTTGACCAATGGCGGTGTGTCTGACCTAAAATTTTGGAGATTTATAAATGGATCATTTCCTCCATTTCCTCCATTATTTGGTCCTCTTGTCATCTGAATTTTTCCTTTTCTTTTTTCTTCAGCTATTGTTGTTCTCATAGTACCAGTTGCAGTATCCCAAATTTTCTCTATCTCTGGTTTGGGGATATCTGTTGTTAACCCTTTTCCCTTAAATTGGGCTTGAAGATAACTGGCTAAGGTATCTAGAAAATTCAAGGTCTTGACAGGTTGGGCTGTTTGTAAAGACAAGTTCTAAAGTTTGTCTGTCAGGTTATCTACTTGAACTTTGATGTCAGTAGAATCTTTTAAAACATCATCCTCTTGTGATTTGATTTCTATGGATTCTTTTATGACTGTGGTCTCGACATGTAGGGATTTTTGACTAGTTGACTGTGTCATTGATTCAATGCGGTTAACAGTTTTAACAACTGTATTGACTTCTGAACGTAGGATTTTTACATGATGTTAATGAGACTATTGGAAGGTGATTTGTTGCACCCACCACACTTCGGCATGTTGCTTAAACTTAGTGAAATCAGTATTTTTACATGATGTTAATGAGACTATTGGAAGGTGATTTGTTGCACCCACCACGCTTCGGCATGTTTCTTAAACTCAGTGAAATCAATACGGAGTTGTCAGAGAAATAGAGATATTTCATCCTACCATTCCTTAGTGACACGGGCTTCTAGCTACTGGATAAAGGTTAGGATTTTATGCGCATTGGTTTGGATACTAGCATAATGCTTATCTTGAGCAAGGGTTTGAAGTAATTGCTAATGCTTAATGTCTTTGGTTAGCAACATGTGCTTGCAGGTACAAAGATTGTTCCAATTAAGCAGCTTGCTTTGGGAAGAAGCTTGAGGTTCGCCTATGGGAGAGACATGCTGTGTGCAAAAATCTATTTGATATTTACCAGTCAGGTCAATTTGAATAAAATCAAAGAATGAAGGTATGACTCTTGGTGTGATAGATTTTCCTACAGGAGTAACAGTTTCAATGGCTTCTTCATTCAAATTATCTAGCTCAGGGAAGGTAACAGATCAGCCAGACATCATGCGAACTTTACCAGTGGAAAAGATAAAGCTGCAGTTATCACACTTTAACTTACTGACAACACCGAAAGGAATTCCTCAAAAATGTTGTCACTCAAGCCAGATCAGAACTTGAATAAATCTTTGATGAAGAAAATGAAAACCTTCAAGAAGAATTAGATAATGGAAAAGAATTGGAACAATTCTCTTCTAAAATAAATCTAGCAGAAATAGTACCTCAACTCTCTCCTACTATTGATGATTTTTTCTGCAATGAAAAATCACACAGTCCGTATATGCATATAGCAATGGTAGCAGAAGGAATTGATCCAAACACTGGTGAAAAAATCGAAGAAGTCCATGAACTAGAAGATGCAGAAACCTTTGTCCAACACAATCAACACTGTAGAGTTATAAAGAAACCACTTCCGACATCATGTCCAGGTTTGGAACTTCGCATACATTTGAGAGGAACAACTTCTTATCCCTTATCTTTTCTATGGGATACTGGTGCTGATCTAAACATAGCTAGATATCACTGCTTTCCTCCAGATCAATGGATAAAAGGTAATACAAAAATTACTTTTGGGAATGGAAAGCATATGTCTAATTTGGTGTGTAAAACACCTATAGAATTTAAAGATGGACACCAAGATGAGCTAATATTTGTCCATTATGAATTTGATGGTTATGACAGCATTATTGGTAGCACATCTATTCAACAATGGGAGCCTATACTAATTACTAAAGATACAATCAGTCTGAACCATCATCAAGTACCAAGACTGCAAATAGAATTCACCTATACCAGCAGTCACAAAATCCAAGAATATAGCTTGGATTGCAAAGCAAGTAGAAGCATCTACTTCCCAGTTGGAACTATTGAAAAATCAATTTCATTTAACAGTCATGACAAAAGATCTAAAGCAGAAAAAATGCAATTTGATTTGCAGACTACCCCTTCAACGGGACTCTGATGGTAAGGAAATTATTCCTAAAGCCAAGGCTAACTATTTTATCATGAGTGCATAGGAAACACAACTCTGTCAAAAAGAAATTGCAGAACTCTTAGAGAAAGGATTCATTTCTCCTTCTTCCTCACCATTCTCATGTCATGCCATGTATGTTCCAAAATTTGATGAGAATGGTCAAGAGTTAATTGAAAAAAGGTTAGTAGTCAATTGCAAACCTTTGAATTCCTGTTTTCTTGACAATCAATATCCACTGCATAGCAAATATCATATTTGGAAGTCTATCCAAGGGAGTGTGTCTTCTGTAGATCCAAATGTGAGTCGACAAAGAACTCTAGAGTATCCTGAGAATTCTAATGGAAAAGTGGTAGGATATGGTCCTTGGAACTGATCATGAATATATTGTACTCCTTTCTCTTGATGAAGCCATGTTTCTAGTCTGTGAATTTATAGATTCAGAAATTGAATGGGAACTTGGTGCTGGATTGTGGGAGAAAATAGGAACTGTGCTACCTCTTTGTCCACTAGTTCTTCCTATTCTCCTATCTAAAATATACTGCTTTGCTGCCAGATATTTGGTGTCGTTAGTATTAATTTTGCCTGCATCATACGATGTCTGTCAAAGAGATAATCATTAGCTAAGTCAAAATTTTGTCTATCTCTTCTTTCAAAAGGATTAGTACTGAAATCTAGATAGCATTCATCCAACCAGTGTTCTGTACAAATTCAGACAATCTTGACTTGTCCTAAGACTGGCAATGCTCCTTTGGTAAGAAAGTCAACAAATATGTTTTTCTCTCCAGGGATATGCTCAATATCAAAATCAAAGGTATTGAGAAATTGGGCCCATCTGAGTAGGCGTCCTCTAATTACTTTATCTTTGGATTCTTTTTTGAAGAATCCTCTTAAGTTCTAGAGATCACTTCTGACTATTGCTTCTTTACCCTATTTATTCTTCTCTTTCAAGATGCCAGCCCAAGTATGTTCACTACCGTCTGTTTCTATTATTTTTGCACTAGGTTCAGGTAGATGCAGAGCAGGAAGGTGAGTGTAGTTTTGCTTGATTCGCTGAATAGCTTGATTATGTTTCTTAGACCAGGCATGAGGATTCTTTTGTAGTAACTGATTTGCAATTAGCCTATCCAGTGCAATTTGCTTGATTTGTAGTTCTTTCACAGTAGTAATTGGGAGATTGGAAATTCATTGGAGTATATGTGTTTGTGCTTCCATTCTCCCCTGAGAAGAAGATGAATGCCAAAGTAGATAATGGAGTCTTGAGAAAAATGAGATTTACTGGGATGCACAGCAAGACCATGAAGTTAACAAATATGTAAAAACTGACTAAGATGGTTAATATGTGCAGAGGGACTTTGGCTGAACACTACAATGCCATCAATATAGGGAATGATGAATTTAGAGTATTTGCGGAAAATTGCATCCATGTGTTGTTGGAAGATAGAAGGTGTTGTCTTGATACCGAATGGAAGAACATTCCATTCATTGAGATTCATAGAGATATGCATACAGCAATGGTAGTAGAAGGAATTGATCCAAACACTGGTGAACAAATCGAAGAGGTCCATGAACCAGAAGATGCAGAAACCTTTTTTCAATACAGTCAACACTATAGAGTTATAAAGAAATCACTTCCAACATCATGTCCAGGTTTGGAACTTCGCATACATTTTAGAGGAATAACTTCTTATCCCTTAGCTTTTGTATGGGATACTGGTGCTGATCTAAACATAGCTAGATATCACTACTTTCCTCTAGATCAATGAATAAAAGGTAATACAGAAATTACTTTTGGGAATGGAAAGCATATGTCTAATTTGGTGTGTAAAGCACCTATAGAATTTAAAGATGGACATCAAGATGAGCTAATATTTGTCCATTATGAAGTTGATGGTTGTGATGGCATTATTGGTAGCACAGCTATGCAAAAATGGGAGCCTATACTAATTACTAAAGATACAATCAGTCTGAACCATCATCAAGTACCAAGACTACAAATAGAATTCACCTATACCAGCAAGGCGAAACCAGCAGTCACAAAATCCAAGAATATAGCCTAGATTGCAAAGCAAGCAGAGGCATCTGCTTCCCAGTTGGAAAAATTGAAAAATAAATTTCATTCAACAGTCATGACAAAAGATCTAAACCAGCAACAACACAATTTGATTTGCAGACTACCCCTTCAACGCGACTCTAATGGTAACGAAATTATTCCTAAAGCCAAGGCTAACTATTTTATCATGAGTGCGCAGGAAACACAGCTCTGTTAAAAAGAAATTCCAGAACTCTTAGAGCAAGGATTCATTTCTCCTTCTTCCTCCCCATTCTCATGTCATGCCATGTATGTTCCAAAATTTGATGAGAATGGTCAAGAGTTATTAGTATATGCACAAATAAATAGTACTACAAATTGGATTAAAATCACACAGGATGAGAATCTTACGACAAATATGTTGTAGGCTGATCTTTCAAGAGCATCTATTTTTCCTACAAACATTTTGATTAGCTGTGCACATACCTGATCGATTCCATTGTTAACTAGATCAGTTCTATAGGCAGGATCAAGACGATCCCATACTTTCTTGGCCAAGCCTGTAAGAGAATTGAGAGCTTGTCATATTACATCATGTTCTATAACACCAGTATTGGTGGCCATATAATTGATTACCCATGCTCTAATGGGATCTATATTTCTAAGATTTTCAATGGTCTCATAGGTATCAAAGTTGACCAATGGTGGTGTGTTTGACCTCAAATTTTGGAGTTTTCTAAATGGATCATTTCCTCCATTTCCTCCATTATTTGGTCCTCGAGTCATCTAAACTTTTCCTTTTCTTTTTTCTTCAGCTATTGCTATTCTCATAGTACCAGTTGCAGTATCCCAAATTTTCTCTATCTCTGGTTTGGGGATATCTATTGTTAACCCTTTTCCCTAATACTGGGCTTGAAGATAATTGGCTGAGGTATCTAGAAAATTCAAGGTCTTGACAGGTCAGGCTGTTTGTAAAGACAAGTTTTGAAGCTTGTCTGTTAGGTTATCTACTTGAACTTTGATGTCAGTAGATTCTTTTAAAACATCATCCACTTGTGATTTGATTTATGTGGATTCTTTAATGAATGTGGTCTCGACATGTAGAGACTGTTGACTGGTTGACTGTGTCATTGCTTCAATGCGGTTAACAATTTTAAGAACTGTATTGACTTCCGAACGCAGGATTTTTACATGTTGTTCATCAGACTGTTGGAATAGGGAAAGGTCAGGCTATTTGTAAAGACAAGTTATAAAGCTTGTTTGTTAGGTTATCTACTTGAACTTTGATGTCAGTAGATTCTTTTAAAACATCATCCACTTGTGATTTGATTTCTATGGAGACTATAAGTACGGGAAAGTGAATAAAGACTCTATACCTGGAGTGGACTTTATAGAAACTAAAGGTCTCTGTTGTATTATAGGTCAAGGTTGAGTTGCTTGAGAACACCTCATAGACTAAGAACGGGGAAGATTAGGATTTGCAAAATTAAGAATTGAAAAATCATCGGTTTCATGAATAGTAATCCCTTGCAGCTGGGCTGGTTTCTCAGGTCGAGCATCTTTGCTCCATAATTCAAGTGCCCATTCAGTCGGCATCTTGATATCCTTATGCTTGATTACATGTGGTACTCTCAACTCTATGGTTGGACTTGTGGATTTCCATATAGTAGACATAGCTTCTTCTGGACATAGAGCTTTTATGGGGTTCAACATGAGAGGGATGGATTTGTTGAATAGTTTATAGTGCATCAGAAAAATCAAGGTATGATCTATGGACTTGTTCTTGAAGAAGGTATTTAAGGTAACATTGTATACTATTATATGTAGTATCCTCTCATCATTATTATATGTACCTTTCTCGACTCCAAATAATCAAAAGTAAATGTGGTACCATGAGAGTCGCATTGAAGGGGTAGTTTGCAGATCAAATTGCGCTATTGTTGCTTTAGATCTTTTGTCATGACTGTTGAATGAAATTGATTTTTCAACAGTTCCAATTGGGAAGCAGATGCTTCTACTTGCTTTGCAATCAAGGCTATATTCTTGGATTTTGTGACTACTAGTTCGACCTTGCTCGTATAGGAAAATTTTGTTTGCAGTCTTGGTACTTGATGATGGTTCAGACTAATTGTATCTTTAGTAATTAGTATAGGCTCCCATTGCTGCATAACTGTGCTACCAATAATGTCATCATAACCATCAAATTCATAATGGACAAATATTAGCTCATCTTGATGTCCATCTTTAAATTCTATAGGTGCTTTACACACCAAATTAGACATATGCTTTTCATTCCCAAAAGTATATTACCTTTTATCCATTGATCTAGAGGAAAGCAGTGATATCTAGCTATGTTTAAATCTGCACTAGTATCCCATAGAAAAGCTAAGGGATAAAAAATTGTTCCTCTGAAATGTAAGTGAAGTTCCAAACCTGGACATGATGTCGGAAGTGGTTTCTTTATAACTCTACAGTGTTATAAATTGGTGCCGATCTAAACATAGCTAGATATCACTGCTATATAATAGGTCATAAATTATGTTTATAGAGAAGAATAGAGGTCATAAATTATTCTTCTATATTGATGACATCCTAGTGTTCAGCCAAAGTTCCTCTGCACATATTGACCATCTCCGTCAGCTTTTACATATTTGTCAACTTCATGGTCTTGCTGTGCATCCCAGTAAATCTAATTTTTCTCAAGATTTACAACAAAAATTATCACTTCAAAGGGGTTATGGAATGTACATGCAACCTAAAACAAATTCAGAGATATTTCAAAAGGGTAATACCTCTCAGATGACAGCCCAATTGACTGAGGCCTCAATCAATAGAATTTAACCATGCAAAATGAGAAAACCAATTGAAAATATAGACTGTATTGAATCAAATCAAGAAGCATGCACATCAAACTATCACTTTGAAGAAGTTATATTGGTTTATCCGAGGGACTAATTGTAAAATTATTAATGAAACAATTGCATATATGAAGAAAAAAAGACTTATCTTTATTGATTTTAAAGAAATAGTACATCCAGGTCCATGTTATAGTTGTTGATCCAAAACTATCCAAATATGTGAAATTGTATTATATTGTATTCCCTTCTCTTTACATTTTACATTATGTATATATGTGTGTTTGAGTGGCTTTCACACCTCTTTAGAGTGATAAGGCACAACTCTTATTACAAATTATTTTGAAAAAATAATAAACTAACTAAAAAATAACTACCTAACTTTCGGATTTGACTTTGGTCAAAAATCCAAAACACCTTGTGAAAAGCTAATATTTCTACTGGAGATAGGAAATTTGATTTCCCGAACTGGGTTTTTTTTAGATTTTTAAATTCCAACCATCTTCAGCCTTTGTCAAAATCCTCTTTGTAGCACGTCTAAATTCCAACATTTTTTGAAGGCTTCAATTAGTTAGTTCTATTTATTTGTGTCATAAAGCTTCCTTCCTTTGATATTTTTTAGTATGGAGAAACATGCTTCTTGATAATGGATTGGGACTTCTAAACTATCAAAATTTAGGGTACCACCAGGGTGTCTGGATCTGATCCTTATTTGGAAGATCCTTTGGGAAATGTTCAAAGTAAGTCCTAAAAACTCCACCCTCACGGCTACAAGCTAGGAAGGCCTAAAAGCCAGAGTTGTTGTCTGAATTCATACACATTCTAAGCGTTTGTAAACCACTCCTATTAGAGATCTTTGAGTAGTGTGGAACCTTTCCATCCCCATTCAACATATAGGTTCCTATTTGGGGAAAAATTCAAGTATAAGGCATTTCTACTAAGAAGACAGAATCCTCTAGGAGGATAGTGAGTTTGTGGTTATTACAAGATCTTGTCAAAGGTGTAGAACACTCTTTCAAGCTAGCTTGGGTGTAAAGAAGACACCTAAGGTCACACCACTTCATAGTTTCCTAATTAGGGGAGAGCTCTGCATCAATTGGAATCAGAGCATCTAAGATCCTTAGGGTAAAAGTATACCAACACCATGTAACAAGAAGATGATGGAGGATTGTCATCAAGAATGACAAATGCAAACATAGTAAAATACCTAAGAGAGAAGAGACAGAGGCAAGATGAACAAAGAGACAATGAAATGCAGTTAATGAGGCAAGAGATGGAAGATCTTAGGGAAGATCTTTGTAGGAATAGTGGTAACTCTGAAGTTGTTGAAGAAGGGAGTGAAGAAGAACCCCTTGAAAAGGAAGAAGATGAATGTCCTACAGATTAGAGGCTACTAATGAAGACTCTAAAGTCTATGGAGAGGAGAACCATGGATGCCAAACCTGAGTTGCCTACATACAATGGGAAGATGGACCCTAATGTTGCAATGGATTGGGTGGATGCCCTAAATATTTTCTTTGATTGTGAAGACATCACTGTGAATCAGAGGGTGAAGATTTCCAAGTCCAAGATCAAAGGCTCTACACTCACATGGTGGAACTTCACTCAAGATGATAGGGTGAAGAATGGGAAGAATCTAGTCACCACATGGAAGAGAATGGTGGCCATACTCAGGGAAAATTATGTCCCTGGAGATTATAAATTCCAACTTCATAAGAAAAGGATGAGTCTAAGACAAAAGGAGATGGATATCTCAAGTTACATTGAAGAGTTTCAAAAATTGGTGATGAAATCCAAGCTTGCTGAACCAGAATGTGTGAAGCTTTCTAGATATATGCAAGGCCTAAGATTCTCAATTAAAGGTGAACTTAGTTTAACAATCCCTACAATAGTAAACCAGTACTATTAATTGGCACTAAAATTTGAAGAGAAGTTCAAAAGAAGAAGTGAACAGAGTGGTAGAGGAAGATGTAAGAATGATAGAGGAAGAGGAAACTTTGGAGGAAGAGGACATAATTATAGACCCCAAGGAGAGTCTAACAAAGAGAGCACATGAGGAGAAAGCAGTACAAGGGGTGTATATAGAGGAAGAAGAGGAAATGGCAGAGGTAGAAATGGGGGAAGAAACAATGGGAAAATAAGATGCTATAATTGCAATCAGACGGGCCACTACACCAATAGGTGTCCAGACATAGATAAAAAAAAATACACAAGGAGAAAGAAGATCCAATCTAGTGAAAGAAGATGATTTTGACAGTGGAGAAGACTATCCTGGGGAAGAAGGGGTATGCCTCATGATGATGAGGACCTTGATTCAAGCACCTATGCCAGTGGAACCTCCTCAAAGGAAGAATCTTTTCAGGACAAACTGTAAGAGTCATGGAAAGGTATAAAAATTAGTAATTGAGTTTGGTTCTATTGAAAATATTGTATCTAAAGAAATGGTAGATAAATTAAAATTGGAAAAAGTACCCCATCCCAACCCATCCCATGTATCTTGGTTAACAAATGGACAACAAACCCTCATAAATGAACATGATTGGGTAGATTTATCTATTAAAGACTATAAAGATAAATTCCTTTGTGATGTTGTAGATATGGATGTCTTTCACCTATTACTAGGACGTCCATGGAAGTATGATTTACAAGACAAACATGATGGAGTCACAAATAAGTATCAAATTAATCAGAATGGTCATAAATACAATCTACTCCCTCTCCATGATCCTCAATAAGAAAAACTAAAAGAACAACTAGTCATGCCTGCAGGAGAACAAGAAATGATCAGTACAATTCAAGATTCATAGGTAGGATATGCCTTAGTCCTCAAACCTAAGGAGAAAAAAATACACAAAGAAGTACCAAAGGAAGTAGATAGTCTATTGTAGAAGTATAAAGGTATTGTTGTAGGAGACATACCAGATGACCTCCCACCATTGAGGGACATTTTTCATTAGATAGACTTCATCCCTGGTGCCTCCCTACCCAACAAGGCTTCATATAAACTTAGCCTTGATCAGAATGCAAAGGTAACCAAACAAGTCAGTGAATTATTCACTAAAGGACTCATATAAAAGAGCCTCACTCCTTGTGGAGTCACAAGTATTTTGGCCCCTAAAAAGGATGGAAAATGGAGACTATGCACTGACTCCAGGGCAATAAACAAAATAACAATCCGATATAGACTCCCAACACCAAGAATTGAGGATCTACTAGACCAACTTGGAGGAGCATGTTACTTTTCTAAAATAGACCTTAAATCAGGCTACCATCAGATAAGGATAAGGCCTGGAGATGAGTGGAAAATTGCATTTAAAACCACTGAGAGATTATATGGATGAATTGTAATGTCATTTGATCTTAGCAATTCTCCTAGTACTTTCATGAGATTAATGAATGAAGTGCTTCATGATTTCATAGGAAAGTTTGTAGTGGTCTACTTGGATGACATTTTCATCTTTAGTAGAACTAAATGAGAACACATGAAACACTTGGAACAAGTCCTCCAAAGACTACATTAAAATAAATTGTCTATCAATCTAGAATAGTGTACATTCATGCAACAAGAGTTGACATTCCTTGGTTTTGTCATCTCAAAGGGTAGATTGAAAATGGATCCTGAAAAGGTAGAGGCTATCCTTAATTGGCCAACACAAAAAACACCAGGAGAAGTTAGAAGTTTCCATGGATTGGCTACCTTTTATAGGAAATTTTTCAAAAACTTTAGTCATATTTGTGCACCTTTACTTGACACCATCATAGGAAGATCACATTTCAGTGGATAACCCAAGAAGAAGAGGCTTTTGAATATTTGAAGGGAAGAGTTGCATGATACCCCATCTTGGCACTACCTACCTTCAACAAGTTGTTCATAGTGGAGACAAATGCTAGTAATCTATCCAGAGGTGTAGTCCTTGGTCAGGATGGTAGACCGGTGGCTTTCTTCTCAAAAAAACCTAATGAAGCCAAGAAAAAGTATAGTACATATGAATTGGAACTTTATGCCATGGTTAAAGCCCTCAAGAAATGGAGGCACTACTCACTTCCTAAGGAGTTCATTGTCTTCAAAGACAATCATGCACTAAGTTTTCTTAATAGCCAAGGCAAATTAAGTTGCATGCACATGAAATGGGTTGAACAACTCCAAGCATACAACTTTTCTATAAAGCACAAGAAAGGAACCTCAAACAAAGTTGCAGATGCTCTTATTAGAAGAGAGATTTTGATTGAAGAATTTCAGGTACAAAGCATGGGAATTGATGCCCTTAATAACCTATACAAAGATTATGTAGACTTTAGTGATATCTACAAGGTTTTTTCTACTCTCTCAGATACATATAACACTACTTATTCAGAATATTTATTACAGAATGGGTTTTTGTTCAAAGGGGGTCAAATTTGTATTCCCAAATGCTCCATGAGGGAAAATCTAATAAAAGAAAAACATTGTGGCACACTAGGGGGTCATTTTGGCATTGATAAGACACTTGAACTAATAAGGAGAAACTATCATTGGGAAAGGCTTCCCACTGATGTCAGAAAATTTGTTGAGACATGCACAATTTTCCAAAGAGCCAAAGGATTTAGGACTAATTAGGGTCTTTATCAACCACTCCCAATTCCAACAAATCCATGGGACAGTGTGAGTATGGATTTTGTCTTAGGACTTCCAAGAACTAAACAAGGATTTGATAGCATTTTTGTTATAGTTGACAGATTTAGAAAAATGACACACTTTGTTCCTTGTAAGGTTTCTAATGATGCATCTCATATTGCTAACTTTTTATTTAAGGAGGAGGTCATAATTCATGGATTACCAACATCCATTATCTCAGATAGAGATGTGAAATTCCAAGGGCATTTTTTGAGAACCCTTTGGAAGAAGTTGGGGATAAACTTGTCGTTCAGTTTTGCATACCATCCAAAAATAAATGGGAAGACTGAAGTAGTAAATAGATCAATGGGAAACCTCCTCAGATGTCTTACTAAACAATATGGATAGACTTGGGATGTCATTCTTCCTCAAGAAGAATTTTGTTATAATGATTCAATCAACAAGTCAACAGGGAAGACACCATTCCAAGTGAATTACATACTTCACCCCAGAGGAGTAATGAAGTTGAGAGAGTTACCGAATGACTTCAAGGTTAGTGCACAAGGTGATTAATTGTCAGCATGGATCAAACAGATTCATGATCAAGTCAGAGAAACATTAAATCAGAATACTGCAAAGTATAAGGAACAAGAAGACAAAAAGAAGAGACACGTTACTTTAAAAGAAAGAGATCAAGTGTGGGCATATCTGAACAAAGCAAGGCTACCTAGAGGACACACCAAATTACATATGAGAAAGATTGGTCCCTGTCAAATACTACACAAATTCGGAGCTAATGCTTATGAAATTTCTTTACCACCCACTATTGTTATTTCTCCTATTTTCAATATTTTTGATCTCACCCCTTTTAAAGGTGATGCAAGATCTAACAATTCTCCGTAGGATACTGACAATGCACAATCTGAATGACTTAAGGACTTGCCACCAAGCCAACCATTACAGTTGGAAAAGATTATTGACTCCAAAGTTGTCAAGAAAACCAGAAAGAAGACCTATATAGATTACTTGGTTAAATGGAAGGGGCTACCTGACATTGATGCCACATGTATGAATGAGGAGTGTATTAAAAAACATGGGACACCCCTTCAACAGTTTCTCTCAAGTGGAACTTGAGTTTTAAAAACAAGGGAGTATGGTGCAGGATCACCTCCCTCCACTCTTCAAAGAAAATATCCTTCAAGGGTCTTCAAAAGATTCACTCAAGGGCCTTCATGCCTAAGGGTCAAAGAAATCATTTTAGAAGTTTTCAATATGCCAACTTATAAGACCTAGTCACCCTTGGTGTCTTTATAAACCTTGGGCTTTAACTATGGTCAAATGGCATAGTTTTGTATTTAGGTTATTCTAGGATTTTTCTTAGGATATTTGATTATGTTTTGTGTTAATAATGATCCTTGGCATCTTAGACTTAGGTCTTATTAAGGAAAAAGTGCAATTTTGCAAGAAATGCAAAAAGTTGCACATTGCAAGAAATGTTGTTAAGCAACTTTTTGTAAAAGTTGCTAAAGATGTTGTAAATAGATCCCAATGGTCACAACCTTCAAGAAGTAGTTGGAATAATTGGAAAATGTCTTGAAGAAGCCCTTTCAAGAAGGTGGAAGATAGAGAATGTACTTTTTTTAAAAAAATTAATAAAATTCCTTGTTTTCCCTATATTCTCGACCATAAACAATATGTGTACGGATTGGTATAGATTTGTAGAAGAAGCAGAGTGAATGATCTAAGGTCTATGATGAATTAGAAATTCAATGCAATTGGTTTGAGTCAGTAAGGAGATCAAAGTAAAGAGTTATAAACAAATCTCTCTCGGGTGCACAGAAACCCTTCCTGAATAAATAGCTTTCAAAGATCATTCCCTAACTTGCTTTCCCTCAGTTGTAATTCCTTGTCCCTCAAGGAAATGCAAGTAGGGTCAATTTACTTTACAATTACATAATCCTGGGAGAGGGGGATGGGTTTTCTATTTTTAATTGCAAGCCCTATCCCAAGCATCTCTATGTGCTTGGTGTAGTTTAGAGAAGAATAAAGTAGCAGTGGCACTTCGGGGGTGGGAAAATTCAATCTGATGGTAGATTGTTCAATTTTTGAAGAAATATAGAAGAAATCAACCCTATTAGGTCTAATTAGGCATACTACAACAATAAGTATTTTATAATTTCCTTTTCGTTTGGAAGCCCATGCTTTTGGGGTTTGATATTAACTCATTAAAGGGTGTCTGGATCTGATCCTTGTTTGGTAGATCCTTTGGGAAGTTTTCAAACTAAGTCCTAAAAACTCCATCCTTAGGGATACAAGCCAGGAGGACCTAAAAGCCAAAGTTGATCTCTGAATTCATAGACATTCTAAGGGTTTATAAACCACTCTTATTAGATATCTTTGAGTAGTGTGGAACCTTTTCATCCCCATTCAACATATAGGTTCCTATTTTGAGACAAATTCAAGTAGAAGGCATTTATACTAAGAAGTCATAGAATCCTCTAGGAGGATAGCGAGTTTGTGGTTATTGCAGGATCTTGTCAAAGGTGTAGAGCACTCTTTCAAGCCAGTTTGGTTTTAAAGAAGACACCTAAGGTTACACCACTTCATAGTTTCCTGATTAGGGGAGAGCTCTGCATCATGGAGGAATAAATTTCACAATCTATGAAAAGAAAATCAAATTCTAACAATGTTGCTGCTATTAAATACTAGCTAAATAACTTCTATTCTTAATTAACTCAACTTCATCTGTATGAACAGTTTATTGTAAGATTTTTTTAAACGCAAATAAAAATTGTCTCTAAATTCAATAATGTATCCTTCATATTCATCATTATGAAATTCTAGGACAACATTAAATATAATAACAATATGAGTAAATTTTTAAAAAATCAACACTAAAAAATTATAGTAGAGGCGTGGGAGAAAAACAAATAAATTACAAATCACATTAAAATGATGAAAGTAATCTCAATTCTTAAATCTATATTAGCAAGAAAAGGGCATTGTTATTTCAAAACAAAATGCATGCATAAATGCCTGCAAACTTGATCAAAGACTAACCCTACGATAAGTCCCCTATTCAAAAAAATTTCTTAGATCATTTATCAGTACAACGAAGGTCCAGTAGCAATATAAAAAAATTGAAGTGGTATCATCATCTCCCCCCCATTGATGCTCATGTTGCATAACTTATATAAAAAACATTGCAACAACATTATATGCACTCCTGCATTGCTTCAAAATAAATATTGCAAAAAAAGCTTATTACAATGTTACCATATAGGAAGATAATTGACCACAGCTTATGAATTTGACATCTTTCTGTGAAGAGGAACAATAGTTTGTAATACCAATCATTTAAACTATTCACAAGCTAAAGCATGCCATCACTGTTTGAACAATTTATTTAATTCAAAAACATGTAAATGCATATAATATTAAGTATATACATGTACATTTACAACTTTACAAGTGAATTGGCAATTTAGCAACTAACCATAGCATGACATTGGATGTAGTAGACAACTTGACTAACTTGTCCTCGTCAAAGAGCAACCTTCATGTCCAAATTAATAATAAACAACCAGCTTAGGAAAACATGGAGCACCATAAAGGCTGCAAAGATCCATGCAATGACCCTGTTGCCAAATTTAATAATAGTTCAAAACTGTCATATGGATGTCCAAGGATCTTTGAAACATGGGTTATATATATATATATA
>MU226261.1:4094904-4111744 GCA_018584345.1 Thuja plicata | reverse complement strand
AATTTGTTGATGTAAAAGAATCAGAAAAAGAGAGAAGAAGAGAACTATATCCTGCTTTATGTTTTCAACTTGGAGTTGAACTTTTGACTTATGATTTGTATTGTAACAGAGATGATCCTCTGATTTTTTATCTCATTTCTTGAATTTGGAAGTTGGTTCTTCTTATATTTTTGAAGTTGGCACTTCAGGTGTAATGGATTGGTGTTACTTGAAATCGGTGTTTCTAAAATAGGGTGTTGGTGCTTCCCAGACTTGTAGCTCTAAAAGATTTGCCCAAGAGACCAATAAAGTTTCAGATTCAAAGTGGTTTTTTACCCTAAGAGGTTTTCCACTATAAAAATTGTGTATTTTGTTCTTTTGCTTCTTTTGTTCATGTTTCATAAGCATATGTTATAATTGTAAATGTTTGAAAAGAACAAGTTTTAAGTAACCACTGATTCACCCCCCCTCTCAGCAGTGATTGTATTCCAACATATTTGTGATCATTTTGGAGTATTGCATGGTTCCTCATATCCCTCACTTAGAGAATAGATCTTTTTTTCATGTACTTAGTTATAAAATTTATTGTAAGTAGTTTAGTTGGATGAAATTTGTTATGGATATGTCTTTGTTGAACTCGCTTAGACCAAACCACTAGTTGTTTGTTTATTGTAAGTATGTCCTTCATGGTCAAATGGCATAATCATAATCTTGACTTCAATTAGTACTTTCTTATTGATTTGCATTAATAGATGGAGTTGATAAAATGGTAGTAATTTGAACATCTTTCAAGCACACCTCAGAAGATTGCACTAGGTTGGTGGAGTTTACAGCAAGACCAAATCTAGTAGAGTTATAAAGATATTCACAAATTCTCGCATCCTATATTAGTAGTAATTTAGGTTTATATGTTTAAGTTGACTGCAAGTTGGAAGTCAAAATATTTCCATTGCACATTATGAAGTTATATCATTCGTAAGTAAAGTTGATAAGTCTTAGTGAAGAAGAGTAAGTCCCCTCATGATTGATGAATCATAACTGATAGAATTTCTGAAGATGTTAAGTTTATGATCACCGAAATGCAGAAAGATAATGCAAGACAATAAAACAGCTAATGGATTGTATTGTCATTGATGTCAACTTGATATAATCTGATTGGTTATATACAAAGTGTCAAAAACTTTGGAGAACCATAAAGATAAAGGTTATGCTATCAATAATGCATAAAAGTTCAGTATTCACAGTGACAATAGACACCAAGGGATAGAGAACCCTGAAAAGAAAGTCACAGTGATGACCGAGCAGGAAACCTGACAAGCATTACTAACGAGCAAAATCACAAGCATTACTGACAGACAGAACCAAAACATTACTGACGGACAGAACAACAGTGATACCCGACGGACAGACAACCCCGACGCAGATACCCGAGGATAACTACAGTGTTGACCGAAGCTAACAAGAGTTAAAACACCGAAAGGAACTGAAGTTCAGAAACAACAAAAGACTTAGCTAGCAAGAGCTAAAGGAGTTAACTGGTTGTTAACATTGTTTTCATTAACAAGTTAAAACTAGAGATAAGTGAAAGATTTAAAGTTGTTTTATTTTAGTTGTCAAAGAGATTTCTACGAGATAAAATAGGAGTAAAGCTTTAAAGCAAGATTGGCTAAAATTGCGGATCACGCCAAGAACAAGAAAGTCAAGAACTGAGAAATAGTGATATCATGTCTATAAAAAGACAATCTAATTCATTATGAATTAAGGGGAGTGACTAGAGAGAGATGATGCTAGAGAGAAACTGATGAAGAACAACTTCATACAGTCCTAATCAATCAAGCTAAAGAACAAAGCTACAATTCTGTGGACACCGAGAAACAAAGCACAACATCACTGAGCATAAAGAAGTGGAGCAAAGGTATCGAAAAGATACATTGATCAGAAAGGTATAATGAGCTTACAATAGATCTGAAAATTTGCAAGTCTATAGTTGTATATGTGAACATATCATTTATTGTTTCAATTTAACCATTGGATCAGAAAGTCTCTTAACCGAGCAGGATTTAAAGATCCTTTCTATAATGAGATACATCCCAAAGAGTATCAAAAAGTTTGATCATGAAGATAGCATGAGATGTCAGATACCATTTGAAAACTACACTGGGTTTGGTCATAGAAGGTAGCATAGAGATGTGTGATATCAAGTGACAAACTATTCTATTTAAATTCTCTAACAAGGTCACACCTAACAGTGTGTTTGTAACCTTTAACAGGGTTGGCTCTTCACCGAGCTCACTTCAGAAGAGTGAAAATTTTGGGTTACCGGTCCCAAGTGGTTTTTCTCGTAACAAAATTTTCACGTTAAAAATCAATGTGTTTATGAGTCATTACTTTGGGTTTTGCATTACACGTAACTAAATTTGGATTGATCGGTATACACTAAGTCATTTGTTGTATTTCGGTAAATGAAAGACTACTAATCGGTAAACAGTAAGAATAAGGATTAAAAGTGAACTCTGATCAGTAGTTATTTAATAATTTTAATTCAAAGCATTCATCTTGTAGGACTGAAGATAACTAGAGACTTAATATTGTGGTACTAAGTTTTTGGAAGGTTGGTTTATTGGAATATTTTTGAGGCCACTGATTCACCCCCCCCCCTCAGTTATTCTAACAATGATATCATCATATCGCATCATTACTATTGAGTGAGTATCCACAAGTAGAAGGTACTTTGGAGTTCACTCGATAATCTTTTCTTGCAATCTTTAGCATATGTGGTGTCTTTATTTAAGACGGTGAGAATTTTGGTATTTCATCCTACGATACCAAGTATTTGATTTTCCATTTTGTAGTGGCATAAAACTCGCATCAATAATACCCAATAAAGGTTGACGTAACTACTTGACATGTTAATGCAAACATTGAATAACATCGACACATCATAACAACAATAGTTGAAAACATGGAGAGAATGAAGGATAATCAATGAATGGAAGGCCTAACCTTAGAACACCTACTAGGAGTTCCATACCTATGATACCAAACTTTACACCAAGGATTGAGAAACAAAAAGAGAGTGAACCCACTTTTGTGGAACTTCAAGACCAATTGAGGCAAGGTTGGATCGATAATGGCCTTCAACTTGAAATGTCACTAAAGGAATATATGGACTTGAGGATGAGACACAAACCTAAAAGAGGGAATTGTGACAATCATTCTAAGTTTTTGATAGAAAAAGAAGCAAGAGGGTGCTGGCCCGTGGAACAGAGGACTAGTAGCACATTAATAGAATATTAATGGAACTAGTCGAAGCTTACAGCAGTTTAGCAGGTTATCACAGACATTAAAAGTTCTGCCTCTATCAAAAACAAAAGTATCAGTTCTACTCAAAAAGATAAAACCAGAGTAATTGCTATCATCAGTAGCATCAAAAATATTGTCACTAAGCCATGCAGGGCTCAACCAAACCAAAATAATAAACTTAACATTAACCCCAAAAACAGAGCAGGGGAACCGAGGGACAAGCCCAGCCAAAAAAACATGAACCATAGGCAGCAACGTTAATTCTTCTCTCCTAGCTGTTCAGACAACAGGGTTCTCGCCCACTCCTGGAGGAACAGGAACAGATCTTTGTTATCTTCATTCGCTTCCAGTTTGCCATCTGCCAGCTTCTCCTGCATGTTACAGAGGGTCGTCACCGAGGCATGCATCACCTTCAAAGCAAATTTGTTTGTCCTCGTGCAGTGGTTCATCAGGTCCTGCATACCCTTTTTGATCTCTGCAATTTCCTTGTCAATACTCATAAACTTACTTTTAAGGGTGCCTGTGAAATTGCTTTTTTCCTCCATTCCAGAGGAGAGGGGTTTAACCTGGGGATCACAGTAGGGGCTTTGGGGTGGGGTAGGATTCATAGCTCTCTGGGGGTTGGTCAAGGGAGTATTAGCAGTCGGGCTCATATAGCCTTCCGATGAGACATTTATAGAATTTATGGAGTGAGAGGCCTTTTCTGTCAGGGAGGGTTCTTTAGAGGCCGTCTCCAGAATCTTGATTTTGCATTGTTCCTTGGCAATTCTATTAGACCTCCTACGGCCAAAACCGCTTAGGTTCTCCTCAAAATTAACCTGGGTTTCCGTAATTTTCTATTTTTTTGGCTTGAAATCCGTCTCAGGTGTGCTGTCAGCCCTTTTCTCTTCAATGTAATCCACGGATTCCAAAACATAAGAGTCCTCCAGGCCATCCTTATTATGGGTGGGGATCTTAATACTTTTTTTACGGGTTTTTTTCTTAGACTTCACAGGCCCTTGCGTGATACAGATGGACCAGGAGGAGGAGTTGGAGGTTAAGTTAAAGAGGAAGGTTATAAAACTTATCACTCTACTTTGATGGGTCTATTAAAACAACCACATGTGCATGGGTGCAAAAGTTAGATACATTTTCAACTCAACCTCATGTCGAAGGAAGAAGCCATCAAATATGCCCCTTACACTTGAATGAGGTATCAGATAAATTGTGGTACCACGAAATGAACACCATGGGGCATGCACGAATCATCTCCTTTGTGGAATTCACGGATACATTGATTGAAAGGTTTGACAACAAATATCCAGAACTTCACTTCAAAAAGTTGGCACAACTAAAACAAAGAGAGGACTAATTGATTAATACGTAATGGAGTTCCAATGGATATCAGTAAGAGTCACTGACATATCCAAGAGAAGGTTAATAGTTTTATTTATCGATGGACTAATGGATCCTCTAAGAGACTGGGTGAAAGCTCTCAATCCAAATACGCTACAAGTGATCGTAAAGAAATCAAGGCATATGGATTCGAGCACAATCAAAGGCAAAGCACCACCCAGGGAACTATTGAAACCAAAGGACTCAACCAATCCATTTTTCGAAATGGATTCCCCAAAGATGAACAAAATGGATGAAGGGACTCGACAACTTTTAGGAGGAAGAAAGCTATGTTTTACATGTAAAGAGCCTATATATGAGCATCATGAATTCAACTTGAGGTATCATTTGGACATTACGAATCTGCTTATGAAGCACACAAGTCTACAAGGGTTAAAATCTTAGAATGCTAATTTTGATAGGATGAAACCCAGGTACCACTCATAATAAATTCTTCAGAGCAAACAATTGCTTTTAGATAGAACTCACATTTTGAGTGATGAAACTTAGAGCTATAAATTCTAGTGTAGCAGATTGCCTTACAAAAAAATCAAGGGAGTCATTATCCATCTACATAATTCATTATACTTATGTTGCTTAAATTTTTGTTATATTTGAATTATAATATATGGTGTTGAATATTATTATTTAGTTTTATTGTGTGACAAATGAAATTGATTTCAGATTGACAATCTAACTTCTCTATCTTGTTTTTTCTGCTCTGAACTTTCAATGTATCATATTTGTTTTGTTTGAGTTTCAAAGTAAAAGTGAACCTAAATTTGTTTTAGATTTGAGTTCTTAGGATTTCTTATCTATTATCCTGAAATTACATAATTATTTTAAAAAAAAAAATAGTTTATTTACAGTTTTCTATCAATCATCTTAAATTGAGCATGAGAAATCAATCTGTTCATATTGTACTCTTGAGTATAATATTAATTTCACTGTGTGATGTGTTCTAATAAAACATAGTAGTGGTTGACATTAATAACTTTATCTCTAAATTTATTAAAAATAAATTTTAATATGACTTCAAAATATATATAAATAGTAAGCTAATAAATATTTTAGTGATTAAATAGTTTAATTATATAAAATTTTGTCAATTTAGTGTATGATCACATATTTTTAGTTAAAATTTTATTGTCGATGTTAATAAAAAATAGTTTAAATAGTTTTTAATTTAAAAAATATATATATTAACAAAAAAATTATTAACTATTTGAAGTTAAATATAAAATAAATTATTGTGATTAGAATGAATTGTTTAATAGATTTAATATATTTTATTTTTATTATTTGTTATATAATCATTATTGATAAATATAAAAAAAATATGATATATTTATTATAACAATATCAATATGTGATTTTATAATGGGTCATTAAACTATGTGATAGACAACACTAAAGATTATCAATAAAGATATACAAGTTGTAGAAATGACATATTTAACCTAAGGTTGACAACCTACTATTGCATAATTGGAGGAAAGCATCTCTTTGGTTAAAGTTTGGAATATGATAAAAAATAAGACAATTACAATATTTCATTATGCTTCATACTTTGAAAACTCATACCCTTGTAAACCAATTTTTTGATTTTGTGTAATGTATGACATTTTTTATGAATTTATTATAAAACCTTATTTGAATAGATGAATATAAAATATTTTGTTATGCTAATTTTTATTTTAAATTTGAATTACATAAAATTAAGCTGAATCTATTTTGAGGGATCTAGAAAAGTGTATTCATTTTTTTTGACACTTTTAGTAATCGAGTAAAAAAGGTTCTCCTAGACGAAAGATGTACTGATGAAGACTAAATTGTCTCATTAAAATGAGTAAATTCAAACTTCACCTGTGCTAACTTCATCTATTGATTTGTTTTTTCTACTTGGTTATTTGCAGTGTTAAGAAAAACAAATACACTTTTCTCGATTTAAAAAATGGATGCAACTTAATTTCACGTAGTTTAAGTCTAAAATAAAAAACAACATAATAAAATAATTTATATTCATCTATTTAAATAAAATTCTATAATAAATCCATAAAAAATGTTTTACCTTTTACAAAAATGTAGAAGTTGACTTATAAAGTCGTAAGCTTAAAAAAATATGAGCAGTAGCCAAAATATCATTATTGTAACTTTTATGTTCTTTTCACATTTTGAACCTTAACCAAATGGAAGTTTTTCCCCAATAATAGAACAGTAAATAATACACGCTAAATTAAATGTCTATTGTCATAAGTTTTTCCACCATGGCACTTGCCTTCTGGCTTATGTGGGACCTATCAATAATTGTACTGTCACCCAGGCGGAAGAGACGGCTCTTCTCTGGGGGATTAAACTTGCAAAACAGATTAACTTTAGACAGCTGGAAATCGAAGGTGATTCTAAAGTAATAATAGAGGCAGTTAAGAGTGGTGCGAGTGCTGGGTGGCGAACTAGTCCCATTATTTTGGAGGTCTGTGAGCTTCTGGAGAGCTTCCAACATATATCTATAGACCATACCTACAGGGAGGGAAACTTGGTGGCTGACTCACTGGCGGCAATGGGGCTAAAACAAACCAAGCTTAATAGTTGGTTGTTAGTTGGTGATTTACCCTTGATGACTCAGCGTATCATCGAGGGAGAAATGAAGACAATTGTCTAAATGTGCCAGGCTAGAATCTTTATTACGTGTCCATCCTTGATCACGTGTTGGCATTTTCGAGTTACCTGTGTGATTATGAAAGACAAAACCCAAAGCCCCATAAAGTTCAATAATTACTTTTTGTTTGTGTGGTGTGATCGATGTCTGTGTAAAAAGGCATTTTTGGCGATTATTGATAGTAATGATATTATTACTATTTATGTTACCCAGGGATCTGTTAGATTTGTCAGTACGGAGCCGGATCTCCCAAATCCCCAAAACCGGCAGGGTATGTATAAGCCTTTTTTGAAATGGATTTGCAAAAAAGAGCGGTTTTTTATGGCATGCAACTACAGTCGGCTCCCCAAAGATATTTCGACAAGTGCAGACCAGACCTATGATATGGGGGGTAATGTTCTCCATATCAAACTCGATAATATTGATGAAGCCTTTACTTATGATCTGTTGGTCACCCACTATTGCAAGGAAACTGGAATTTGGGGTTTCATGGAACGTATGAAAGGCGGCCATGATGAGAGAATATCTAAACAGTTTGTTTCCTCCTGGAACAACAGAAATGTCTCGGTGGGAGACATTCATTTTCAGCTTAATGAGGTCATCACGGAGGCTACGAGGCTCCCTATGGTGGGGAGAAAGTACAAAAAGACTACCCGGACCGCTGACCCTACCAGCCTTAAACAATTTTTGAAAGATGGAGAGCTGTCGGTCAGGAAATAGGGGGGATTCAACAGAGAGGAGCTACCAAAATTCTGGCCTAAAATCTGCCTCATTATCATGAAATACTTCACGCTTGAAGGTAAGTTTACGGTATTCTACAACTACCACCTTCCTTTCCTGAATCACATTAGGAATAAAGATTTAATCTCCATTCTGTTTTACCTTTTGCAGTCTATTGAAAGCAACATCCTTGATATTAAATGCAACCCGGACAGAGTTATCCTCCACCAAGGCCTCCTCCTCTGTCTTGTCTAGTTTCACAAAGCCATATGCCCGGCACCTCAACCCCCTCTGATTGTTCAGATGATGCCCCAGGAAACGCCCGCTGAAAAAGCCGAAAAAACCTCCAAATCCTCCTCTCGGTCCATCCGTATCACCCAAGGGCCTGCGAAGTCTGAGAAAAAATCCCGTAAAAAAAGTATTAAGATCCCCACTCATAAGAAGGATGGCTTGGTGGACTCTTATGTTTTGGACTCTGTGGATTGCATGGAAGAGAAAGGGGCTGATAGCACACCTGAGATAGACTTTAAGCCAAAAAAAAGAAAATTACAGAAACCCTGGTCAATTTAGAGGTGGACCTAAGCGATTCCAGTCGTAGGAGGTCTAACAGAATTGCCAAAGAGCAATGCAAAATCAAGATGCTGGAGACGGCCTCCAAAGAGCTCTCCCCGACAGAAAATGCCTCCCACTCCACAAATTCTATAAAGGTTTCCTTGGAAGGTTATATGAGCCCAATTGCTAATACCCCCCTAACCAACCCCCAGAGAACTATGAGTCATACCCCACTCCAAAGTCCCCACTGTGACCCCCAGGTTAAACCCCTCTCATCTGGAATGGAGGAAAAAAGCAACTTCGCAGACACCCTCAAATGTAAGTTTGTGAATATTGACAAGGAAATTACAGAGATCAAAAAGGGTATGCAGGACCTGGTGGACCTCTATAGGAGGACAAACAAATTTGCTCTGAAGGTGATGCATGCCTCGGCGTTGACCCTTTGCAATGTGCACGAGAAGCTGGCTGACGGCAAACTGGAAGCGAATGACGATAACAAAGACCTATTTCTGTTCCTCCAGGAGGAGTGGGTGAGATCCCTGCTGTCCAAACAGCTGGGAGAGAAGAATTAGCTTTGCTGCCTATGGTTTGGGTTTTTTTGGTTGGGCTTGTCCCTCGGTTCCCCTGCTCTGTTATGGGGGTTAATGTTAAGTTTAGAATTTTGATTTGGTCGAGCTCTGCGTGGCTTAGTGACATTATCTTTGAAGATGTTGTTGATAGTGTTTACTCTGGTTTTATCTTTTTAAGTAGAACTGATACTTTTGTTTTTGATAGAGGCAGAACTTTTAACGTTTGTGATAACTTTCTAATCTGCTGTAAGCTTCATCTAGTGCCATTAATATGCTATTAATGTACCTCTAGTCCCCTGTTCCTTGGGCTAGCAACCTCTTGCTGCTTTTTCTATCAAAAACAATTCAATCTAACAACAATAATCTTTTATATGTAATTTCAAATAATTAATAAAAAAATTGTTTATATATATATGAAAAATATTTAAAATATTTTTAATAACATTTACAACAAAGTTTCAACTCAAAATATGTGACCATACACCAAAGTTACACAACTTTACATAATTAAACAATGTAATCCTTAACACATTTACTAAGCTACTTTTTATGCTAATTTTAAAGTCAAAAAATTATTTCTAATAAACTTATAGATAAAATCATTAATTTCAATCACTACTGTGTTTTACTAGAACACATCTCATATTGAAATTAATGTTACACTCGAGACTATGATATGATCAAACTAATTTTTCATACTTAATTTTAGATGAGTGATAGAAAACAATAAAGAAACTAATTTTTTTTATAAATTATATAACTTGAGCAGAATAAATTAGCAATACTGAAGACTCAAATTTAAAATGAATCTAGATTTATTTTTAAACTTTCCAATTCAAACAAAACAAATCAATTTATACACTAAAAACTCAAAACAAGATAAACAACATAGTGAAAGATTAGAGTGTCAATTTGAAATCAACTTTGATTGCCACTGAGTAAAACTAAATAACAATAGTCACAACCATATAGAACAAAGATTTGAGCAACGAAAATATAAAAAATTTGGTTCCACAACCAATAGATGAAGAACTCCCATCAAATTGCATAGATCATAGCTCAAAAGTAATATATGATGCAAGAATTATAAAAAAACTTCCTTTAATCTCATCATATAAGTACCTGGACCAATTTTAGGCTAATGTTAATCATATGGAGTCATTTTGGGAGTTTATGAGTTAACTGGTTTGAAAATGTAAAAGTCGTCACAATGTTGTCATGACAACTTTTCTTATCAGGGGACAACTTTATAAAACTTTCTTAAAATTGTTAATCAATAGTTGTAGGATGGTTGGAGGGGTATAATTGGATTGCACAAGTTTAAATTTGATCTTCCAACTTGAATGAAGGGTTGGTACATGTAGATTGAATAAGAATTTTGCATAAAATCTTAAATTTTCTTGCAATTTCCAACATTTTGTCCTGTTCTACTACCTTGTCCAGATATTACGGATCACATAATGGTCTAAGATCACCTTGAAATGTTTGCCACAAGAATCTAGTTTTATTTTCTCTTGATTTCATCTAAATCTGTTCTATATTTTGAAAGTTATTGTCATTTCATTGAAGGTTGGTCTAAAACCCTAGTTAGGATAATCAGTGGCCTAAAATAATGCATAACACTACAACTCCATTCCACCAGTCAAAAATGCTAAAATTTGGTGGAATAGTATGTCTCTGTATATATTTTCAGATTCCATGCTTGCAGGTCTAGAGAGATTGTTTGGCACACATAAAGGACTATATGTCTGATATCATCATGTATCAGACTAGAAAGTGGATAGAAGACCAAGTTGATGATTGCCATTAAGGAATTTAGACCCCATAAGATTGGAAGGTGTTGGGGAAGGGTGTGAAAGGGACATAAAGACTCAATCCTAGTAAGGGTTGGAGCATCCATCAACTTTTTTTCCAATGTTTATTACTATCTTGTTACGACAGTGCTTTAAAGTTTGGTAAGTTTATGAACAGTCATAGTTTGTTGACTCTTGTGTTAAACAGATGTTGAAACTTCATTAATGGTATTTGGAAGTGTGTAACAATGTTCCTAAATCAACGTTGGGGTTTAGAGAATACTTAACCTTTTTTGTCACATTACTCAAAGATTGAAGCAATAACCCTGTCGAGTAAAAAAATTTGCATACTTAAATGTTTTGAAATTTGATGTTGTATGCCATTAATTGGGAATGTCACATTATTTCTCAAGTCATATGACAAGCTTTGTTCAAACCCTTCCCCTTTCCAAAGTCAATATGTATAGATTCAAGTCTCGTAGTGGCCCATGGTGCAGTCTAGAAGGTGTGTACAAATGAGAAATCTTGATGATCTGTTGTAAAAGCCCCTACAAGTTAAGATTACCATCAAAGTCTAACCCCTGCCTCTACATCACATGCCTACTTCAAGTTGGTGAGGTTGAAAACTCAATGAAAGATCTTGGCAAAGACATTTATGAACAACTAATCATAGTTAAAGAAATGGAAAGGAAAGTATAAAGGAAAATCACCTTTCAAATGTTTTAATTGCGGAAAAGTTGGACATTTTGCTTATAAATGTCCCCAAAATAATAGTGACTCCAATGAAGATAAAAAGGAAGTATATACAAAGAAAACGGTGAAGAAGACTTGAACATTCAATCAAAAGACGGAATCCCAAAAACATAAGAAAAAATTTTATTCAAAGAATGACAGTAGCTCGTCAAAGTAAAGTAGTGAGTGCCCAAATGATGAAGAAGAAATACTTTTCATGGTCATAGTCGATACAAATGACAAACATGAGAAAGAAGAAGAATCATGCAATGAAGAAGAGGATGTAGATCTTGAAGAAGAGCTTAATTATGCATACATGCAGAATGAGAAATTGAAAAAGAATATTACTAAGTACAAGACAGAACCAAAAGAGACCTTAGAGACCCTAGAGAAATCAAACAAGACTATTGAAAACCTAACGACTCAACTAGAATAATCCAAACAAGTTGAGAATGAGGTGAAGAGAAAACAAAGTGCAAAAGAAGTCGATTATGCCAAAGTCGAACAAGAAAATGAGATGTCGAAAAAGGATTTAGGGGAAACCACCATCAAATTAAATAATAGCCTCAAATTTGAAAATCATTGTGAAATTGTAACTGATATCATAGATAGCCAAAAATCATCCTCTAGCAAGACAATGTTAGGCTTTGAAGGAAAATCAAAGTATTGTGACAATGCATTAAAGGGTTTCATCAAAGAAAGAAGTAACACAATTGAAAAAGAGTCACCTAAGAATGAAAAAGATGAACTTGACAAACATGTTGAAGTTTTGATAGGACCTATTAGAAATGAAGGTAGCAAGAAGAATCAAGTTCCACAAAAGGCAAACACATCTAGGCTCCAACATAACTTCTTTGGTTATTGAGACTCGTAAAATCATTTAGGTCACAAGGAAAAAGAATTCAGAACACAAAATGAAGATCTTCATGGATGGAGAAAGCCTCATTATAAAAAGAAACCCTTACTAGACATTTTCTCTCTTTTAATGGATAATATTTTTCATGTAACAAGTTTGGGAACAAAGTATTAAATTGTAGAAGCAAAGAAAAGATTGTTCCTAATTTCACTAAGAGAAACAATAACTCTTTTGCTCCTCTAGTGGACCTTGAAGTTGTATGATCTAGATGTAACAACTTTGGAAATACAACCCATCTTTGTAGAACAATTTTTAATTCTACCAGTCAAATGGAAAAAGAAGATATTTCTAAGAAGAAAAAAGAACCACTAAAGTTTGGTAGAAAGAAGAAAATGAGGAATCTTTGTTTGTTCAAATAGCTCTATATGCTCGAATGAAGAAGGATATGTGGTATGTTGATAGCGGTTGTTCAACACATATGACAAGTGACAAAGAAAATTCATCTCTCTTGAACCAGCAAATGAGGGAAAAGTAAGATTTGATGACAATTCCAAATGAGAAAAAAAGGGTAAAGGAACACTTAGTCTATATCATGGAAAACAAAAACAGAGGATGTCTTGTATGTGAAAGGACTAAAAGAATATTTGCTAACTGTAACTCAGCTTTGTGATCAAGGTCATAGTGTAACATTTCTTCCTAAAGGATGTCAAATTAAAAAGGATGGAAAGTTGATAGCCAATGCTTATAGATTATAAAACAATTTGTACATCTAAAAAGAGACAAATGATGAAAGTTGTCATTTAGTGCAAGAAGATGAAAACTGGTTATGACATAACAGATTGGGGCATCTAAATTGTGACAATTTAGTCAAAATCAGCCATAAAGGAGCTGTGAGAGATATACCGAGGTTATCAAAACCTACAAATGCCACTTGCAAACAATGCCAAATAGGGAAACAAACAAGAAGCACTTTCAAAACAAACGGGCACTCTACATCAAAAAAACTTGAGCTCATACACTCAGACCTTTGGGGACCAACTACAACAAAGTATCTACAATCAGAATGATACTTCATGTTGCTGATTGATGACTACTTCAAAATGAGAAACCCTTGACAAGTTCCAAGCCTTCAAGGACTTGGTTGAAAATGAAGTCAAGGGGTTCTAGAAAGGAAAAATAGAACGGTCCAAGAAATCCCAAGGGCTATGCTAAATTAATCGAAGATATCTGCCACTTTTTGGAAAGAGGTAGTCCACACACCAGTCTATATTTTGAACCGTCCACAAATAAGGGTGAATAATGACCTGACACCTTACAAGTTATGGAAAGGAAGACAGGCAACAGTCAAGCTACTCAGGGATATTATAAGCACATATCATATTAGAAGAGATGAAGATGACTTTGGCAAGTTTTATGCTAGAGCAAATGAGGGAATTTTTCTTAGGTACTCCACAAGAAGTGAAGCATATAAATGTTATAAAAAAAGACTTCATAAAATTGTTGAGAGTGCAAATGTAAGGATTGATGAAGGAAATCAATTTAAAGAGGTAGTAGAAGAAAATTCTGAAATACCAAATACATGTGAAGAAGAGGAAGATCTAAAAGAAGAAGATGAAGGTGAAGAACAAGAACAAGTAACAAAACTCCTTCAAAGGCAACATCAAAAACTCCTTCAAAGGAACCATCAAAGACTCCATTAAAACTTGTCCAAAGAAACCATCCTAAAGACTTGGTCATTGGAGATCTAGACAAAGAAGTTCACACAAGAGTTAAAACACCGAAAGCAACTGAAGTTCAGAAACAACAAAAGACTTAGCTAGCAAGAGCTAAAGGAGTTAATTGGTTGTTAACATTATTTTCATCGACAAGTTAAAACCAGAGATAAGTGAAAGATTTAAAGTTGTTTTATTCCAGTTGTCAAAGAGATTTCTACGAGATAAAACAAGAGTAAAGCTTAAAAGCAAGATTGGCTAAGATATGTATCACGCCAAGAACAAGAAGGTCAAGAACTGAGAAATGGTCATATCTTGTCCATAAAGAGACAATCTAATTCATTATGAATTAAGGGGAGTGAATAGAGAAAGAGGTTGTTGGAGAGAAACTGATAAAGAACAACTTCATACAGTCCTGATCAATCAAGCTAAAGAACAAAGCTACAATTCTGCAAACACTGAGAAACAAAGCACAACATCACCAAGCATAAAGAAGTGGAGCAAAGGTATTGAAAAGATACATTGATCAGAAAGGTATAATGAGCATACAATAGATCTAAAAATCTACAAGTCTATAGTTGTATATGTGAACAGATCATTTACTATTTCAGTTTAACCATTGGATCAGAAAGTCTCTTAACCGAGCAGAATCTATAATGAGATACATCCCAAGGAGTATCAAAAAATTTGATCATGAAGATAGCATGAGATGTCAGATACCATTTGAAAACTACACTAGGTTTGGTCATAGAAGGTAGCATAGAGATGTGTGATATCAAGTGACAAACTATTCTATTTAAATTCTCTAACAAGGTCACACCTAACAGTGTGTTTGTAACCTTTAACAGGGTTGGCTCTTCACCGAGCACACTTCAGAAGAGTGGAAATTTTGGGTTACCGCTCCCAAGTGGTTTTTCTCGTAACAGGATTTTCTCGTTAAAAATCAATGTGTTTATGAGTCATTGCTTTAGTTTTTGCATTACACATAACTAAATCTGGATTGATCGGTATACACTAAGTCATTTGTTGTATTTCAGTAAATGAAAGACTACTAATCGGTAAACAGTAAGAATAAGGATTAAAAGTGAACTCCGAGCAGTAGTTATTTGATAAGTTTATTTCAAGGCATTCATCTTGTAGGACTGAAGATAACTAGAGACTTAATATTGTGGTACCAAGTTTTTGGAAGGTTGGTTTATTAGAGTTTTTTTGAGGCCATTGAGTCACACCCCCCCCCCCTCTCAATTATTCTAACAATGATATCATCATATTGCATCATTACTATTGAACGAGTATCCACAAGTAGAAGGTATTTTGGAGTTCACTCGATAATCTTTTCTTGCAATCTTTAGCATACGTGGTGTCTTTATTTAAGACGGTGAGAATTTTGGTATTTCATCCTACAATACTAAGTATTTGATTTTCCATGTTGTGGTGGCATAAAACTCGCATCAATAATACCCAACAAAGGATGACTCAACTACTTGACATGTTAATGCAAACATTGAATAACATCGACACATGATAACAACAATAGTTGAAAACAAGGAGAGAATGAAGGTTAATCAATGAATGGAAGGCCTAACCTTAGGACACCTACTAAGAGTTCCATACCTATGATACCAAACTTTACACCAAGGATCGAGAAACAAAAAGAGAGTGAACCCACTTTTGTGGAACTTCAAGACCAATTGAGGCAAGGTTGGATCGATAATGGCCTTCAACTTGAAATGTCACTAAAGGAATATATGTACTTGAGGATGAGACACAAACCTAAAAGAGGGAGTTGTGACAATCATTATGAGTTAAAGAGGAAGGTTAGAAAACTTAGCACTCTACTTTGATGGGTCTACTAAAACAACCACATGTGCATGGGTGCAAAAGTTAGATACATTTTCAACTCAACCTCATGTCGAAGGAAGAAGCCATCAAACATGCCCCTTACACTTGAATGAGGTATCAGATAAATTGTGGTACCACGAAATGACCACCATGGGGCATGCACGAATCATCTCCTTTGTGGAATTCACGGATACATTGATTGAAAGGTTTGACAACAAATATCCAGAACTTCACTTCAAAGAGTTGGCACAACTAAAACAAAGAGAGGACTAATTGATTAATACATAATGGAGTTCCAATGGCTTTCAGTAAGAGTCATTGACATATCCAAGAGAAATTTAATAGTTTTATTTATCGATGGACTAATGGATCCTTTGAGATACTGGGTGAAAGCTCTCAATACAAATATGCTACAAGTGATCGTAAAGAAATCAAGGCACATGGATTCAAGCACAATCAAAGGCAAAGCACCATCCAAGGAACTATTGAAACCAAAGGACTCAACCAATCCATTGTTCGAAAGGGATTCCCCAAAGATGAACAAAATGGATGAAGAGACTCGACAACTTTCAGGAAGAAGAAAGCTATGTTTTACATGTAAAGAGCTTATATATGAGCATCATGAATTCAACTTGAGGTATCATTTGGACATTACGAATCTGCTTATGAAGCACACAAGTCTACAAGGGTTAAAATCTTAGAATGCTAATTTTAATTTGTATCACTCGTCTAAAATTTGTTTATATATA
>MU226261.1:4051851-4064602 GCA_018584345.1 Thuja plicata | reverse complement strand
CACAAAGTAGAGCAGGCTTACTATAAAACCCATCAAAAGAAACCATTTAAAAAGAGAAAGATTGAATAAATTATACCTTAAAAAGGTTTGTTTGTGGAATAGTTCCTTCATTAATTGGCTAAACATGATTTAAATTTGATTTATATGATTGAACAAATTAGTTCATTTTCTTCTTCCAACAATGAAGATTGCTCCACACATACTCTACCTTGTACTCTATACTACTTTGCATCAAAATTTATGATATGCAATAATGAGTGCATATACAAGTATATTCTTCAATTTTTAGCAATATAGTCATCAAGTTCAAAGTATTATCTTGTTGAAAATTAAACTCTGTATTCACATGAAGAAAGGCATAAGAATAACAAGATGAACAAGTTAATTGTATTTGAACGTAAACCCCATGCGGGGTATATTTTTTTTACATGTGTTAGTTATTTCATGTCACGGTAGATGATATGATGATCGTCAACAACCCAGATAGTGCATAAAATTAAACTCTGTAGTATGTCTTGTGAAGCAAAAATAAAATCAATTATCACTAGGATTTGCCCTATCCATTGACATAATCACCTATGAATGATTTTAATTCATCAGAACATAAACAATTTGAAAATTATTTATTTTTTACAAATAGTGGTGCATCAAGTTTAAATAAATAGAAAATCTATATTAGGTATAGGTGAATTTTGATCCAATTCTTTACCTTTTGTGTGATGTACCCGAAAGGTAATGTACCCAGTGAAATATGTCCTACTATAATGTATTAGCTCCTAATACACCTTCAAACACTCATACAACCAAGTATGATGGCATGGTTACTCAACTCTACGTCCAACTCTCTGATTGCACACTCGTACAACAACTCACCTCTCCATCTAATTCTTTGATTGCACACTCATACGACAACTCAAATCTTCGTCCAAATCTCCAATTGCACACTCGTACAAAAACTCGAATCTTCGTCCAACTCTTTAATTGCACACTTAGACAGTAACACAACTCTTCATCCAACTCTCTAATTACACACATGTACGACAACTCAACTCTCCATCCAAGAACTGCATATAGCTTAATAATCTCCACCCTACAGCATATAGTAATATTTTTACTCACACCATATGATCACGACGCACATGGTCAAACACAAGACTTTCATACAGGCAATCTCACACCATGTGATTGTATGACCTTTGCACTCACCTGGACAGTAACAACACGAATGGATCTTCCTCCTCTAATTCATGAATTACGCATAGATAAACTTGCTAAACCAAACAATATCATAGATGCAAGAATGAATGGTTTTCAATAGGATATTGTACTTCCAAATCTGAGATATAGTTTTGATGAAGTTCAACAATACAAATTTGTCTCCAAGGGAGAATTCAAAAATTTGACATTCCAGTACAAAGTGAAATATCTGAGATGGTATTTCCAATGGCAGACTGGGGTGGTTGCTAACCACTAAAACTGCAATTACAGATTGCTAGGATATAAATAGTAAAAAGAATAGAGGAAAAAGGGAAGAGAAAAAGAACATGTCCTCGTGAGTTGTGCTAGGGTAGATAGCTTGCATCAACTTTGTCCCCTCAAACTTCATTTAAATTTTCAAATCCTTGGGCTTTGATCTTTACAGGTGCATTTGTCCTGGCTATCTTAGGCAATTAAATTTGACTTTTGATATTATTTCTAAATTTGATTTTGTTTGAGTTTTTTCATCAATATTTTGGATCACACTCTATGATCCATCATTAGGATGTAAATGAGTGTCAAGAGATGTAGAATGTAAATGTATTTACATTCTACACCTCTTGACACCTATTTACATCTTGATGATGGATATTTACATTCTACATCTTCTGATACTCATTTACATCTTGATGATGGATCATGGAGTGTGATCTAAAATATTGATGAAAAAACAAACATGATCAAATCCAAAAGCAATATCATAAATTTAAATTATAGATTGTAGAAATCTTATATCATTGAAGTAAACTTGATTCTCATTTGTATTGATTCCAATTCTACACTATCTCCAATTTTTTATTTACATTTTTTCAAAAAATCAACATATGCCTAATATTCAGTTAATCTTTGAAGGATTTCAGTTTTTTAAGTCAATTTTAATTTTATTATGGTGGGACTTTAGCATTATGCCGCATAAATTATGAGTCCAATATCATAGTATAGTCTAGTGAGATCAATATACAAACTACCTGCATACGTCATATTTCTTGGTATTAAACATTTATATTTAAATGATAACATTACTTGTAGAAAAACTGTGTTTTGCAGGCTACAAGTTGAATGTTTTGTCAAGAAGATATTCATACAAAAATTTTAAGAAATCTCTCTAATTAAGGGGTTTTCCAGTGCTAATATTGATGTGTGTACATTCTCAAATTAGTGCCTCTGGATTCTCAGAATACCCTACAGACATATTTCAATATAAGCCTTGAAAAATTCCATCGCGTCTCGACATGGAAAGGACTCTGTAGAAGGCTTGTACATACTTCGCAGATACTTCCATCATGTCTCATTTTGGAAAGAGTTTCAAGGGTTTGGGAAATTGGAGTTTTGAAGTTATTTTTTGGAGAATATTATTAGAAATACAATCAGTTATATAGAACATTCCTGTCACAAACTTTCAGTGTTCAAGAGGTAGGACAAGACTCTCTACAACTTTAGCTGAAGCTTCCACTTTGTGGTATTCTGTTAAAGGCTTACTTGAGAAACATTTTTAAGATACAATGAATGTTATATAAGCTAGCCCTTTAAACAACCTATTCTTGTTGACTTCAACGTCCTATGAGAAATGTTGAGGTTTGTAGGCCTCATAAATATATAGTAAATACCAATTATTGCTATCTTTCCACTTTTTTTACAAGTTATAGAAATCTTGATGAGGGCTCTTACTTTCACTGATGATGGCATTACAATGTCTGAAGAATTAGAAAAAATGATCTTTTTAAACCCAATTTCTAATTTATTTTATTTTTTTCATGAAAATGAGTTTTCTGTCAATATGCAAAATTATATTAGTTATGCTTTCACCTTATAAATGAAAAAATTGAGGATCTTTTTTATTATAAGAGTACAATCCCAATTTAGGGAAGAAAAAATAAAGATATCAAATTTCTAAAGTCTATAGTAATTATCGTTTGACAATTTTGAATTAATTATGTAAAATTAGTTTTTGATCTTCTAGCTTTCGATTACAAATATCTTGTTCATACGAGTATTAATATGAGATCAATATGAGATCTTTACAAACATATACGCTAGAGATCATGTGTGGAAGACTAGGATTCATTACTTATCAATCTACTTTTATCTAGAAACCACCTCCATATTATAGGCCAACTATGAAAGATGGAGAGTCACAACTTAGAAATCCACTTAAATTGTCCCAGTGGAGATGATTATCTTTCTTATTTATGATCATTATAGTTGTAAAGGATGGAGATTTTGGGAGAAATGATATGGTTGTTATACATTTGATTTGGGGACAAGAGAGGGTTAAAAATGAGGAATAGGTCTAGTCTTTGGGAATGAATGTAATGAAAATAAGGCCTAACTTTTGTGCACAGTCTTAATTGAAAACACATCATTTTTATGCTTCTTAGTTTTTCAAATCTATTCTAATTAATGTTGACCCAAAATATATTAAAGACAAATAAATATATAATTTTATTATCATAATACTAATCTACAATTAAATTATTTGATAATTATGTATTTATCTATAGACAAACATAACTTTTTTTAAAGTACTTTACATTTTCCTTCCAAACTACATTATGAGATCATTACAGAGATAAAATCAATTCAGTTTAATCTATGTATCAATGTTAAAAGAATTGATTCAAAACATTAAAACGTAATTAATTTGATATAAACATACTAAGGAACTTAAAGTACATGAATGTAATTTTTATCTTAGTTGATATATTTTATAAAATAATACTTATTTAATCATAATAGTATCGTTAGATTCTAAACCAACGAATATGGAAATGTTGCAAAATATAGAGAAAGAAAAGTAGTGAAATAGAAGGTGCAGATCAAGGAAAATAAAGGCAGGTCAAAATTATGAATAAGCCAATAAAGAACTTAAACTACTGTGTATATGAAATTCATGTATCTTCATGAAATTAGTTTGCTATTATGATCAATTCAACAAATATTTAACAAATATTAGCTAAATGAATTGAAAATCAAACAATGAGCATCTTATGGCTCTCTATCTAGGAAAGAAAACATCCTACTCTCAGCTCAAGCATCCATAATGACAGTCCTAAAATGAGAATTGAAGCTATTTGATGATGATTATGCCTATTTAGCTCATAAATATTCTAAATGCTCTAAATGATGATCACTAAATGCAAATTGAACTCAAAATAAAAGCTATGAACTCTAACTCAAAATGCCTATAGTGATAATGCTTAGCTCATGAAGTGTGTTCTTGTTAAATACATCAAAAATGGCTTTTGTTTAAAAGATTTCCCAAGGGTAGAGGGTAGAGTTGATTTAGCCATGGTTAAAGCTTGGTTGGATTAGGGGTTTCAAATGGTGAGACCATTTAAATGGTGGTTTCAAATAGAGGGAGAAAATGAGTGGTCAAGATGCAATTCCAATATGTGTGATGGAAAATCAAATTGGCTTGATCCATGTGAGCTCCAATTCTAAATCCTCATTGGTTGATTCAATTTATCCCATGTGATGGAAGAGGAATTTGAGGATTTATTTAAATGATTTAATTTAATTATTTTAGCCATGTGCACCCTTGAATGGGTTGGAATTAATTTTGATTCAACTATACAATTAATTGATTAAAATCAATTGCACAATTATTTGATTATTTGATTTAATTAATCTAAAGGCTTATGATAATTCAATAAATTCATAATTTGCTTGATTTGCTCACTTCACTCTTTGATTGATAGTTTGACCAAATTTAGGTGTCTACAAATGCCCCTCTTTGAATCGATGGGCGAAGCACATTGGTTCAAAGAATGTTTGATATCTAATGTCTGAGTTGATCTGAATGACTGATTTACTAATGGAACTGATTTGATGAAAACCTTGATCTGATGCCTTGATGTGAAAAGAATAACCTGATTGAGATGCCCCACTGATGATGATGAAATTCTGATGCTCCAAATTTTGATTGATAACTCAATTGAGAATCATTGGTTTGAAATACAATATTGATATCTATGATGATATGATGGCATATTTATGTATATGAAATTCATACCTTCTTGAAATTAGTTTGCTATTATGATCAATTCAACAAAGATTTAACAAATATTATCTAAATGAATTGAAAATCAAACAATGAGCATCTAATGGCTCTCTATCTAGGAAAGAAAACAACATGCTCTCAGCTCAAGAATCCATAATGATAGTCCTAAAATGAGAATTAAAGTTATTTGATGATGATTATGCCTATTTAGCTCACAAATATTATAAATGCTCCAAATGATTATCACTAAATATAAATAAAAATAAAAATGAAAGCTATGAACTCCAACTCAATATGCCTATAGTGATGATGCTTAGCTCATGAAGTGTGTTCTTGTTAAATGCATGAAAAATGGCTCCTATTTAAAGGATTTCCCAAGGGTGGGGGGTAGAGTTGATTTAGCCATGGTTAAAGCTTGGTTGAATTAGGGGTTTCAAATGATGAGACCATTTAAATGGTGGCTTTAAATAGAGGGACAAAATGAGTGGTCAAGATGCAATTCCAAGATGTGTGATGGAAAATTAATTTGGTTCGATCCATATGAGCTCCAATTCTCAATCCTCATTGGTTGATTCAATTTATCCCATGTGATGGATGAGGAATTTAAGGATTTATTTAAATGATTTAATTGAATTATCTTAGCCATGTACAGCCTTGAATGGGTTCTAATTAATTTTTATTTAACTATACAATTAATTGATCAAAATCAATTGTACAATTATTTGATTATTTGATTTAATTAATCCAAAGGCTTATTATAATTCAAAAAATTCAGAATTTGCTTGATTTTCTCACTTCACTCTTTGATTGATTTATCTAACCAAATTTAGGTGTCTACAAATTCCCCTCTTTGAATCGATGTGCAAAGCCCATTGGTTCAAATAATGTCTAATTTGATCTCAATGACTGATTTGTTGATGCAACTGATTTGATGAAAACCCTAATGTGATGCCTTGATGTAAAAAAGAATAACCTGATTGAGATGCCCCACTGATGATGATAAAATTCTGATGCCCCAGATTTTGATTGATAACTCAATTGAGAATCATTGGTTTGAAAGACAATATTGATATCGATGATGATATGATGGCATGCCCCCTCGGGAAATGAATCAAAATGATTTGGGATGATGTGGTTGAGTTTGGGAAATTTCAATTTTTCCCTCGATAAGATCAATTTGAAAATGCCCCGATCATGAGAGAATTTGATGCTTGATAAAATTTTATTGATGTTTTAGAGATGTTTATAATGTTTGGATATCACTTGATGTCAGTCATAATCACTTGGTTGATGTTGTATTGATGTCAATCTGATAGGATAGGTAGGTTGATGGATAAATTTGATAAATTGATAATTTGCTCTCAAGATCTAGAGAGACAAACAAATCAATGTGCTCAAGATGAGAAAATGGACATGATTGGATAAATGATTGGTGTGAAATGATCAATTGGATAATTTGACTTATTGATATTTGATATGATTGCAAAAATAGGTTTCCTCTGGAGCACTAATGGTGGAACATTATAGATATGGGTATTTGATATGATTCAGGTACAAATATAGGTATGGGTGATGGATAGAATTAGGTTACCCCTAGTTGATCAGATGTATATTGATGACATCCTTGATGTAGCATTGATCATTTGATGAATCAGACATTTGATGACATTGATTAGGACTTTTATGATATAACCATGATTAACTTCCACCCCCTTTTGGGAAAATCCCATAACAACTACAATGCAAACCTAATCTAGATGAATGCAGCTAACTGCCATTTTTGCAAAAGAATGCATGGATTTATGCTATTTTCATCATTGATCTTTTTTGTACCTCTAGCACATACAACCACCACTGGTGAGTTTCACAAACCATCATGATATGAATACTAATATCATCGAATTTCAATAATGAAGTCGATACAACTCTCACTGGTTCAACCATGGAAGTATGATTACCGCTTTCATTGGATTCAATGTTGCAAGTGGATGTTGGCATTAAGATATGGTAGATCTAAATGGCCAAGGTATCCTTTTGCATAAACAGACAGAGATTGAACCTCTTCCATATGAAAATATCCTCGATGACTCTATGATGGTCATTTCCTTAGACAAAGTCACATACTTCAAAGAATCAATCTTAAAACAGTCACACAGAAATCCTGAAAATATGTCATGCTTTCATCATTGCTAATCTAGTTGAAACATCATGGATGTGCTAGAAAGACATGACTCAAGAAAATTCAATACCTCATCAAAATTTTAGTGTTATTTTTGTAATCCATATTTCAAATAGAACTTCATCCATTTTGATCTTTTGGTTTTTGTTTATTTTTAATCCTGATAATCTAAGATATAAAAATATATTATATTTTTATATATATATTTTTGTGTGTGATATGATAGATATGTGTGTGTGTTATGTGTGGGATGTGGATAATAGATATATTGCCTCCTAATCCAAGACAAGGAGATCCCAATTGATTAACCAAAAGGAGACAATTAATGCAAAAAGGAATCAACTGACTATGGATAGAGAGGGAAAGGGGGTCTATTTTCTCAATTATAAAGTAGAACAATAGATATGAAAGATTAGGATGAAATGAAACACTTATCTTGAAATGTAGCAGATTTAGAAATACCTTTTTTTTGTATGTCTGTACTGAGTTTCTGGAACTTCCGCAACCAAATCTGGAATAGAAACATAGTGACGGAGAAAACCCATAAATATTTTTTCTTTTCTATGCTAGGTTGACCTTGACCCCTTTATGTTGACCTTGACCTGCGCTGCTCTGACAAAAATTCTGTTCGCATATCCTGAAAGTTTGCCGAAAGGGGTATCCAAATTTTCTCTATAATTTGTTGTTATGTACCTAGACTTGCAAGAAAAATGGTGTTTTTTTTGTTGGGGGAGGGGTTTTCCTTAGTCAAACCCCAATTTTAGGAATTAACCTTGAAATCAAAATTGAAATGGAGAATTCTAGCAAGTAGTAGAAGTAGATCTAACAATGAAGCTATGATATTCAATAGATTTGCAATTGTATTTCAAATGTAAACAAGTATGTTAATATGAAAGCTTAGACTCAATATTAAAAACCATAAATGTAAATCAAAACCTCCATGATAGCATGCATGAAATCCACCTTGAAGAAAGAAGGAATGAATCTTGAGGATGCACAAAGGATCTTGAAGGAAGATCACACCACCATGATGGATAGATCTAGAGTTTGAATGATGAATCTTGAATGCTTGAACCAAATCCCTTCAAATGCTTGAATCCTTGATCTTCAATGGAGAACTCAAAATTCTTGAGAGGAAGAATTGAAAACCTTGATTGAACACTTGGAAGCTTGAAAGTAGACGATTGCTTTGATAGATTATGCGTATATGTCTTGTGTTAAAAATGAGAGGAGAAGGTTTCCTTATATACAAGTCTAGGGCACAAACTTCTAGAGAGGCCGACATAGAAAAATTAAATTCCAATTAAGCCTATACCCCTAAAAGTGGACCTATATTAAATATATTTTAAGAGTCGTTACTTCAGAACCTGAAACAACCTACCCGGAAGCGGGAAAATAAACTTTGAGATTCCCTCCACATCTGGCACACTTTTCGATGGAAAAGGGGGACTTGGGTCAAGGTCAAGGTCAAACCTAACCTAGGTCAGGGTGGAGGTTGACCTTGAACTAGGTCAAGGTCAAGGTCAACCTTGACCCAATGGGCTAGGTTCCCTAGAAAATATGCCAGGTAGGAAAAACAGTGCCTGGAGAGGCCCAATCAGGGTCCTAAATAGACATATAAGATGGTAAAGGGGAAGAAATGAGAGGACAATATGGTGATGACCCAAAACACCCCCTAAGGAGAGTTAAACTATCTTAACATGGAAGTGCTTCCATTTTAAGATGATACATTAAGCCCCCACTTTAGCGGGAGTATGGAAATCGAACATACTCACGGTAAAGTTAGAAGAAAGACTCCAGTGGATCGCAATGAGGTAGAACATTGCTTAGTCAAGGAAATGAGACCCCATGCCAAGGATTATAAATCAACAAACATGCACAAGGGCACGAAAACAAAGAGAAAACAAAGATAGAGCTAAAAGACACAAAAAAAGAGGGGTTAGAACATAAACAACCCAAATCAACTAGCAAAGGAAACCTTGCTAAGAAATTCTTCCTATACTAATATCATATTTGGAAAGCTATCATAAAAGCATAAATGACTATATAAAAAAGACAAGAGAAACACTATAAATAATATAGCTTCATGATCTAATCCTACTAGCATGAAAGCGAACGAGAAAAAAGAGAGACAACGATTACCTCGCCCAGTAAGATGCCCACCTTATCATGAATCACCAAGGAGGGAGAGCCCAACATGTATCCAAACCTGATATTTCACCCATAAATTGTACTTTGTAGTTGTAATTTGTGCCTTCTGACAACTTTTCGAATACCCATAGATCCACATTTTTGTATCACTATGGAATATAAAATGTGTGTCTCTTCAGGATTTAGCAACTTATGTGTGTTACCTTCCGAGGATTTAGCATATTTGAAATTGAAAATGCGTATCTCTTCAGGATTTAGCAACTTATGTGTGTTACCTTCCGAGGATTTAGAAAATATAAAAATGTGTGTCTCTTCAGGATTTAGCAACTTATGTGCGTTACTTTTCGAGTATTTAGCAAAAATAAAAATGCATCTCTTCACGATTTAGCAACTTATGTGCATTACCTTCCAAGGATTTAGCAAAAATAAAAATGCATCTCTTTAGAATTTAGCAACTTATGCGTGTTACCTTCCGAGGATTTAGCATGAATAAAAATGTAAACTATAGTATAAGGAAGACCCTATATATTCCCCCTCCTTATCGTGGCTACCTAATAGACATGATAAGGAAGAGAAGGAGGATACCTACTTCACAAAGTAAGGAGATATCATGTTAGCAACAATGTACACTATATTCCTAGCGAAGAGTATTGACCCTTACATCTAAGAGCATAGATAATCATGAAAAGGATATGTCACTTATGGAAAAAGGATCCTGAGAGAGGAAGAGATCTTATCGACAAGACCCCCACCATAGAGGAGTGCTTTGGATAAAATATCATCTTTCATAGAAAAGCAAAGAGGGATCAAAGATTCAATCATCAAGCCCCTTGTGATCAAGAGGAAGAGGAATCTTGGAATGAAGAAAGAAAAATCTAATCCAAAGAAAGGGAAAGAGTTTAAAAAGAACATAATTTGAAAAATATAGAAGAGGTGATGACCTAGGACAATCACCTCTCATATAAAAGGGTATCCATAGCCAAAACGTAAGTCTTTATAAGGAAATAATGTTGCAGAATAAACAAATGCCACTAAGCTAAGGAAAGTAGATCTTTAGACAAAGAGAAAGAAGGAAAACCTTGGCCCCATGGATGAAAGCAAGGGATATCTTTGCAGAACAAATGTCTTTAAAAAGATATCATGAATAGGATTGAAGAAATATAAAGGAAGAATTATAAGATCCAAATTGATTAACCACAGGAAAATGGTCAATACACAAATGAATCAATCAATTAGAAATAAGAAGAAAGAGGAAAACCTTAAATTCCGTTGTTTTGAGGAGGGGAGTGTGTAATAGATATGAAAAGATTAAAACCTTAATTGAAATGAATTGAAGATAAATACTAACCTCAAAGTATAGAAGATCTAGAAATTGTTGTTTCTAGTGTTTGTACTGGGTTTCTACAACTTCTACAACCAGATCTGGAATAGAAACACAGAGATGGAGCAAACCCATAAATCTTTTTCTTTTCTGTGCTAGGTCGACCTTGACCCAGATGCAAGTCGACCTTGACCCCTTTATGTTGACCTTGACCTGCGCTGCTTCGACAGAAATTTTGTTCGCGGATCCCAAAATTTTTCCGAAAAGGGTATCTAAATATACTCTATAATTTGTTGTTTTGTACCTGTACCTACAAGAAAAATGGTTTTTTTTATGGGGGGGGGAGGGGTTTGCCTTGGTCAAACCAAGGTTTTGGAATTAACCCTATAATAGAATTGAAATTGAAGTAATAAACAAAGTAAATAGAACAATTCACCTTGCTTATGTTGAAACCGTTGTGGAGGATTTGAATCCTTGAATCTACAAGTATGGATTGAATCTACAAGTATGGATGCTCCAAATGGATGTAGAATGTAGGATATGGGATTTAGGATGTCTCAAATCAATTGCCTTTAGTTATTCAACACCAATCTTGAATGGATCTTGGAATAGGAAGAAGCTTAGATGGATGTGGATGGAGAAATCTTCAACAAGAGGGCTCCATAGAGCTTGAATCCTTCAATGGCTATCAATGGATCTTCTTGATGAATTGAATCTTGAATGCTCGAATGCTTGAAAGTAGATAATTTCTTCAATCATTCAATAGTTTTCTCGCATAAATTTCTTGATTCTTCGTGCCTAGAAAATGAGAGAAGAAAGGATTCCTTATATACAAGTCTAGGGCACAAACTTCTAGAGAGGATGACATAGGAGAATTAAATTCCAATTAGGCCTATACCCCTAGAAGTGGACGTATATTAAGTATATTTTTTAAATTCATTACTTTGGAGTCTAAAACAACCGACCCAGAAGCGAGAAATAATTCTTCCCAAACCCAAATATCCATAAATCATTGAAAATTGAAATTTAGACCCTGGGTCAGGGTCGAGGTCGACCTTGACCTAGAAGGTCAACCTTGACCCTGAGGTCAAGAACCTCAAATTCTCAGAGAAATATATTAGAAATTGGTAGGAGAGAAGTGGAAAATAGGGCAGAATAGGGGAAAAGCCAAATCCAAGTCAAAGACCCATTCAAGGCATTTGACATGACCCCAAACCACTTACTCAGAGGGCTAAAATAGTCCTAAATGGAAGTGCTTCCATTTTTTGATGATACATTTAGCCCCCACTTTAGCAAGAGTATGGACTCAATGCAAACTCTTGGTAAAGGAGATCACAAAGAAAAGATAATCTTATTGAAATCAAAGGGAAAAAGCAATCCTCAAGCCCCCAGGGACTCAAGTCTTTGTCAACCCCAAGATTACAATAAGAGAAACATCACTAGTCAAAGAAAAAGAGAGAGGGTGTGATTACCTCACCCAATGAGAACCTATGTCCCATTGTGAATCACACAAGGAAAATAGTGCAACTGGAAAGATGGAGTTGAACCGCCTAGTGAATGTGGCTACTCACTACTCAACCCATAAAGGATTCACCCCCCAGGAATATTCTATTCCAAAAGAGCAAAGCCAAAACTAGAGAGATCTAGTCTTAAGGACACCTTTCGACCTTAAGGGATCAAAACCTTGTAAATTGAAACTAGAGGGATCAAGAGATCCTATAAGGTAAAAATCCATGCTTTAAGGATTAGCCTCTAATCCATAAAGGGAAAAAAAAATTAAGTTTGAAAATATTTTGGAAGTGCATGTATGCAAAAAGTGAGCACAACGTATGCCCCCATGTTA
>MU226261.1:4020166-4043942 GCA_018584345.1 Thuja plicata | reverse complement strand
ATTTGTTGATGACATTATCTTTGGAGGTAATGACAAGCTTAGTGTAGAATTTGCAAAATAAATGCAGAATGAATTTGAAATGAGCATGATTGGTCCTATAAAATATTTTTTGGGATTGAATGTAAAGTAGAACAGATAAAGGAATATTCATAAATCAACCCAAACATGTGAAGGAAATATTGAAGAATTTCAAGATGAAAGACTGTAAGCCAGTATGCACTCGTATGATAACAGGAAGCAAGCTTTCTAAAGAAGATGATTCCACAATAGTTGACAAGACATTGTACAAGTCTATGATTGGAAAACTTAGATATTTTACTCAATCTAGACCAGACATATCTAATGCAGCTGACATTGCTGGTAGATTTGCAACTGAACCAAAATAGAATCACCTAATGGCAATAAAGAGAATATTCAGATATCTAAAGGGAACTATAGACTATGGTTTATGGTATCCTAAATCAAAGAATGTACAACTTCATGTGTATACAGATGTAGATTGGGTAGGTTGTATAGATGACAGGAAGAGTACTTCTAGAGGAGCAGTATTTCTTGGAGATAGGTTGGTTTCTTGGGTAAGCAAGAAATATAATTGTATCTCTCAGTCGACATTAGAAGTTGAATATGTTGCAGCAGCATTGAATTGTTCAACAACGGTTTGGATAAAGCAGATGGTTAAAGATTTTGGTATACAGGTTGATTATCCTATTGCTATTCACTGTGATAACACTAGTACTATAAACATGTCCAAGAATCCTATAATGCACACAAAGACAAAACACATTGAGATCAAATACCATTTTCTTAGAGAAAAAGTTGTAGATAATAAAGTAAAATTGGACTATGTGAGCACCAAAGAACAGTTGGAAGATATTTTCACAAAGCCTTTATCAAAAGATACTTTTGAGTATCTCAGGGAAAAGTTGGGAGTAATTCCCTCTCCTAAGTCTGATTAGATAAAGTAGCAAGAACATCAGTCCATAGTGACTAATGAATGGTTGACTACTCTACTTCTGGAGTAGTACCTGTGCCTGATTGTTTATGGCACCCTTTGCCATTGATGTCAAAGGGGGAGTATATAGTAAAGGGGAGCATACACTCTGGGGGAGTATAAACATAGATAGAGGAGCTATGAGGATATTGAGAAGATTGTAAAAATAAAGAAGACACCATGTGCTGAAGATTTTTTTTAATATCATATGTTGCCACCAATGTCAAAGGGGGAGATTGTTGGAGATTTACTTCTGGCAGCTAGTTGATTGCATGTTTGTCATTGATGACAACATATAATATACAATAGTGTTCTATATGTACATATCAGAATGATGCTATTAATCCTTATGCAGTTATATTCATGTTGTATACATGTTGTTTATGTTTTGTTCATACACGCAGACTTAGATATGAAGTTTCAGTTGTGTTGTGTAATTCTATTAACGACAGTTACAGTTTCTAGAGTTTGTCTATATAGAGCCAATGTATTGCATTGGTTCTTGAGTTGCACCTATCTTCAGGATATGCGTGTGTATATTCAAGTTTATTTATTATTTGAAGATAGTTACCTGAAGGTGCCAAACATGTTTCAACAAGATTGCAATGTTAGAGTTAATTTGGTGAGGCCAACTTTGTGAAGCGTCGTGTCTATTCAGTTTATATTGCACGGTTGTAATTATGCTTGTGTGATTAGTTAAGATAACAAGGATGTTATGAAGAGTTGCTTAATAGGTCCCATGATCTCATACTTTGAGGAATATACTTATAGTATTTCATTTGTGGAACACTAAGTGCGAATGAGAAGATAAGAGACATAAAAAGTATAGAGTAGAATATCAGTTGTGTTTCATTCATCAAGGACCTATGTGAAGCAAAAGTGAAAGATTACAATACATTAGAACTGATCAAGACAACAGGTATACTCTATAGTTCATCATCAGATATAGTGCATATCTATTCTACAGAAGGTTGTAGCCTTCACCATTGAAGCAGTGAGCTTTTGGACAGTGAGTCCTCACCTTTAACAAGGTTATTTTTAAAAGGCTCCTAACAGGGTCAGACCCTTAACCAGGTCACTATACTTATTGCATTGTAAAGAACAACTTCTAATAGGGTTGCAAGATCTTCTAATAGGGATTATTATAAACAAGTATAGTTCATTATGGGTGTTAATTCCCACCAAGGTTTTTACCATTTGGTTTCCCCGCAACCAAATTGTCATGTTTCCTATTGTGTTATTTGAATGTGCATTTACTTTATTGTATTCTAGAATTAAAAAGAAGAAAAGAATTTAATTAGCTGATAACTGATTCACCCTCCTCTCAGTTATTCTTTGGGACTATTCTAACAGCATAAGCTAAAAACAACTTGATAGCTTCCAGTCTGTTCACAGGGGTAAATGTATCAGAATAGTCAATTCCTTCTCTCTGCGCATATCCTTTACATACCAATCTTGCTTTGTTTCTTATCACTGTATCATATTCATTCATTTTGTTTATGAATATCCACTTAGTTCCAATCACATTTTTGTCACAAGGTCTAGGGACCAATTTCTATGTGTCATTCTTAATTATCTGATCTAATTCTTCTTGAATTGCATTTTTCCAATCTGAATCATTACACGCATCTTCAACACTTAAGGGTTCAATTTGTGAAAGTAAACATACCTCTTCATCAACGGTTGAACCTTTTGCTCTAGATCTTGTCAAAACTTTACTACTCTAATCTCCAATGATATCTTCTTTTGAATGGTATCTAGATGTGTATTTTGAATTCTTAGGTGTGAAACTCTCATCTGTATTCTGTGATTCCTCTTCACTTGGTTTAGGGTTAGTGCATGATACATCAATACACTCAAACATTTCTTCAATAATTGTATCTTTATTGATAGGTCTAGGTTCATCTTCAATCATAGGTGTAGATTCATAATATCTCTCTTGAATCATGAACTTCTCATCAATCTTCACATGTGCACTTTCAATGATTTTCTTCAACCTTAGCTTAAAACATATCTAAGCGTTTCTCTTAGTAGAGAAACCAAGAAAAATACCTTCATCGCTTCTAGCATCAAACTTACCAACACCATCATCTCTCTTGATGTACCACTTGCTTCCAAAGATTCTGAAGTATTTTACTATAGGTACATTACCAAACCAAAGTTCATAAGGTGTTTTGTCTATGCCTGGTCTTAATTGAATTATGTTGATAGTATAGACTGTTGTATTGACTGCTTCTCTCTAATAGGTGTGCGCAACTTTTACTTCAATCATGATAGTGCGCGCTGTGTCAAGTATTATCATGTTTTTTATTTCTTCAATTCCATTTTGTTGAGGGGTTCTGGGTGCACTTAGTTGTCTTTTGATCCCATGTTCTTTGCAGTACTCAAGAAACTTATCAGAGGTGAATTCCCCTCTATCAGATCTCAGACATTTCATCTTTAATCCAGACTCATTTTCAACTTTAGCTTTGAATATTTTGAACTTCTCAAAGGCTTCAGATTTATCTTTTAAGAAAGCAACCCACATCATTATGGAGAAATCACCAACAAACAAAATTAAATACCATTCACCATAGTATGATCTAGTTTGAGTAGGTCCACATAAGTCAGTATGTACTAGGGATAATTTGTTCTCTACAGAGTTCTATTTTCTTTTGAATGAGTTTCTCACATGCTTTCCCATCGCACATTTTGTGCACATAGTATCAACTGGTCTTGCAATGCTAGGAAGGTCTCTTACTGCCTTTACATTGCTTATCTTTACGATGTTGTCAAAATTGATATGACAAAGTCTTTTGTGTCATAACCAACTGTCATCCGCTTTTGCAATAAAACAACTTACTTTGGAGTTCAGCTGAAAAACATTACCTTTGGTCTTTGAACCTGATGCTATCATGTCTCCTTCTTTGTTATTAATGATGCACCTGTTGTTTTTGAATTCTAACTGATATCGTTTATTGAGCAACTATCCAACACTTAGTAGGTTATGATGTAAACAATCAACATACAAAACATCATATGTCTTGTTCTTTCCATCTAAAGTGATATATCCTCTACCTATGATCAGTTTTGGGTTGTTATCTCCAAACCTAACCATGCCACCTTTGTACTTATCTAGATGTAAAAATCTATCTTTGTCTCCTGTCATGTGATGTGAGCACCCGTTGTCTATGATTGAGTCTATTCTGATGTCTGCTAGTGAGACTAAAGCCAATTCTTGTGCTTTCTTTTCATCTTCAATTTCCATTTCATCAATCATTTTTTCAATATCTTTAATTGCAATGAATCCAATTTCATCCTCTCCTGAATCATCATCAGTCACACCATCTTCAGCATAATAGCATTCCTTAGTATATTTGGGCTTGTAATCTGATCTAAACTTCTTGACTCTTGTAGGACACTTGGATGCAAAATAGCCAACTTTGTTACATGAAAAAAATTTGAATGGTAGTTGTTCTTCATATTTTCTTTTACCTTTCATTTCTTTCTTAGCAATCATAACAATGATTTCTTCTAGTTCTGTATCAACTTCTTCTTTCTCAATATTACTATAGATGCTCAAGGATTTCTTACCATGGACTGAGACTTTGAAAGTTGTTTCAATTTTAGGTTCTATCTTCAATCTTGATATCTCAAATGCTAATATTTCGCTGATCAAGGTTTCTCTTTTGAAATCCTTTGAAAATTGCATGGTTTCATCCAAGATGTTTATCTTTCTTTCATAATCTACTGTCATTGTAGTCATCAGTTTGTCCATTATGTCTTCTTCTAAAATTTCTCCCCCATTGTTTCTGATTCCTGAAACTGCTTCATTAATCCTCTGATTGTAAGCTCTGATGTTTTCTTTAGGTAACATTTCTAAATTGTTGTATCTTTTCTTCCATGTCTTTTTGCGCACATTCTTGGCTTGGAGGTCTCCTTCAAACATGTCTTCTAGGTATTTCCAAATTGAATAGGCTTTATCTGCCTTTTTAATCTCATAAAATTCACTGCCACATAAGGAACTAATTAGGGATTCTTTGGTAATTGCATTTTGGGTGAATACTTCCTTTTGTTTAATAGTGGAGTCTTCTTCTACAAGATCTTTCAAAGTAGGAACATCAATTGCATGACTAGCAACCTCATAGATTTCAAAACCAATGCATTTTAAATGTGTTATCATTTTGTTCTTCCAGTCAAGATAATTCTCTCCATCAAACTTAGGACTCTCTTTTCTGAAGTACACCATATGATCTGCCTTAAGCTGTTAGGCTTTCTCTCCAAGGCACTTGGCTCTGATAGCAATTGTTAGGAACAGTCCCAAGAGATAACTGAGAGGGGGGGGGGGTGAATCATTTATCTACTAGTTTTAATTATTTTCAACAATTAAGTACATAATAACATTAATCATAAATACAACAAGATAACACAGAATAGAACACCAAAATTTTGGTTACAAGGAAACCAAAATAGGTAAAAACCCCGATGGGAATTATCACCCACAAAGAAATGCACTAGAGTATAATGATCCCTGCTAGAAGATCTTACAACCCTGTTAGGAGTTGATCTTTAGAATGCAATAAATACATTGACCTAGTTAAGGGTCAGACCCTATTAGGAGTATTTTACAAATAACCCTGTTAGGGGTGAGGACACACTGTCCAAGATCACACTGCTAAAATGATGAAGGCTGCAACCTTCTGCCAAAACAGATATACACTATATCTAATAATTAAACTATTTAAATAGACATGATGTCTTGATTAGTTCCAGTGAATTGTATGCACTCTCTGCTTCTTCACATAGATCTTTAACTAATGAATGAACTAGCTTTACTATCCTAAAACAACTAGCATTCTTCTCTATTATTTTTTTGTCTATTTCTTTTTTTCATTCACATTTAGTGATCACAAAGGAACTACTATATGTATCTTCTTCAAAGGATATGATCACGTCGACTTTAGGAATCCCTTCAATACTTTTCTTGTTGGCTAAACTAAGCATGCACCATAATTAGAACCCCACAACTAAAAATGAATAGATGCGTTGCTTCACATAGTCGGCTTCACCAAAATCACTCAAACGTCACACTTCAGATGAAGCATGTTTAGCGCCTTTGGTTAATGATCTTTGACTCATAACTAAACATGAATCTGAACACGCATATCCCAAAGATAGGTGCAACGGAAGAAAGAATAAAATTACTGTCAGCTCTCAAAAACAATCCTCTGAAACTATGGCATGTAAACAGATCAACATAACTCAACTTTAACTAAACTTTTGAATCTACATGTATGAACATGGTATAATAACTATGTATTCAAAATAAAAACAATTGTGTAAGGCTCCAACATATCCATACTATTGTATACTATATGTAATAATTAAACTATGATGAAGGCTGCAACCTTCTGCCAAATACAATACACTGTTGTATACTATATGTTGTCATCAATGACAAAAATACAGTCAGCTATTTGCACATGGGCAAATCTCGAACATGAACAATAGCATAGGTACAACATAACATGAAACAACATATAGAAAAATAGAGATACATATAGAGGAATTGTACAATAGGTTCGATTCCTTTACCACCTTGCACTAAAAAAGTAATAAGGGTTGTATAAAAGAATCTAACAAACATTTAGCAAACACATTACAGGAGAAGCACAATACAACAGGAAAACACATAAAAGGCTACCATGGCAGACAAGCCAATCAAGCGCATCGCCTACTCTTCCCATCTTGGTTTATATAATTTAGGGAAGGTGGGAAACTTGCAAGAGGGACTATATCCAACACAGTGGGAATAATGGCCAGTTCCAAACAAGGATCCTCTTGAGAATCGTAATGTTCGATACTAGGTGTAATTATCAATTGTGTTGAAAGCATATGAGGTAAGTCAGTATCAAGATCAATAGTCTCATATTTGTCATTAGCATCAATAGGATCATCAAGAGTATCTTCTTCATCAAGATTAATCAAAACAGAATCTAAGATGCGAATAGAATCATCATAATCATTCATCTTAACATCATTATTAACATCAACTTCTTCCAACACATCAGGCATAGGCTGGTCCAAAGAAGGTAAAGAACTTTGAATAAATAAGGCACAGGCCTTAGCTTGATCTCAAAGCTTCTTATGATGTTCATTTATAGATTAGTTATATATTGTCTTTTTTGAAATATGTGGAGAACTAGGAGGAACAACAACCGGTTCCTTAATAGGTTCTATAGGAGGATTAGTAGAATTCTCAGTAGGCTGAAAAGCAACACTAGGAACTTGATTAATAGAACTAGAAGCAATGGATAAAGGAGGTATGGAAGGCATAGGAAAAATACTATGGTTAAGATTCATTTGAGGCATTCTTAACTCAATAATCTTGTGATGTTTATAGGCTTGATATGAGCGAAAATGTTATCAAATCGAGAAGAACATGAATTAGGTAATGAAGGCCAAAAGAAGTCAAGGGTAGCACAATCCCTAGGCCTAGAAGGTTGATATAAACTATGATTAATTGTTTTCACTTCTTCAGATCATGAATGAACTTAATACACTTATGGATAGAAGTAACGACATGCATGTCAGTCAACCAAGGAAAACCAAGCTTAACTCGAAACTGATCAGAAGTAGGGACAACAACGAAGGTAGTGTCCACAACTTTACCACAAAGTTTAATAGGCAAGTTAATAGATCCAAATGATGGATAGAGGAAGCCATTACAAGTTTGGATCCACACATTAGCTGTATTATAACAATCACATTGTAAGTTCTTCATAAAAATGTTTTCTTCAGTAATGACATTAACCATGGATGTAGGATCAACAAGACAACCATGCGTAGGTATCTTAGAAATCCTATCATAAATGAAGAGGGGATCATCATGAGTTTTAATAGTCTCAGAATCATCAAAGGTGATTGAGTGTTCCCTAGGTCTTTTATTCTTAGGTTGTTTTTGAGGTTTAGGTTGAGGTTGAGGTTGAGGTTTAGGCTTAGGTTGAGGTGGAACTTGAAGTTGAGGTTGAGGCGAAGGAACTTGAACAAGAGGTTGAGATTGAGGTTGGGGTGGAGATACAGGTTGAGGAAAAACAACATGATCCACATGGTTAAGAATATGATTGAGATCATCCATCTTTGAATCATAAACAATATCAACAAAAGATGGCTGAACAATAGTATTAGTATCATGTGTAGGCAAAGGATTCATATAGATTTGGAGGTTTTGATTAGGAGGAGAGAGAAATTTGATCCCACTACCATTACAATTATCAATAGATAAAGCATTAGAATCAATTAAGTCTTTAACCTTATATTTTAGAGAATAACACTTCTTAGTATCATGGCCATTTTCAAAATGGTATTGACAAGAGGCTTTGGGATCAAAGGATTTGGATGCCATCATAGTAGGAAGAAGAGGTCGAATAGGAGGCAAAGTAATCATAGTAGCATTCAATAATTTACTTGTAATAGAATTTAAAGATTCAGAAAGAGGAGTAAATGTATGATTCAGGAAAAAACCAGTGGATGCAGAAGTCGCATTGTTGGATGCAACAACAACTTGATGAGCAACCGCATTTGCTTGCTTATTTATCTTGACATAATTATTAGGTTTCTAAAACTTGTTGGGATTAGGAGTAGCATCACTCTTATCAACCGGAATAGGAGACATTGGAGTGTTGCTCTCAAATTGACTCAATTATAATTGATAATTATGAAGAGGTACACAAAGTTGTTGAAAACAGGTAAATTCAGTAAGCAAAATCTTATCTCTAATATCCTTTTGCAAATTTGAAATAAACATATGCTGAATATCAATATCAGGAACAAGATAATAAATTTGAGGATACAAATGCTTAAATCTACCAATACATTCAGTCAATTTTTCTTTAGTATTTTGTTTACAATGCATCAAATCAGTTAATGACACTTACAGACCAATCTTATTTTGGAAATGTTGGATAAAGGCATTAGCAAGTTTTGGAAAAGAATCAATAGAATAAGGAGGCAAGGAACAATACCATTGCAAGGCCTTATCATGAAAAGTTATAGCAAACAACTTGGCTAAAATCCTATGGTCTTGAGCATGGTCACTACAAAGGATTTGAAATGTTTTAACGTGAGTGATAGGATATCCCTTACCATTGTAATTCTTAGGATGAGGCATATCAGCTTGCTGAGGGTCAGGAGCACGAATGATGTCTAGGGATAAAGGACTACCCATGTCACAAGTAGGAATACTAAACTTGGATTGAGTTAAGGATGCAAGTTGTTGTTGTAAAGAAGACATAGTTTGAGCTAGACTAATTATTGTGGAATCATTAGAAGAAATAGGAGGTATAGATACATTAGGAGCACAAGGAAAAGTGTAGGAAGTAGCAGGAATGGAAGACACAACTGGTGGAACACTTGGAACCATAATTGGAAGAGGTTTGGAATAGGTAAAAGGAACGCTATGGTAATAAGGCTATGAGGTAGGTAGAGACATCGGTGGAACACTCACAGGAAGAGATGGAAGTGAAAGATTCGAAGCTAGAGGATTGGAATATGGAAGAGATGTAGTCATTAAAGGAGGAGTATAAGTAGGAATGCTAGGTAAAGGAATGGAAGAAGGTTCCAAACTAGTGACATGAGGAGTGAATCCTAGATCTTGAGCCTCTTGAGCTAAAGGTTTGACATTTAAATGCACAAGGTGAGTGATACCACCCAAGAGATTAATACCTTGATCACTATCAAGAAGGGCTTTATTAAGGGCCTCTATAGCTTGAATGAAATCTTGATTATGGTTTTCTTGAATAAGACAATTTCCCATTTTATCAAGTTCAGTTGAAAGTTTTTGGACTTGTTCAAGTGGAACTCTTAAAGAATCATCCTCATCATGAGATGAGTGAGAAGATTTATGCTCTATAGAAGGATTGGAATCATGAGTGATCAAATTATCATCCAAGATCCTAAGGAAAGAATAGGATGACTCAGGATCAAAGGAACCCATAAGTCTGCGACTTCTTCTAACCGGGATATTATAAGTAGGACTAGAGGTAGTAAAGATCATACACTAATGCAATGTAAATGAACTAAATTAATAAAATATAAATGCAAGAACATAAGAGAAGGCTAATCTACTATGCGTGCAAGATCTAACATAAAATGTAAATCTAACACCACAAAAGAAAGAGTTGTCGAAAGAGGGTTCACCAAAATGTAAGATATAAAAAAAATATAGAATATATATATATATATATATATATATATATTTCATGTGTGTGTGTGTGTGTGTGTTATGTGTGGGATGTGGATAATAGATATATTGCCTCCTAATCTAAGACAAGGATATCCCAATTGATTAATCGAAAGGAGATGATTAATGCAAAAAGGAATGAACTGAATATGGATATAGAGGGAAAGGGGGTCTATTTTCTTAATTATAAAGTAAAACAATAAATCTAAAAGTTTAGGATGTAATGAAACACTTATCTTGAAATGTAGCAGATCATGAAATACCTATTTTCTGATGTCTGTGCTAAGTTTTTGGAACTTTTGCAACCGGATCTAGAACAAAAACATAGAGACGGAGAAATCCCAGAAATATTTTTATTTTCTGTGCCAAGTCGACCTTGACCCAGATGTAGGTTGACCTTGACCCCTTTATGTCAACCTTGACTTGCACTTCTCAGATGGAAATTCTATTCATGAATCCTGAAACTTTGCCGAAAAGGGTATTCAAATATGCTCTGTAATTCGTTGTTCCGAACCTATACTTTCAAGAAAAATGGTTTTGTTTGTTGGGGGAGGGGTTTGCCTTAGTCAAACCCCAATTTTAGGAATTAACCTTGAAATCAAAATTGAAATGGAGAATGCTAGCAAGTAGTAGAAGTATATCTAACAACGAAGCTATGATATTCAATAGATTTGCTATTGTATTTCAAATGTAAACAAGTATGTTAATATGAAATCTTAGACTCGATATTAAAAACCATAAATGTAAATCAAAACCTCCATGATAGCATGCTTGGAATCCACCTTGAAGAAAGAAGGAATAAATCTTGAGGATGCACAAAGGATCTTGAAGGAAGATCACACCACCATGATGGATAGATCTAGGGTTTGAATGATGAATCTTGAATGCTTGAACCAAATCCCTTCAAATGCTTGAATCCTTGATCTTCAACAGAGAACTTGAAATGCTTGAGAGAAAGACTTGAAAACCTTGATTGAACACTTGGAAGCTTGAAAGTTGACGATCGCTTTGATAGATTATGCGTAGATGTCTTGTGTCAAAAATGAGAGGAGAAGGCTTCCTTATATACAAGTCTAGGGAACAAACTTCTAGAGAGGCCGATATAGGATAATTAAATTCCAACTAAGCCTATACCCTGAGAAGTGGACCTATATTAAATATCTTTTAAGAGTTGTTACTTCAGAACCTGAAACAACTGACCCAGAAGCGAGAAAATGAACTTTTGAGATTCCCCCCGTATCTGACACACTTTCTCATTGAAAAGGGGGACCTGGTCAAGGTTGAGGTCGAACCTAACCTAGGTCAGGGTCAAGGTTGACCTTGACCTAGGTCAAGGTCAAGGTTGACCTTGACCCAGGGGGTGAGGACCCCTGAAAAATATGCTAGGTAGGGAAAATAGTGCCCGGAGAGGCTTAATCAGGGTCCTTAACAGGCACATAAGATGGAAAAGGGCCAGAAATGAGAGGACAACATGGTGATGGCCTAAAACACCCCCTAAGGAGGGCTAAACTATCTTAACATGGAAGTGATTCCATTTTAAGATGATATAAATAATAATAAGGTCAATGAAGGTCAAGGATCATGTTTGTATTAAGATCAGATGGGAATCGAACAATGATGTAAATCAAAGGTTCAATTGTCTATATGTTGTAGTTTGATGCATTGATTTGTGTGAATTGGTGCCTGCTTTGATGAAATTCGTTGCTCATGGATGAATGCCCCCACTTGAAAAGAAATGTATTGGTCTTTGGAAAACTTCCAAAATATGACAAAATCTTGGTTTATGCAAGATGCAACTCAGAGACTTTATTATGTTTTTTGGATTTTTAAGAATTTTTTTACCTTTTTTGGATTTTTTAAGGATTTTTTTTTTATTTTTTCTTTATTTTTAGGGATCTTTGACTTTTTAGATTTTTAAAGATTACTAGAACTGCATCTTCTCCTTTAAGGAAACACACCGACCGTTGATGAAGTTTCATCTAAGAGAGGATTTAACTATTTATCTTCTACTCAGATCTCAGTGGGACTAGGACATGTTTCAACATCGTGCATTGCCTTGATATTAAAGATCTTTCATCATCTACCTTTAGGCATAGTGCCATGCATCGATTTTAGTTTGAAGGTTAATCAGACAAGTCTGCATAAAGAGACTGCGAAATACATGGAATAGATACAAATATGAATTCAAATTTGAAAATGCAGGTTGAGGAATATAGGAACTGAACCCTAGCATAATTAATAAGAAAAATGCATGAATTAGTAGTATAAATGCCCGAGTTAGAATAATGCAAGCATAAACTATAAATTAAAGGCATAGATTATCAAATAAAAGGATAAATAACAATGATAAGGGCATGGAATATACTTCCCTGAATTGTTTAAACATGTATTTTTGTTTGTGAATCCTGGGTTCCACTACCCCGTAGAAAAAACTTGGGGGAAACCACACTGATAAAAGTGGGGGAGAAATAACCTCCAAGTCTGATTAGACTCCATATAACAACAATAGGGTGCTAGGTGATGAATTCTTAAAATTTGATCCTAGATATTGAGTAAGTTTTGATATTTCAGCGATATTTTTAGCTTTCTTGTTGGAAGTGGGGGAAGAGGAGGTGATGGTAACTCTTTCCAGGTCCGTTTGTTTTTTAGAATTGACGAGGAATTGGCATTTTCAAATTCTCAAAATGTTAAATTCCCTATTTGGTTCCAAAATTAAAAATTGGAATAAGGTTATGCGAATTCTAATTTTGGGTCATTTGAGCATTCCACAATTCCCCCTTCAAACCTGGAATTTGAATTGAGAGTATTATTTTGGGAGGGAAAATGCGTTCTCATTTTTGTGTCAATAATGTATATTATATTGCTATAAGGATGTATATATACACATGTGTATATATATAAGTGTATATATACATGTGTGTATATACACACATGTATATATACATATATGTGTGTATATATACACAAATGTGTGTATATATGTATATGTGTATATACACATGTGTGTATATGTGTATATACATACATGTACATGTATATATATATATATATGTGTGTGTGTGTGTGTGTATATGTGTACACACACACATATTTGTGTGTGTGTGTGCATACAAGTCTATATATACACATGTGTATACACACACATGTATTTGTGTATATATACACATGTGTGTATGTGTGTATATATACACATATATGTATATATGTATGTGTATGTGTGTATATATATACACATATGTACACACACACATATATATATATGTGTATATATATGTGTGTATATATATATATGTATATGTATATGTATATGTATATATATATATGTATATGTATATATATGTGTGTGTATGTATATACATGTGTGTGTATATACACATATGTGTGTGTATATACACATATGTGTGTGTATATACACACACACACATGTGTGTATACACACACACATATACACATATGTGTGTGTATACACACACACATGTGTGTTTATATGTGTATATACACACACACATGTGTGTGTGTGTATGTGTATGTGTGCAAAAACAAAATTCCAATTCCAATTCCAGTTTTGTGGAACCAAACACAGAATCTGCATCTTCTCAGTCATCTTCCAGGTGAACCAAACAGGACAAGCCCTTATTTTAGATTTTGTTTTGAGAATAGCATAATTCCATAATGGATTCAATTCCAGCATGCACAGATTCCACAAAACAAATGGGCACTGCAGGAAAATGGTTAGAAAATGTTTTCTTGGAGAGTGGGAAGATGTTCTTGACAATGTGGATGACTACGAAGAATTCCTTTGCCCCAAGGCCATTTCATTCTCCACAGAAGGGGTAAGAAGGTGTTGAATATTTAAAAATTTGGTATTGGGACAACACAAGGTTCACTTTAAAGAAGTGGATGATTATCAAAAGAAATGACTTATTCCTTAAGATGTTATGGTTTTATTTGATAAGGGTAGTATAGGGTGGTCGTAGAGTTTTCTTATTTTGGAAAATTTGTTTACAAATAAGGATGAAGAGGTAGAGGCTATGAAGGAGGTCATGCTCAATCTCAGGGTTGTGGACATGCAATATGAAGTTTTAATCTCCAATGGATAATGTGCCTATGGTACTGAATGCCTATTGGTAGCTTTTGTAGTTTAGGGAATGAAGCCCCATGGCTGATTTTCCTTTTTCTAGGTTGACTATCCATAAAACAATTAGGTATAGTCTAATAGTATTATTTTAGTATGTTAGACTTGTTAGGGTTGGTCTCTAACTTGGGGAATCTCCCAATTTTGGGTTGTTAAATGGCTATAGTTTTTGATTTCTGGTAAAAATAGGTTTTAGGGGGAACCGAAACCCCATACAATCTTTATAAGATAATATTAGATATTAAGCCCACTGAACTAAAACAAGACTAGAAACCAGCCCACTAAACCCATAACCAACACAAAAAACCAAAAAACTAGAAACCAGCAACCAAAAACCTAAAATCAAACCAGCACAAAAATAGGGAAACAACAAGACCTAGGAAAACTCTAGAAGAGTTCCCTCCACCTCCTTCTTAGCCTCAGACACCTTCCTGATGGCCACATTAAAATCTGAGAGCTCCAAGATCCTATCAATGATCTTCTTCTTTTTTGCAGATCTAGTACGCTTGCCTGGACCATCATCACCCACATCATCTTTGAGCTTCACAGTTGGAGACCCAACATCCAGCTCAGACTTGATGGTATTGAAGCACTCCATCACATAACCCATAGAAAGGTTATTATCCAGCATATGCTTCTTAAGAGTGTTCTCCAAATTATCCATTCTATCCCACATATCTTTCATGTTTTTCTCATACTCTTTGTCCTTTCAGACTTCCATCCCCACCGACCCAGTATCCAAATTCCCCTGAAGAAGATCAACTTTAGCAGAGAGGGAGCGGAGATTAAGATTGAGGCTTTTAATTTCCTAGAAAACCCATTTCATGAGGCGGAACGAATACATTGACATCGCCTTCACCGTTTGGAGGACACCGAAAGGGGGATCAATCTTGTCATCTATATCCTCTTTAAGGAGTTGAACATTCCTTTCCTGCATGTCAACCATTTTCACAAAGGAAATGTTCCTAGAGCTGGAAGGGTTATTACCCTTCTCGATAGTCTCCAAAATAGGGATCTCATTATCCTCCTTCCTATCCGATTGCACCTCCAGAACCACAACAATCTTTGGGGAAAATAAGAACATCATGTTCCTCAAAGCTAGCATAATTGACCAGAATGGGGACCTTCTAACCACCCACATCCACAATTATATATTAATTATATTATATATATAATCTAAAAATTATAAATTTGTAGTATTTTCTCTTAGAGAAATAGAGCACTCAAAAGACTTTCAAAGAGTCAAAATTATATATAGATGAGACTTTCGGATAGTGGGATTTGACAAACTAAGGGTTTTTGTTGAGAGGGTGTCCAAAACATAGATTTGTTTAGAAAATTTTGATTAATTTTATATAACTATGACATTTGTGTATTGCATAGGCATCTGAAGCATACACTAGCAACTACATTTTCTATGGGATAATGGTGTCTTGGATTCGGGCTAGAGTCCAACTCATATGCCAACATCTCAATTATGAGCCTAATTATACTAGTGTTTCAAGAATTTATATATTTAGAAAAATAACAAGCTAAAGGTGAATATATGATGTAGAGATAGAATTATTATGTATATTTCCACAAGACATATGAAGCATGCATTAGAGGATATTATTGTGCATAAGAGAATGCATGGAGACTTTGTATGCACAATATAATATTTTATTGTTGAATGATACATGAAGTGTGATTGTTTTTGGAGGCCACGTTTTCCCATCATATAACTTATGTTGTTCTTTCACATCTCTTTGGCTTTTGCATATATTTTTTTTGTTTAAGCTTCCATGAATTCTTTTATCTTATTGGGTTATTTATGAAATTGTTTGATCCACATATATGATTTTCTTAACAAGTGGTTTGAATCAGTTTGTAATCTCAGTGTATTTGTAATTTATATCTTTATTTTATGATTTAATATTTTAGAAATTGCAATGTCTCCAATTTGTTGTGTTTGTCTTTATTTTATTTAGGTGATTTTTGGATTTTAATCCCTCATAAATGTATAGAGGTACAGAGAATATCATATGAACACAGCCAGACTTGAGTTTTTGTGTGCGGAAAACAGAAATTCATATCATAACGATGTCGTAAAAAATAAATTGTGATAACAAGAAATATTCTTATTAAAATACTGGTTCTATAACCATGAGAGCACTGATAGGAAAAAGAACCATAGAAAACCTCCAGGCTAGCTCTTTCAGGTGTATATGCTCCTAGATGTAGACTCTCGTAACATAGCTACGGATGCCAGTGCTACAACATATCCAACCCTCGGACACGAGGTTGACAGTGAATTGCTGAAACAACCGTTCTTTCCTTAAACTCTACTACCGGCATAACCTCAAAGGGCATGGCAAGGTAGTTTACAATGCAATCCTAATTACCACTTAAGACTGATAATATTCTCCTGATTAATGTTCTTAGGAACCTTCACTCCTTCTTTCACTGGCTTCTTTAGTCTTCTTCTTTGATCTGCACAATTATCTTTTAAGATTCCTTTAAGGTCCGTTTGGTGCATGGAATTAATTTATTCAGAACAGCTGAATTCTTCTTCCAAGACTTCCAATTGGCTTCAACGTTCAGATCTTTGTTACTATACTGAGATGCTCAAATCTTTGATCTTTGTCATATGGATCAAACAATCTTTGGATAAAGGCAGTCCATGTGCATCAAACAATCTCATACAATCGTCAGCAGACAATTAATCTAAATACTATAGAAGTGCTGCTATTCCTGCTACTAGGTGAATAACAATGCATGAAGGCAACTATATGTTCTGAATCATTTCCATATGCCGAGCTCGACCCTTGTGGGAGCCACATTTATCCCCACATATAGAAATTTTAACAGGATTAATGCAAAGATTTCTTCAATTAAGATGCCAAACTCTGAAAATGCAAATCTTATCCTTTGTCTACGCAAGAATAAGTTGAAAACAAAGATTAACTCCTAAATTTGTACGATCTCTATGGTCGCACAAAGCAGCCTCAAGCTCTGGGCTTCTTTTAAGACTTATACCCTGAAGTCTTCCATAAGTGTCTTCAGTTCTGTAGTCTTATGGAATAATTTTGCTGTAAGTTCCAAACCTGTATTCTTGCAGTTTCAAACAAAGATTTCTTTAATGACTATATCTCGAAAAGGCTTACAGTGTCGACTAGTCTGTAGTCTTGCAGAATTTCAGTAGCGACGGGGTTACCATCTTACTATTTTTCTTCTCTACAGTTTATAATATTTGAGGTTTTTCATCTGTAGAGTTTTCTACCGTAATTTCTTTTTCTAGCTCTAACTACAAAGAGCTTTTCTTTTCTCTTTTTTCTCAAATTGACAGGACTCGGTTCAGTTCTTGCTCTACATCTGGAGCCAAAGAAACTGACTTTGTTGTTGGCTGTTCTGGAGAGAGTAAGACAAAGGTCACATGAGTGATTGCATAGTCTTTTCCGCGTTTAAACTCTTCAGAGTCTTCAGGGCTTGCAGATCTAAGCTTACTATATCCTCCCACATTAGAGATCATGTTATTAGGGCCACTAAGATTACTAGAACCACTACTAGTGGAGGAAGGGCCAAACGTGGCTTCGATGTTTTTCTTTTCTTCAGCTGTCAGAGGATGTTGGCTCATGCGATCATACCATAATTTTTCAACCTCTTCAACAGAGAGATCATCTATGTTCTTGTACCCCAGATCTTTTAGCTTGTCTCTCATATGTTGAATACCAACATTTCTCAACCCCTTTCCTATTTCATAGACTTTAGTGAACACATAATCTTTTGGATTTGGCTCCAAAGAGAAAATCTTCTTGGTAAATGCTTCAACACTGTCCCAACAGTTTTTGAAGAAATTTCTTAAGCTCTCTAGCATGTCACCTATACTGTCGATCACGGACGTTACAAATGACTTGATCTCTTTTCCCAACCAGTGGGCAAAAGCATTCAATCCGTGAACTACAGTAGTCCATGCGTTCTTTGCAACATCAACAACTGTTGTTTTAAAAAAGTTACTAACTGCCTGTCCCATTGTTCTAAAAGTCCTAAAGATCGGATGAATACTTCCTGGGCTCTGTTCGCTTAATACTACTACTGGTTACTACAATCTATATTGCATCTACTATTTCTGCTAGATACGATCTCTCCTTTGCAAGTGGTCTTTTTCCTAGCAACTCTTTCATTGACTTAGATCTCAATTCTACTTTTCAAAATTCAAACAGTCATGACCAGTTTTTAAGTAAACATACACCAGTTCTTCTCACACAAAGGAATATAAAATATCATTATACTCCCGCCAATCTAGACTATTGGACCTATGGATCAAAGGAAACACTTACTTGAAGTGTTGTTTCGTATATGCTCCTAGATGCAGACTCCAAGCCTTCAGAAGGACTGGCTTCGACTAAGATGCCTGGAGTGTATGCACAATGCTCTATTTATATGCGAAGTTGAATCAGTGGACGGACTAGATTGATTGGCAAAAGTCTAATCTCAACCACAGATGTCAATATCTAAACCTATCAAAGTCTACAACGACCAATCGATGTTACCAAATAAACATCAAAGGACACTAGATATAAAGTTACAGTTATCATGTAAGCATTTAGATAGTTCTGAATTCAAATTTCTTCAATACAATATAAAATAAAATAAAGGTCAATAAATTTGAAATTTGTGCTACATATTTTATAATGCTGTAGCTGTAACTCATGAATTCAATAATAAGGATGCTTCGAAATTCAGACAATCATGGTTTAGGATTTGTATATACTTTCCTCTAAAGAAGACTTTGTTAAGATATTCTTTAATGTTCATTATGCCGAGAGGCATAAGATATTCTTCATAGTTCGTAGGCGGAGCATCTAAAACATGAAAAAAAATGCGACTACCAACTTCACGTTCTTCAAACCAGAAAATGCTTTTCACATTCTACCATCAAATCTCGGCCGCTATGTCACTGCTCCAATAGGGTTGTTACATAATATTGTTTGACCTTTAGAATCTGATTTAAAATATTTTTTTATTATAAAACCATAGATAAATGATTCAGAATACCCTGAATCAGGTCATAAAAATGCAATGTAACCTTCACCCAAGTTTTAAAAATTCAAGATGAATTCGGATTGTGAGAATCCAATGTAACTTTCTGAAGTTTTAAATATACATCAATCTCAGTGATCTTATCTTATGTGTAATATAAAGAGTAATCACGCCTTGGTGTGCAATAGGTACGTCGAAGAGGTGTAGAATGTCAATTAGGGAAAAATTGGTCTATTTCAACATACAATTGTGTAATGCATGAAGTCAATTAGTAAGCCATGGTAGATGCCATACCATAGTATAGAGCGCTGCCATTTTGATACAATTAAGGAGAAGATAGGCAAATATTTTTATACATGGTGATTACATTTTCTTGAAAGTTTCCAAGGACTTCTCAACAAATCTAATTTGTGCATATTTTTATGATCATAGAAAACCATGACGATCGCTTTAACTAAAATAAACATTATTTTGTACTTACAAATTAATATTAAATTAATCTATAAATTACAATGAAATACTAAGTAAAGTTTTAATGATATTTATTATCAATTAATAATTTAAATGGTTTTTAGTATCAATTGGTAAGTCACTATGAATATGTATAATATTTATATATTATTTAGTATATTTATATTGATACTATATAAAAATATAAATAAAATTCTATAATATTTTATGTTATTAACTTTTCATATTTTTTATATATAATTTATAATAATAATGTATACTATAATATAGTATAGTATAGTATAGCATAGTATTATGTAATATAATTTATATTATTTTTTACAAATTATATTATTTATATTTTATCTAATTGATAGTAAAATACATGTTCTTCTGAAGTGGACTACTCGCAAAGTTAATACTAGTTGTCAGCAATAGAGTACAAATGATCACTTTAATCAAGCATACCAGGCATTGTTCATTTACTGCATATAATATAAATATAAATGTAATAGTTAATTATTGACAATACTTAATAGTTAATTATTAATAAATATAATAGTTAATTATATATCTTCTTTAGATTGTATCTAATAAATAGAAAACAATAAAATGTAGAATGGTAAAGCATGTAAATATAGTGAGAAGTGTTCACATATGATAGATAATTAATAATATAATTTGCATACTTTTGATTTCAAGTGTTGTTTGCGATGAAATTTTTAAAATTATCTTTTAGCATTTTTCAATCAACTAACATTTATACGATATTCTTCAAAATAACTATTAAGTATTATTTTAAAATATCTATATAAAATATACTTCAATAACAATGTTATATAATTTATATTATAAGAATAATTGATTAATTGATTTTTTAAATAAAAGTAACTATTTGAGATTATTTATATAAAATAAAATATAATAACAATTAAAAATCTTGGTAACACATACTTGGGCAGCACATGATTTCATTTTGCATTGAGACATCTTACCTCTCATTTGCTCAAATCACTTTGTCATTGCTATTCAAATCAACAAGGGAAATGCCACATCTTTCAAAAAACCATCATTTAAATTGAATGCATGTGGTTTCGTGATCCTCATTTTATGTCATTAATTAGTCAATGGTAGGTAAATGCCCCTCATCAAAAAGGTACCAAAGATCATTTGAATGCTTTTAACACCACTTGTGGAATATTAGCGATTCAACATGAAGATGTGGCGGTTAGGTTATTTGTGCAAATCTTGGTTGAATCAGCCGCTGATTGGTTCTATCATCTACCGAATGGTCATATAACTAATTGGAATTATATGAAAATAGCTTTTGAATCATGTTTCAAATCTGGTGAAGATGAACATTCACTCTTGCTTCATTTGTCTCAATTGAAGAAAGAAATGCATGAACCAATGAGGGAGTTTGTAGCAAAATTCAACAAGATTCTTCATCAAATACCTAATGCTAAAAAACCAATGAGGAAAACCAAAAAGGATTCTTTGTAAATGCCAAGCTGCCTGACATAAGTTATCAATTAAGACGGGATAGAGTTGTTGATCTAGCCGTAGCCCAACGCTTAGCAGTAGAGCTTGAAGATGATTTGATAACAACAAGAAAGTAGAAAAGAGAGGTGCAAACACTAGCCAATCAAGCATCTACCTCTGGTTCAACTGACCCAGTGGTACAAAGGCTGGTTAATGATATGATTTCCCTAAGAAAACAATTAACTATATTTGCTCCTGCCCTATACGAGGGTATTCGTCATAGGTATCCAAATCAGGGAACAAGAAATTATGGTAAACAGTCAAACACTTTGCCACATCAACAGAGACTTCAGATTGAACCTGCTCTCGCTAGAAATAACATGTGCATCTTTCATCTAACAGATGAGCATGATGGTGATACTTGCCTTGAGTTGGTACGGTACAAACAGATGGAAGCAAACAAAGAGACTATTCAGGAAATTCATGTCCATGAAGAAAACTCTGGAGGACCTAGTGACTCCGTAAGTTACTATCTTGAGTATGAGTCTGATTTAGACCAAGGTGGTGACATTCTTATAACTCTGGAGGAACCTTCTTACTTAGTTCTTACCAAAGGTCATCAAAGTGGCAAGGCTAAAAAATGTTTCCCCTCTCCATCTCAAAACAAGAAAGACAAAGAGCCAATGAATCAAGTTAGTAGTAGCACGAAGGTTCAAGGAGGCACATCAGTAGAAGCGAAGATTCTTAAAAGGTTAGACCCTGAACCCACTTTTGATTTTATTGACTTTTTAAAGTCATCTAAAATCCAAATATCTCCTGCTGAGTATTTAAAATTCAATCCTGGTGAATTAGATAAATTGATAAATTATGTTAAGGATCCCTCCTCTGGTGTGCAACCTAGTCAAACAAATATTGTTTATGTTGATAGAACCTCTGTGAATCTTGAGTCAAGCCTGCCTGAAGTTAGTGAACCCACCATCAATTTGGGATCTTTAGGATCTGCTCATAGGGTAGGAAAACTAGAACCCTTCTATGTGTCATTATTTATTCATGGCCATAGACTTAACAACTGCATCATAGATTCTGGAGCCTCAGATAATATTATGCCCTCTTTAGTAGCAAAAGCTCTCGATTTGCCTTTAACAAAAACTTTCAGCAAATGCTATTTAATGGATTCTAAATAAGCTCCACTACTAGGAAAGATAAAAGATGCACAAGTCTCATTGGCAGCTTTCCCTGATAAGAGACTTAAACTGACAATCTTGGTTGCTGACATCCCAGCAAGTTACGGTATGCTCTTGAGTAGAACCTTTTGCATGGATCTGGCTGGTGAGATCAAATTAGATATGTCCCAAGATGTCATTCCTATTGGAAACTAGAAATTCACCTTACAACCTGAAGCTAAGTCTAAATTCATGATTATGCCTTCCAAAGATCCTAAGTCTCACATTTTGTACCAAGAAACAAATTTTTCCAATTATTTGATCATGCCAGAATCGGAGGTCATGAGTGAAAAATGTACTGATAAGGAGGAGCTTTGGATCCTAGAATTTGATGGTAGATGTTCAGCAACTAGTTCAGGTGCTGGAGTGGTTTTGATATCTCCAACTAAAGAAAAATTTCCCTTTGCATTCAAACTTGAGTTTGAGAATACTAATAACATAGTAGAATATGAAGCATTATTACTTGGAATTCAAGAAGCAAAGAGAAAAGACATTAAATTGTTAAAAGCAAAGGGGGATGCAGAATTAATTGTGAAACAAGTAAGAGGGAAATACGTAGTAAGAAATGAAAGAATGAAACACTACCGGAACAGAGTGTGGGACTAAATCCATGCCTTAAGAACTGAATTCCAGGGCTGATGCCCTAGCTGGTTCTACATCACTACTAATTCCTCATCCTGATTTTAACAGTGATCACTACACTATAAAGCTGGTTCATCGACCTAGTGTGCCTGATAACACTATCTCTTGGCAAGTCTTCAGGGATGATTCTCATGCGCTGACATTTCTCCAGGGTATTGAAAAGTTTTCCTTTGTATTTTTCAAAGGATCAAAATTTAAGTGTCAGGAATTTTGTGCTAATGAGGAAGATGAGTAGGGAAAAGACTTCATACAGTTGAAGGGAAATCATATTCCCAAAGGCCTTATGACCATGGAAATTATATTTGATCCCAGAGATCACTTCATTGGCCAAGTTAATGAAACAAGGGAAGAACTTCCAAATAATTATGAGAAGATTAATATAGGAAGTAATGAAAATCTCAAATTAGTAAATTTGGCTACGTGTTGTAATCCTGAGGAGAAATTGAGGTTCAAAAAGTTTCTGTGAGAATTCAAAGATGTTTTCGGGTAAAAGAACAATAATCTGTCACCCCTAAGGACAATTTTGGGCGCTCATTCGCGTCATACTCGGCCGAGTCAAACTCGGCCCAGTCTAACTCGGCCGAGTTTAAGTGGCACCGAATGGCGCCTAC
>MU226261.1:3980044-3998678 GCA_018584345.1 Thuja plicata | reverse complement strand
GTCATTCAATTTGGAAATAGTACCCGAACACGTACTGTCCTCCACATTTACTATTCTATTGGTTGTTATTTCATGAAGTCTTTGATTCTGGGAAGCTTTTATAAATGGCTATGGTGGGGCACAAATACAAATGTGGCTTTCTCATTACAAAGTTGTACTATGATAGTGTAAAATGTGATCCATTTACTTCTTTCATTCCTCTCAACTAACATAATTGTCCTCCCTTCCCTCCCTTCCTAACCCTAACCTAAACTATTTCCATATGCTATCGATGTCTCATCAATACTCTTTCCACCCTCTCAAATCTTGTATTTATTGGGACAACATCTATTAGTGTTATAATTATATCATAACATTATAATTATATCATAACATAATATATTATTTAGTAATTTTATGACATATATTATATCAAATTTTAACAATATTATCAGTTAACTTTTATAAATTTTTATCTATTTTTTTAACATATTTTAAACGGTTATTAATAAAATAATAAATATAATATATTAATGATTAATTATATATAGTTATTTTTAGTAATTAATTTTATATTAAGTTTTTACTAATTAATTATATATTAATTTATGTTACATTGTAATATATTCGTTGCATTTACTATTCTTTTTGTTTTATATTTATGTCTCATTTTTCAATAGATTATTAGTAGATAAGTAGGAGATATTTTCGACAGCAAGTCAAATTGTGATATTGCTATCAGGATTCAACTGTGTAGTTTTTTGAGTCAAACTCATTGACTCATATTTCATGAGTAGTGGTTTACATGAACCCATCTCTCATGAGAATAAATGGAACACTTAGCACTCATTGGATCTAGGTGATGCTCACAGAGGTGAAGCACCGAGACTTCCCGGGAGGTCACCCATCCCAGTACTACTCCAGCTCAAGCGCGCTTAACTACAAAGTTTCCTCCATGATTAAACCCACTCTGCTTGCAAATATAATCTATAGATTATTATTATTCTTTTTATTTTTATTTATTTATTTAATTTTATTTAAAATATAATATGCAGTTCAATATATGTTTTTGAATTTTTCAAATATAATTTTTTTATAATAATCTATCTAATAATTAATTGAAATTACCTAAAAATTATAGATAAAAAATTAGAAAATATATAATTATTAAAATTATGACAAAAAATGAGAAAAAATAAATAAATTTCTTTTAAGTCTAAAAAATAGATACATTATTATAAAAATATATATTCAAATTTTTTAAAAATATACATTGTTTTTCAAAAGAAATTTTAATTTAATAAATTACAATAAATACAATAAAATTTAAATTAATATATAATTAATCATTAATATTTTTATTTATTATTTATTAATAACTATTTAAAATAAGGAAATAAATAAATAAATGTTTATAAAAGAAATGAAATAGAAAAATAAAATTCCTACATAATATTTCATCTTTTACCTAGTGCATCAAATTGCATAAGAACTAATAAACAGTTTCAATTTTTAAATTATTGCACAACACTCCCCATTTAAAACTGCACAGTATTATTTATGACCATGGGCACAACGGTGACTTGTACGATATGGCATGCATGATAGTGGAGAGGCATCCAACCATATCCAACGATATGGCTGGATAGCCAATGCCATACAAATGTGGCTTTCTCGGGCAACGACTATCCAGCCATATCATTCGATATGGCTATATGCCCCCCATCCATCCCCATGTCGTGCCCTGTCGAGTCATTCCATGAAATGTCGTGCCTCATGCTGTGCCATCGTACAAGTACAACTGCCGTCAAATCAGATGCCATTGGATATTGCGTAATGTTGTGGAGATTTGAATTTTATTATTGCATTACGTTAACTTTTAGTTGTATTATTATATAATATATATATTATTTTATGAGGTATTAAATATACATTTTAATTGATATAATTATATGATTTTTAAAATATATATCTATAGATAAATAATGATTTAAAAATAGAAATATTTTCATTTTATTCAAACATGTTAAAAATTATTTAGTCTTACAATCAAAGCTTTATAATCTTGTTTAAAATGTTATAATTATTTTTAATATTTATATCATGATTTTATTTTTAGAGTTTAAATTAGCTGTTGTGTTTAAGTATTTAAAAAAACAATTAAGAACATTATATTAAATTAAAAAAAATTCTATAAAAAATTTCTTATTATTTTGATTTTAAAATAATCATGTTTTAGTATTTGAAGGATAATTCAAACACATAGGTCTAATAGATTCAAAAAAAATCGTTTGATATAATTTTATTTATAGAGTTATATACACTAACATAGATTTAGATTAAAAATTAGAAACATATAATTTGTATTCTAAAAAATTTAAAATTAAAGGAAAATATTATTCATGAAAAAATAAACCGAATTAGGTATAATTAATATGAAAATAATAAATTGAGATTGTGTGCATTTTTTAACTCCTCATAATTGAATTGAAGTAAATAAAAATAAACAAATAAAACCAATTCTAAAAAGAAATCCCAAACAATAACAGATCAAGATTGATTTGATACTTAGATTCGAAAATAAACAACAAGTAACCTTGTTAATCCTTTTAGATGTAAATCATAAAATAATTTTCTAAAAATGATATATTGTATACTAATAATTAATTCAATCATGATGTAAATATCGCATGTCAATTAGGAAGATATGTAAACTCATAAAATATTACCAAAAGATGTATGTTATATGCTAGTAAATAAATTTCACATGACTTAAAACTAATTGCTTGATTATCTCTTAAAAAGAAACTCAGGTCACAAAAGGATGAGGTAGAATTTCCCACATATATAATAGTGGTCTAACACAAAATTATAATATATAGTTGATGTCTATAGTTTAAATTCACAATCTACTCCCTCTATGTTCTCATTTTCAATGAGTGTTAAGTATTCAATCATGAGTACAATTATATCAAGTTTGATAAAATATAATGATTATCCAAAACAAAATTGGCCATGATCCTCCATATACATATCATCAACACCTGCAAATAGATTGATCTAGTTATACAATTAGTACCAAATTAAAGACTTAGAATATTGAATTTCATTTCAAAATTTCCTTACCATCTCCACTTTTCATTGTGTCTGTTATTGTTATTTTTTGGTTAAGATCAATAGAAAATGGCGACATATAATCTTCCTTTTTTTGTTGATCATCTAACATTGCAATAACATGCACATTTAACACATCAACTTTGATAAAATTAATTTATAAACTAAAGACACAAAATTAATTAATTATTATTTTATAGTTTTGTTACTGTAAATGGAATTTAATTTGAAATTTTGCTATTGTAATTGAATTTTAATTTGTAATCTTGTTACCATAATTGACATCCATTATTGTTGTTGCTTGGTTAAGATCAACACAAAAGGGTAACACATGTTATTGTTGTTGATCTTCTTGATCATCTAAAGCTGCAAAAAATGCACATTTAACATATATTAAATTTAATAAAATGTTCAAGTTCAGAATCACATTATGTAATTAATCTAAAAATACTGAAATTCCTAATTACCTGCAACAGTTTGTTGAAATGTCTGAGTAGGAATAACATTGAGCATTGATGGTTGATCCCCGCAAACTACGTCTTCTTTATTTGATAAAGCATAAAATAGTAGTTAGAAATAAGAACTAAGTAACTTTTTTATAAACTTAATAAAAATAGTTAATAGTTAATAAATTACCATTTATTATTTGTGTGTCATCCGTTATCATTTGGTTCAGATCAATAGAGAAAGGCAATCGATGTCCTCGAGCATTTCCTTGACCAACCAAACCTACATTGACATATGTTGAACATATGAGAAAATAACAAATATTGTGCTATTGAAATTACTAAAATACTTTTTAATAAATGTACTCACCTTGTTACGAGAGAATATCTCTTTCTTCTTGTATTGTTATGCCTAAGTGATTGATGACCTTTTTTCTCTTTTTCTTTCTACATCGTATAGAGGGGAATTGAAAATTTTCGTGCTCCTCAACTCTTTCATTTAAGTGTTGAGACATAGCATTTTTTCTTCGGTGAATAGAATGATGTTTGCGCATTTTGCTTGGACTAAACCATGGTGACTTTCGTCTCATAGGCATGTTCTTTGAGCCAGGAATTGATTCAAATTTGGAAGATGAAGCAAGAGATGCATGCATATCATTTCTAAATCTCTCAACACACTGAATGAAAATGTTTTTTTCATCTTCTCTACTTGGAAAATTTTGGAGCAATGAATTTAGATAATCAATGGAAGTTTGAAAGTTATCATTAGAAGTATCTAATGATCTCACACCATCTATTAGAAAAATAACAATTATTAAGTAAAAAAAGTATTTAAAACACTAGATATTTCATTAGAAAATATTGGTATTGAAATTTACCAATTCTTTGAGCTTCAGTCTACTTGGAATGGGTCCATACTGATGCACATGCCAAGAGTACTGGGATAGATGAGGCTATTCTTGGTAATTCAGTCGACATAAATGTTAAATCTAGGGTCAACTGGGCTGATATTCCATTTGATGATGATGACTTAGCCAATTTGAAGAACATAGGCCATACTCCTCAATGGGTCCTTAAGAATGGCAAATGGAAAGATTGTGCTTTCCCTAATCAGCCTTCCTACCAGTATTTCCATAATTTTCATCTGCCAAATCAGGTGCCGAAGACTTCTAGGGCTCCAATTTTTCAAGGTATTTAATGGCCACCGCCTGTCCATCCACTTCCGTTTCCCAAGCCTCTGTTTCGGCATCATCCTAAATTAATTAGACCTCCTTTTCCCCCTTCGCCCTTTGATATTTATGATGGCACCCCTCCTCTTTCTCCTGTCTACTCTCCATCCAATCCCCCATTCTGTAACCCTATTTTATCTGACCCTCCTTCCCCTCTTCTGTCATTTGTTACTTGGCCAAATTCTACACCAATCCACACCTCTAATTCTGTGCGTAATCTTTGATCTCCCTTCAAACCAAATCTCAACCAGATTCCCCCCTTTTCTGAGGTGTGAGTGCAGAATCATGATGTGAAGGCTTCAGATCGCTCTCTTGCTGCTTCTACGCGATCGCATCCCCCTCCAGGACCTCGGGTTACTTTGCATCTTCACATGATCCAACCCAAGGTGAATTTTCTTCGCTCTTCAGCCATAATTGGTAGGCTTCATTCTCCTCTTCCCTTTAAGTCACTTCTTTTGTGGGCTCACAGTAATTGGGTGGGTCTCAAAGAACTCTTTATCTATGAAAAAGGATCTCTATCTTTTGTGGCTATATTTGATTCATCGCAGGCCAGGGCAGATGTTCACAAATTCAAAGGATGGTTCTGTCATGGTATTGGCATCATCACCTTTTCTTGGACTCCACATTTTGATTTCAAATCTACCCATCCTTTGTTTATGCCCTACTGGGTAACTTTTGCCAATCTCCCTCTTGAGTACAGAGATCCCTCGCTGGTGGATATTTTTTCTAACAAACTAGGTATCTTTGTTAAGCATGATTTTTCCCCGTTTATTCATCCCCATCTTCCTGTCTGGGTTTACCTCCTCCTCAATCAGATCAAACCAATCCCTTCTTATCTTTCTGTTTGTTCCAAATTTGGGGTATGGACTCAATCGATTACTATTCAAGATTCCTCCTGTATTCTTGCTCTAGATTACTCACTTGGCCATCTCACTCATAATTGTCAAGGTTCATCATAGGATTCCTCATTGTTCTACTCTAATTTAGCCTCAGACTTTCATTCTTGTCCTTTATTTCTTTTGTGTTCTTCATCTTCTAATCACTCTCTTCAAGTCTCTAAATCTTCTTGGTCCTCTCTTCATTCAGTGTCATCCCTCTTTCCCCGCCTATCTTGTAAGATGTCATTCGACTCTTTTCCCAAGCCTCATTTACAGATTCATTTCTCTTGTCCCCCTCTCCTACATTCCTTTCCTTTTCCACATCTCTTCCCCTTTGATTCTAGTGTTATTTCATTTTCTCTCATTTCTTTGATTTTTTCTTCTGGCCCCCCTTTACTCTCTTCAGACCCGCCTGATTTCGCTACTTCTCCTTTATTGAATTTTGGTTCTTTGGGTCCACCCGCCGCCTCTTTTGCTCCTCTGTTCATTCTTCCTTGCCTTCATGTTTTAACCTTCCCCGCCCCTTCTCCTCTCTGGGTTGATTGGCCTCTGTATCTTCCCTGTCCCTCTGTCATCGGTAATTTGGAAGATCATATTATTCAGACCCTTATCTTCAATAGCCAACCTTTCACCTTGGTTCCTCATCCCCAGTTGTGGCCCCCGGTGCCTGATCATGTTCTTCAACTCATGTGTGACAATATTTTAATTTTAGTTTCCTCAAAAATTTATGAGGAAGTGGCTGTTGAGGTTGTGGCTGAACCTATTGTTCCCCCCCACATCGAATATGACCCCTAAGGACTTACCCTCGAATCAGGGTTTGACAGGTTTTAACTTCTCTCAAACTCTTTCAATTGCCCAAACTCCTAGTGCCCTTTCTCCCCTTTAGCAAGACACTGAGATTAAAACTCCTAAGAGGAGAGGTAGAAAACCATTAGCGGTCAGAACTAAAAGTGAGATTGATGCTGGTCTTCAATCCACAATCCTTGATAAATTTTCTCCTATTATCAGAACAAGGCGGAGTGCAGTGCACTCCCCGCCTCCTTTATGAAGATTTTTTCTTGGAATGTCAGGGGCTTACATGCCCCTGATAAAAGGAGTAGGGTCAAAGATTTTTTTGATTCCTCTCATGCAGATATCTTTCTTATTCAAGAATCCAAGCTGTCCTAAGCTTCCTTTGACAAAACCCTTGCCAAGTGGTCTTGTTGGGAATCTTTTTCTGTTCCCTCATTCGGTGCATCTGGGGGTCTTATCACTTTATGGAAGACTAAATCCATCAAGGGTAAGCCTTTATTATCAAATTCTAACAGGAAGCTGAGGAATTGTTCATGGTTTGATTTCAAGTTCCTGTTGTTCAATGTATATGGTCCTTCCTTCCCTTAGGAGAAAATGGAACTTTGGAATGTTTTAACTGCCCCGATATCTCAATTCAAAGACCTTCCAGTGATTTTAGGGGGTGACTTCAATGCCATTATGTTTGTTCTTGAAAAATGTCATGCTAATCCCACGGCTCCACGTGTTATTGACGATTTCAATTCTTTCATTTCTAATAATGCTCTATCTGATATCATTCCAGACTTTGGTACCTTTACTTGGTCAAATCATAGATCAGTCTCCCCAATCTCTGTCAGATTAGATAGATTTCTTCTCTCCTGTGACTTTAAATTATTGGATCTTACTTTGTCATCTTAGATTCTCTCTTCCCCAGTTTTTGATCATTTCCCCATCTCTCTCTGCCTAGCACACTCATCTCCTGTCCCCAAACACAACTCTTCCTTCAAATTTGAGAGTATGTGGTTTACTCACCCTCATTTTGCTTCTCTCCTTTGTCAATGGTGGATTTCTGCGCCTTTCATGAAGGGGAATAGAATGTTTCAATTTCATAAAAAGTTGATTTTTTAAAAAAATAAGATTATGATCTAGAACAAAGAAGTTTTGAAGAATGTCTTTGAAGAAAAGAGTAAGGTGGAGAGTGAACTAGCCACATTATCGGAGAACATAGCCAAAGTTGGGTTAGATGTCTCTTCTACTATTAAATAGAAAGATCTTTAGGCCTATTGAGATACCCTGTGTACTAGAGCTGAAATGTATTAGAGACAAAATCTTGGGAATTGTGGTTGAAAGAAGGTGATAAGAATACTAAATATTTTCATATGTCTGCAAAAATTAAGAAAGCTTCCTCCTCCATTTTTACCATTAAGGACACTGTATCTGGCTCTCTTCTATCATCACAACAACAAATTACTGATGAAGGAGTCTCATTTTTCACTAATCTTCTTGCTCCCCCCAATCCTCCAGTAGAAGATGTACCTGCTATGGACATTCTTCTGCAAGCTATTCCTCCTAGTTACTGACGTAGATTATGAATCTCTTATGAAACCTTTTAGTCTTGAGGAAATTCACTTTGTTGTTTTCTCTATGGCCCCAGACAATTCCCTGGGTCCTGATGGTTTCACTATCCTTTTCTACCAAAAGTGCTGGGATGTTATTAGTTTTGACCTCCTCCTTGCTTTAGAAGAATCTCACTCAAACGGCTTCATTATGAAAAATTTCAATACTACTAATCTCATCTTGAATCCTAAGTCTAAAACCCCTTAGACATTTGCAGATTTTTGGCCTATCTCTCTCTGTAATGTAATTTATAAGATCATTACTAAAGCTATCTACTTAAGACTCAAACCTCTGATTCCTAAGATTATCTTGATTCAACAAGGTGGTTTTATCCCAGATAGAGAAACTTTTGATGGTGCGATAGTTGCTCTAGAAGTTCTTCATTCTATATAGCCTCATCATATCCCTTCTTTTGTGGCTAAGTTAGATATGATGAAAGCCTATGATAAGGTTTGGTGGTCCTTTCATTTTAAATTCCTTAGGAAGTTTAGCTTTTCTCAGCCCTGTTGTAAATGGATTAGAAATTGTCTGGATGGAGCTTCCTTCTCTATCATAATTAATGGTTCCTCTTCAGGTTTCTTTCATGCTTCGCAGGGTGTTCGCCAAGGGGATCCTATCTCTCCCTTCTTATTTTTTGTCATGGCAGAAACTCTGAGTCATACTATTCATAAACACATTCTTCTTTTGAACTGGAAAGGTATTCATATTCCTAATACAGATTTAACTATTTCTCACAGTATTTTTGCTAATGATACTTTGCTATTTGGTAGTTCTTCTATTCAGGAGGCCAAGTGTATTAAAAAAGTTCTCAATCTTTATTCTTTAGGGTCTGGCCAAGTAATTAATCCCTCTAAGTCAAATCTCTTTATGTTTTTTACTCCTCCTCCCATCCAACATCGCATTGCGGCCATCCTTGGCTTCCCTTTGGACACCTTTCCTTCCACTTATCTTGGGATCCCATTTTTCCTAGGTCAAGTAAAACCTTCATTTTGGGATTCTTTCATTTCACGCCTTAAGAATAGGATTTCAGCTTGGAAATATCATTGGTTATCTTTGTTAGGTAGGATCTTGTTAATCAAAATAGTTCTTTCAGCCATCCCTAATTATTACATCTCAGTCCTCCATGCTCCCCAATATTTTATTGCCTAGATTGAAAATATTATTCGCTCTTTCCTTTGGTCAGATAATATGTCCAATGAGAAAAAGGTTCCTCTTGTCTCCCTTCAGACACTCTCCTTGAATAAATCTGTAGGGGGTGGTGGGATCCATGACATAGCCGCTAGAAATAAAGCCTTTGGAGGTAAGCTGATATGGAACATGTATTCTAAACCCCATCCCCTTTGGTGTAAGATTTTGAAAGCCAAATATCTAGATTCCTCTAACCCTAGCAAAATTTTCTCCATTTCTTATCCTCCCCTAGGCTCCCCCACTTGGAATTTTATGATTTCATCAAGAGAGGTGGTGTGTAAATATTTGTTATGGCAAGTCCACTGTGGGGATCAGGTGTCTTTTTGGGTAGACTCATGGAATGGCTTACCCCCCTCATCTTTTAATACCTCTCTTGTGGAGTTAATGAATATATTCATCCAATTTTGGGGTGACAAGTTGTTGGAATATGTAGACTATGTTGATATTCTCTCTCATAAGGCAGCCTGGAAAGATCCCTATTCTCTTCCAATTTCCCCTAACCATGCTAGGCTTTTCAACTCTATTCTTTCCACTAGAATAGTTTTTCTTTCTAATAGCTCCGATAGTCTGCTTGGGTGTCCTACTAAGGATGGTAAGTATTCGGTCAAGGAGGGATATAATGCTATCCAAATTTTGAGCAGTTAGCTCAACTCTCAACAAGCATTTCAGTTTTGTTGGTATAAGGTTGTCTTACCAAAGGCAGGGGCTTTTGCCTGGCTTGCTATCCAAAAAAGGATTCTGACTAGTGATAGGTTGGCTAGAATATAAATTTCTTCCCCCTTTAGTTGTATCTTGTGTGGGGAAAGCTTGTAATCCATGGATCATTTGTTTATCCTGCGTTCTTTCACATCTTAGTGTTGGGCTTTTGTTATGAACAAGATGTCGGTGGCTTTCCCATTACCCTCCTCCTTATGGGATCTCTTCCAATCCTAGCCGGTTCTGTGCTCCCAATCTCTTTTTGCTTGCTTAAGGTAAGTTATTCCTTCCACAGTCATCTGGTTGATTTGGTGGGAGTGTAACAAAAGGATCTTCCGTGGCTTAGCCTCCAATCTCTCTTCTATCCTTTCTACCATTGAGAGACATATTTCTGAATAGGTTAATAACTTTGTCACTTCTCATTTTAACCCAAATACTATCTTTTCTTCTTGGGATAGTCAAGTTCTTATGCCTTGGAAATCCCTTTCCCTTCCTTCCTCCCATGTCTTCCCTCGTATTAGGAAAGTTCCTATCGATGGGTCTTTGGTCAAATGGAAACATCCCCATTCCCCATTCGTCAAACTAAATTTTGATGGTTTCTCTTGTGGTAACCCTGGTGTTGCAGGTATTGGAGTATGTTTGAGAAATCATTTAGGGAAATTTTTGGCTTTGAAAGATTCCCCCATCTCTGATACTACTAATAATATGGCAGAGGCTATTGCGCTCTTAGAAGGTCTTGTGCTTGCCAATAAACTCTCAAGTTTTTCCTTCACATTGAAGGTGATTCCTCTGTTGTCATAAACTAATGCCACACAAAAATTGGAATCTACATTAAAAACACTATTCAACCATTCTTTCAGTCCATTCAATCCAATAAAGTGATGGATGATGGCTCTGTGACAAAATTACACTGTAAACTCCTCCCTCCTTGTGATCAGTCCATAATAAAATAAAAAATAACTGTCAGATTAGGGTTGTAATTACCTTATATATCCATATCCCACCTGTCTGGACCATTTGGTCAGGATTTAGGCAACTTAATGGCCGATTTCTAAAATCTAGGAAATGTTGTCATGACAACTTTGACAACTTTTGTCAAAATTGTAATTTCCACATGTTGAGAGTCCTAATTGGTTTCAAACCTTACCAATTTAATTCCAATGGTTAAATAACCCTAAAAACTCAAAACTTTTCCCACTTTGGGATTTTGGTCAACCCTTTGACTTTTGAGTTGACTCCTAGGCCTTTAGACTCCTAGAAACTCCTAGCATCAACTAGACTCAAATCATTCAACCCTAATCTTTCCACACCTAACCACACCTCAAAACACACTAGGGACTTTATAATATTAGTCCTTATTCATGGATGGTTGGCCAAACCAACCTACAAGCCAAAACTGATTAAGATCTTTCAATAGACCTTAAGGGTGCTCCTGCACTATACTCCCCCCTGCAACAAACAAGTTAAGGAACTCTTGGTGATAGGAAATCCTCACTGATTCCATGTTTTGTGAAGTCACTCTCAGCTATCCAAGTGGCTTTTGACTCTGGTTGTTGTTTCCATTTCACTAGATGCTCCATGTAGATCTTATGTCTTGTCTTCTTTTTCACCCTAGAATCCAATACCTTCTCAACTTGTGGTTTTTCCCTTTCTAGAGTCTTGAATTCTCCCATGTCCTTATGTTATATACTGCATCTCATCCATAACTGGCCCCTTATACTTGACCAAATCTTTCACATTGAAGATTGGAGATATTGACATCTCTTTGGGCAACTCCACCTTGTAGGTTTAGAGCCATACTTAGCTAATATCTTACAAGATCCAATTCATTTAATTTTTAACTTGATATGTATCCCCTTCTATAGCCTTGCCTTGTTTAGGAACACCATGATAGTTTCACCCACTTCAAACTGCAATTCTCTTCTCCCCTCATCTTTCTTTGCCTTCAACTTTTGATTTGCCTCCATCAAGGTCTTTTGCACTTTCTCATGAACTTCCTTCATTGATTGTGAAAAATCATCAGCATGTCCACTAACTCCCTCATATCCTTTGAGGTCTCTGAGTTCCATCACACCCCTTGGATGTGACCCATACACAATTTCAAATGGGCTCTTCCTTGTCACTCTGTTTGTACTGTCATTGTAGGAAAATTATGCCTGTGGAATAACTTGCTCCCAACCTTGTCCATATTCATTTTTCGGACACCTAAGAAAGTTCCCAAGAACCCTATTGATCACTTCAGTCTACCCATCCATTTTTGGATGATAGGTAGATCCATGGGATAAGTTTTTACCCAATCTCTTCCACAAGGTCTTCCAAAAATGACCCATGAACTTTACATCCATGTCTGCAACAATACTCATTCGTAGGCCATGAATCCTCACTACCTCTTTGAAGAACAAGTAAGAAATATGGCTAGCATCATGTGTGGTTTTAGAAGGTATGAAGAGGCTCATCTTATTGAACCTATCTACCACCACAAACACACTGTCAAGACCAGTTGGAGTCCTAGGTAACCCCACTACAAAATCCATACTGATGCACTCCCAAGGTCTACATGGAATGGGTAATGGCTGATAAAACCCTGCATTTGATGAAGTACCCTTAGCCTTCTGACATATTCCACACTATTCTACATACCTTCTCACTTCCTTCTGCATTTTTGGCCACCAATAGAACCTCTCCACTAGGTCCAATGTCTTATTCAGTCCAAAGTATCCACTTAGACTCCCATTGTGCTTCTCCTATATGAGGTTCTCCCTCATAGAGCCTTTGGGAGAACATAGTTTCTTCCCCTTGAATAGCAACCCATTCTGCAATGTATACTCTTCAAACTCACCGTGAAAGTGATTTTCAAAATTCTGACACACCTTGTAAATATTTGAGAAATCAGGATCTCCCTCATATATGTCCTTAAAACCTTCAACTCCTATGCTCTGTAACTGAATCTCTTGGATGGTGAGTAACCTCCTACTAAGGGCATCTACCACTTGGTTTTTCACCCCTTTCTTATGTTTTATAGTGAAGGTATAGGATTGGAGGAACTCCATCCACTTGATGTGTCTCAAGCTAAGCTTGTCTTGAGTGTTGATGTAACTTACTGCTTGGTTGTCAGTATAGACAACAAAATATTTAGGCAAAAGATAGTGCCTCCATTTTTTTAAGGCTTGTACAGGAGCATATATCTCCAAGTCATAGGAAGGGTACCTAGACTTATCCTCATTGAGCCTCTCACTAAAAAATGCCATAGGTCTACCTTCCTGACTTAAGATAGCTCCCACTGCAATGCTACTTGCATCACAGTCCACAATGAATGGTTTATCAAAACTTGGTAATAGAAATATAGGATGAGTAGCCACTTCCTTCTTCAATCTCTCAAATCCATCATTAGCTACCTTTTTCCAAAGAAACTTTGTTTTCAATCCCCCTTTTATAGTCTCTAGGACTTGAGCACAAATCTCACTGGATCTCCTAATGAAGTCCCTATAAAATTGAGCCAATCCATGGAAGCTCCTAACCTTTGTCCCTGTCTTTGGGGTAGGCCAACTCAAAATGGAATCTACTTTCTCTTTATCCATTTTCAAGTCACCCTTGGAAACTACAAAGCCAAGGTAGACTAACTCCTCTTTCATGAACTCACTTTTCTCCAAGTTTATGGTGAGCTTATCCTCCTGCAACCTCTTCAACACTAACTCCAAGTGCTTCATATGTTCCTCCTTGGTCTTATTGAATATGAGGATGTCATCTAAATAGACAACTAAAAACATACCTATGTAATCCTTCAAGACCTCATTCATCACCCTCATGAAGGTGCTAGGTGCATTGGTCAGCCCAAAGGGCATAACTAACCATTCATACAACCCCTCTGTAGTTTAAATGTATACTTCCACTCATCAACCTCTTTCATCCTTATTTAGTAATATCCACTTTTCAAGTCAATTTTAGAGAAGTACTTGGCACCTCCCAAACAATCAATCAAGTCTTCTATTCTAGGAATTGGAAATCTATATCTGATAGTGATCCTATTTATTACCCTAGAATCAGTATATATTCTCCAATTACCTCCTTTCTTTGGAGCTAATTCTCTTTCTAATCAACCCCTGGTCCAATAGCTCTTGCACTTGTTTGGCTATCTCCTTGTTTTGTTCAGAAGTCATCTTGTATGCAGCTTTGTTTGGCAAAGAAGCCCCTGGTATGAAGTCAATCTGATGACTTATCTCCATCTTTTGTAGGTTCTTTAATTAGTATCCTCCAAAGAATCAAACTTTCAACTTTCTCAGAATCTAGGCTTACCTCTAAATGCTTGGTGTTGTCCTCCTCTTGGACATAGTTGATCCTCTTTTCTCCTTGTGAGGTTGTTGGCTTATCTGGACACCTGTATGCAGGGTGCCCCAACTGTCCATAGTTGTAACATTTCATGGAAGCAAAATGAGATCCCCTTCCAAAGCCTCCTGTCCTTCCTCTGCCACTGTTATAAGAACTCCTTCCTCTATTATTGAATCCACCTCTATTGTTGGAATCCTGCCCCTGATCTACATATCTGGAGTCTCCTTGACCCCTATTGTCATTTCCTCTACCACTTGAACCTCCCCTATGACTACCTCTATTGTCTCTATCCCTTCCTCTACCTCTTGAGCTGGAATCTTTCCTTTTCTCTAGTTTCTCTTCCACCTTCAAAGCCATTTGAAAACAACTATGGATGGAAGTCAGGATAAAGAGACTAAGCTCTTCTTGAATGTTCCACCTTAATCCATTAAGGCATCTTTCCACTTTGATGCTTTCTGTCTCCTGGATTCTTGATGTTAGACAAATTTTTTGGAACTCCTCAGTATAGGTTGGCACATCTAGGTCTTTTTGCCTAAGGTTTTGTCTCTTCTTATGCAGTTGTATATCATAATATTATGGAAGGTAGTTCTCCTTCACCTTTTCTACCATTTTGTTCCAATTTGCTATAGGCTTCTTGCCCTCTTTCTCCCTTTCTTCCTGCAAGAACTTCTACCATGTGAGTTCTTGCCCTCTTAGCCTTGATTTGGCTATCTTTACCTTTTGTGCTTCTGAGATTCCATCACATTCAAAGTGATTCTCCATCCCTTCAAGCCATTCCATAACCATTTCAGTGTCCATCTTACCAGAGAATACTGGTATTCCTTCTAGAGCCATTCCACTCAATGCCTTGAGTGCTTTTAGGAATGGTTCCTCAGGTAGAGGAGGGTCAGGATCTGGTTCCACCTCCTCTTCCACTTGTTTCTTTCCTTTATCTATCCCTTCATGGATCTCTTCTCTCAACTTAGTGACATTCTCTACCACTTCTGTCATTTTCAACTTCATTTCCTCCATTGCTTCTTCAAGAAGCCTATTCTTGATTTGTTGCTCTGACAAATGTTTGGCCAACTCTGCATTTGTTCCCATGATGTTCTCTCCTATGGACTCACTCCACTCTGACATGCACTAATCCAATCACCCAAACCTTTTAAATGGCTCTGATACCAATTTGATGGGGAGCTCTTCTACTGGATCTTCCTAGCTCTCACTAAGTCCTTTCTTTGGACTTCCTTAGGATCTTCTTCACTACCCTAGCTAGAGGATTCTCACTCAATCCCCTAACTCCTTAAGAACTTCCCACCAACTTGAAACTACTCTCTATACTCTCCTCCATAGCCTTTATGCATCCATGGCTCCACAAGTCTCCTAACACTCCAATGGTGTCAAATATCTAGGATTTGATTTCCAACCCCTCCTAGGTCATACCAAACTCCTATGGATCCAATTTGATGAATCCCTCAACCAATTTCAAATCAAGTTAAAAATTTGGTGTTTTAGGCCTTGAAGCCTTTTTAGGCCTATTAGCCCTCTAAATCACTGAAAAGGTGATCTTGTACCCAAAATACCTTAACAACTCTAAAAAAAAATTGTATATTCTATGTGGGTTTTTCTTCGCCTTGGCAAAGAAGCCCCTAGTATGAAGTCAATCTGATGACTTATCTCACTCTTTGGTGGCAAAGTGGCTGGTGTACCCTCACATATGATGTCCTTGTATTGATCCAACAGTTCCCTTACTTCTTTTGGCATAGGTTCTTGTTTAGTAGCCTCCTCCTCCTTTGGCTTCAACAAGATTGCATAGCCAACCTCTTCTTCCTTCATATCTCTTAGAAATTCTTTTCCACTCAATAACATGGCACTGGATTTTGCCTTCTCCATTGTATCCGCTTCTAGTATGGATTGTATTTTGTAAGTGACCCCTTTTTCTTGAAGGTATACTTATTATCTTTCCCATTATGGACTGCATCTCTGTCATACTTCCATGGTCTACCAAGCAACAAATGGCAAGCATCCATGCGAAAAACATCACATAGTATCTTTTCATGATACTTTCCAATGGAAAATTCCACCCACACTTTCTCATTAACTAGGATGTTTTGACCCTTATTCAACCATGTGACTTTGTAAGGACTTTCATGTGGAATTTTAGTAAGCTTTAGCTTCTCTACTGTCTCCTCTGATATGACATTGTCTATAGATCCTGAATCAATGATCACCTTACAGACCTTTCCTAATATCTTGCACTTGACCCTGAAAAGAGCCCTTCTTTGCTTGTGTCCATCTTTAGTAGGTTCTTTAATTAGTATCCTCCTAAGCATCAAACTTTCACCTTTCTTAGAATCTAGGTTTACCTCTAAATGCTTGGTGTTGTCCTCCTCTTGGACATAGTTGATCCTCTTTTCTCCTTGTGAGGTTGTTGGCTTATCTAGACACCTGTATGTAGGGTGCCCCAACTATCCACAGTTGTAACATTTCATGGAAGTGAAATGAGATCCCCTTCCAAAGCCTCATATCCTTCCTCTACCACTGTTATAAGAAATCCTTCCTCTATTATTGAATCCACCTCTATTGTTGGACTCCTACCCCTAATCTGCATATCTAGAGTCTCCTTGATCCCTATTGTCATTTCCTTTACCACTTGAACCTCCCCTATGACCACCTCTGTTGTCTCTACCCCTTCCTCTACCTCTTGAGCTAGAATCTTGCCTTTTCTTTAGTTTCTCTTCCACCTTCAAAGCCATTTGAAAACAGCTATGGATGGAAGTCAGGGTAAAGAGACTAAGCTCTTCTTGAATGTTCCACCTTAATCCATTAAGGTATCTTGCCACTTTGATGCCTTTTGTCTCCTGGATTCTTGATCTTAGACAAAGTTTTTGGAACTCCTCAGTATAGGCTGGCACATCTAGGTCTTTTTTCCTAAGGTTTTGTCTCTTCTTATGTAGTTGTATATCATAATCTTATGGAAGGTATTTCTCCTTCACCTTTGCTACCATTGTGTTCCAATTTTCTATAGGCTTCTTGCCCTCTTTCTCCCTTTCTTCCTGCAAGAACTTCCACCATGTGAGTGCTTGCCCTCTTAGCCTTGATTTGGCTATCTTTACCTTCTATGCTTTCAAGATTCCATCACATTCAAAGTGATTCTCCATCCCTTCAAGCCATTCCATAACCATTCCAGTGTCCATCTTACTAGAGAATACTGATATTCCTTCTAGAGCCTTTCCACTCAATGCCTTGAGTGCTTTGAGGAATGGTTCCTTAGGTAGAGGAGGGTCAGGCTCTGGTTAAGGTTGTAATTACCTTATATATCCATATCCCACCTATCTAGACCATTTGGTTGGGATTTAGGCACCTTAATGGCCAATTCGTAAAATCTAGGAAATGTTGTCATGACAACTTTTAAAAGTTGTCATGACAACTTTGACAACTTTTGTCAAAATTGTAATTTCTACATGTTGAGAGTCCTAATTGGTTTCAAACCTTACCAATTTACCTCCAATGGTTAAATAACCCTAAAAACTCAAAACTCTTCCCACTTTGGGATTTTGGTCAACCCTTTGACTTTTGAGTTGACTCCTACGCCTTTAGACTCCTAGAAACTCCTAGCATCAACTAGACTCAAATCATTCAACCCTAATCTTTCCACACCTGAAAACACACTAGGGACTTTATAAGATTAGTCCTTATTCATGGATGGTTGGCCAAACCAACCTACAAGCCAAAACTAATTAAGATCTTTCAATAGACCTTAAGGGTGCTCCTGCACCACTTACCCTGCACCTCCTCATTTTTCTGAACCGACGGATCACTCCAACCCTGATCTCAATCTGAAACTCAGTTTAGGTGGTGATTCTCCTATTACTACGGGTGGGGATACTACTCTGATCTTTATGAAAGATTAATGGCTTTGGTTTTTGCAGGATTAGTTCTACTATGTTTTTGCAGGTTTTCTCCCGTATGATTTCTCTGGCTCTAGCTTGCTGTGCAAATGATAAATCTTGTTAACGGGTTCCATTTTTTTTAGCATGCAGATTTGGCTACCGATAGGCATTTTTTATGTTTACTTCCTCCATTCTATGGGCTTCCAATCTTATGATGTAAATTTTGTAACATTCCAAAGGGCTCTTTGTTCTGCCTATGAGCTCTATGTAACCGATACAGTTGGTTTGCCTTATGACTTATGTTCTGCGTATGGGCTTTTGTATTAGCTTAGGCCTAGCTCTTCATAGTATGACACTCTTCATCTGGTTGTTTGCTGCACCTTCAAAACTCCTCTTTGTATATGAGCAGTGATCAGAGTTTTATTTCTTGTTCTTTTCTCTAGGAGCTCTTTGAACTAGTTTTTTAAAATATATTAATATATCAAGTGGCCCTGCCACCTTTTAAAAAAAAAAAAAAC
>MU226261.1:3957220-3979514 GCA_018584345.1 Thuja plicata | reverse complement strand
ATATATATATATATGTATATATATATATATGTATATATATATATATATAGGGATATTACTATTACTTGTGACTCCAAGTTTTAAAAAAAGTAAAATACATGTCAAGGTGTGTGTATTTAAGGGTACATCTTAGATTATTTTCACTAGTTGAATCATCATAAAATGTTATCTTTCCTCACAAGAACCACACACACACTATATATATATATATATATATATATATATATATATTCGCGTTTTTATTTTAAAATTCTTACTTTCCAACGTCAATAATATTGGGATATTACTATTACTTACAAAATCATGTCTCTTTGACTAAATCACGTCCGAATAACAACAATTTCACTTAATGGTTCCTCTCGAACCTCTGATCATTTATCTAATTCCACATTTCAATTCCTAAAACTCTATTCTAATATCTCAACAATCAAATTTAACATCTATCTACTTAAATAAATAGTAAAATTAATTTAAAATCTAATTGCATCAATTATCTATTGCTTTTTATTTTTTATCTAAATATCTAGACTAAGATAGGGTACATTTTATTTCTTTAGCTTATAGCTTTAATCCCTTTTCTTTCATTGTAATTATGTAAGAAAACTTCTATCATGTTAGGACTTGTATGAATTTTTCTTGTTGTATTATGTAAAGTTTAAGATGAGCAAATTTTCTTGTTCTATCAAATTTGTTAGGGAAAGAAAATATTTATGGACATGCTAACTTTTGTACGAAGTTGGTTCCACGAGGAGATAAATATTGCTGGCTTTACTAGGATTTTATGTTATTGTTGTTATTGTTAATACGATGTGATTGGTTGTTAGCCTTTAATTTGAAATCTTCCATAACCAAATTTTTAAATAAAACTTGATTACTTTATAAACATTTTTTTCAGTCACCTAACATCCCTCTTTTCATTTATTTAGGTTTTTCCCAAAATTGGGCTTTGTCAAGGGATTAATCCTTCAAATCTCTTCTTGATACTTTCTATTTTTTTCTTTATATTTGTTATGGATGATACAAATTTCGAGTAGATCAAATAATCAGTGCTAATAGCCATATCTCAATTTTTCTTAGATGTTTCAAACAAATAAAATAAAATGTGAGGTTTACTATAGTTGCTACAAATTCTTAGCAATCAATGTCCTAACTCTAGCACTAAATATATAATGGTAACAACAAATATATTACACAAGATGTGTAGAATTTTTCGTTCCAGATCAAAAATAAGGATTACAAATTCAATGGAACTATTGCTACAGCTCAATATGATAGACCACCTACCTCTTGCGTTGCTAGAACTTCCATTGATGAGAAATTGATAAACCAGTTGAAGCTTCAAATCGCAGAGTTGTAGATATGCTTCATAGACTCCCTAAAAAATCACAACTGATATTGCCACCAAGAACTACAGCTCACAGTAAATTACGAATATGATAGAACACTACAGCTCACAGTGATCTTCATGAACAAAAAGATATCCCCTTGGCTTGAGGTACTAAAAGATATCGCTCCCCTGCCTTAACTTGCAAGTCTCATCTTTCATCTTCAGCAGAGGAGGCCTTTGTTTTATCCTCACTCTGAAAATATTTGCTAGCTAAAATCTACGCCATTTTAGGGAAGATGGAATTCTTCCACCTGGATGTCACTTCTCCTCAATGTGATTTCAAGATCTTCTAAAGATCTTTGCCTTTTCAACCAAGCTGGTTTGTCTACAGGACAAGTTTTTCAAGATTTTTCTAGGGTAAGTAAAAGTTCAGCCTGATGGGCTTTAACTTTTGGGTATTATTAATTTTGCTGATAGTCCTTGCTTCATAGACTCCCAGCTGCTGGAACTTCTACTAATCAGAAAAGAATAAACCAGTTGAAGAAGAGTTGCAGATATGCTTGCTTCATAGACTTGCCTGCCACAATAATCAAAATATCTGCTGTCTAAAAGAATAATTTAAGGAAATGGTTTTACCCACCACTCAAATTGTTGTTGACACAATTAATGAAATAATGATTTTTTCTAATGCGGAAATATCCATAAAATTATGCAATATATATTTGACCTAGGGCGGGCATCTGATTTGTCTAATTTGACGTGAGGCAGGCATCTGATTTGATGTGGGGCAGCCAGCATGGGGATGGATGGGGATCTAGCCATATCGAATGACATGGCTTGATAGTTGTTGCCACTTTCTCGTTAGAAATTTGTACAAGGTCACTCTAATAGTGTAAAATGTTATTCATCTAATTCATTTACGCCTCACAACCAAAGTCCAACAGTTTTCCATGCAATTGATTATTCTTTCAAGCTTTCAAATACAAAAAATGAGAAAGCATGTCACTATCATTAGTTAAAATGTTGTATTGTTCTAAATTGAAGTTTGTGTTGCCAGGTAAAGTGAAACTATTCTAAAGTGAAAGTCTTTGATTCATGGAAGGTTATAGCAATGGCTATGGTAGGAGAAAAATACAAATGTGGCTTTCTTGATAGAAATTTGTCCAAGACCACTTTGATAGCATAAAATGTTATCCATGTACTTGATTCATACCTCTCAACCAACGCCCTAAAATTGTCGATGATTGCTCTTTCAAAGAGAAATAATGAGGAGGCATGTCACTGTCATTAGGTAGAATGTTGTATTGTTCTAAATTGAGGTCCGTGGTAAAACTAAAGAAATCAAAACTTGTTTGTTGAAAGTTGTCGGGTCAAGTGGAATTATTGTATTGGTTGTTATTTCATGAAGTCTTTGATTCCTGGAAGCTTTTATAAATGGCTATGGTGGGGCACAAATACAAATATGGCTTTCTCATTAGAAATTTGTACAAGAATACTATGATAGTGTAAAATGTAATCCATCTACTTCATTCATTCCTCTCAATCAACATAATTGTCCTCCCTTCCCACCCATCCTAACCATAACCCAAACTATTTCCATATGCTATTGATGTCTCATCAATACTCTTTCCACCCTCTCATCAACTTGTAATTATTGGGACAACATCTAATAGTGTTGGGAGCTAGCCAATTGAAATTTCACCAGTCTTAATTGGTCGGTCGGTTTAGAAAACTATTCCTTGAATAAAATAAAATAAATATAAAATAATTATATAAATAAGATAAATAATTAAAAAAAAATTTCGAGTAAAATAAATCATTTTTTATTTAAATAGACTAATTCTTAAAATAATATTACATACATATATTAAAGTAATATTAAAATTATTAAATTAATTTAATTGTAAAAGTAATTTATAATAATTAAATTATAAATTTATGTAATTTATATATACTAGATATGTTTATAATTACTATTTGTAAGTTGTATATAGATATTAATATTATTAACAACATTGTAATTTAGTATTTAAATATATCAATTATATTATCTAATATATCATTTAGATTATCAATTTCAATCAATAATAATATTATCTTATATTATTAAATACACACCATAATCTAAATTAGTTTGTATTTCACTAACAAATGTTATATAATAATTGAAAATTATTAATATATTTTACACTTTATTATTAATATAATAATATACAATCCAATCTAATTTACTATACATTAAGAATAATCTAACAACATATTATATTTAAAATATATTAAATTATTAAATATTTAATATACTATATTATTAAAAATTAAACTATCATATTATAAACTAAAATATTGTAATATGATAGTTTAATATATAATATATTGTTAAATAAAAATTCAAAATTGTACTATTTAGATGTTATATATTATACAATAATAGTACAATATAATATATATATAAAATAAAATAAAATATTATAAAAAAAGCTATTATATTAGTTTCTTTTATATTAATAAGTGGTATGATTTGTTACAATTGCAGTAGACTTGGTCGCATTGTAATGTTTTGGAGAAGAAGAATTGAAGAAAATAGTGGAGTGGTAAAGAAAATCAATGTAAGTAAAGAGAAGGAAAAGATGCAAAAGTTTTGGGTAAAAGAATCAAGCAGGGTAGAAGAAAGTTTTGAGGATGGATATACACCCTCTAGTGGTGCTAATTATTGTTAGAATAACTGAGAGAGGGGGAGGTGAATCAATGGCCTTAAAAATAATTCCAAAAGATCCAATCAAAAAACTTATATCTCAAATATAATACCCTCAGTTATCTTACAGTCCCAATTTCATCAAGATGTATGTCATAATTAATCTTCACAAATATAAACTTCTCGGTGAGATATATTGTTTATCTTTTCTAGATTTTACCGAATAAAAGCAAATAAACTTAGTGTTAACCAACCAATTCAGTTTCAATATTGTGTAAAGCAAATATCAATGTAATGAAACATATACACATTTGACACATAGATTTTAACGTGGAAACCCAATATGGGAAAAACCACCTAGGACTGGTAACCTAAAAGATTTCCACTCTTCTAAAGTGAGCTCGATGAAGAGCCAACCTTGTTAAGGGTTACAATACACACTATTAAGTGCGACCTAGTTACATGATTTAAAACCATCAGTTTGTCTTTTGACCTAGCATTCACTATGTTGTCAACAAGAAAACCTTTTGATACTCTCGAGTATCTCAATACAATAAGGACTGTTAAATCCCACTCCGTTAAGATATTTTATGAATAAATGATTAAACTGATACAGTAAATGATCTCTTCAAAATACAACTTTGATTCAGCAAATATTCAGATCTATTGTTAGTCTAGTAATACCTCTTTGATCAATGTATACTTCATTTTCTTTCCTCCTTTTCTTTATTTTGCTCGTTGAATGATCTGTCCTCTATTGCTAGGTGTCTGCAAAATATCTTGGCTTTGTTCTTCAACCTGTATGATCAGATCTGCATGAAGATTTCTATCTTGACACAAAATATACTCAACATTCCTCTTCTCATAATGAATTCCTTGTCTCTTTATATAGACATGATTAGCTTCTCAATCTCCTTATTTTTATGGTAGATCTCTTCTTGATCCAGAAAACTTGACATGCTTTGCTTTATCCCGTAAATCTCTCCTTTAGTTTTATTCTGTAAGTCTCTCCTTGATAACTATGAATAAAACGTGCTTTAAATATCCTTGCATGCTTTAGTTTTTAATTGATCGTTGATAATAAAGCAATCAATCAGTCAATACATAAATATAGCTCTGCCAGCTAAGTAGTTTTGTCTTTCTTTAACTTCAATTCTGTTCAGTCATCATCTCTAGTTGTGCTTGGTCATCAACTCTAGTTTCTGTGGTGCTCGGTATATACTATGAACTTCTCGGTGTTCACCGCCCATCGGTGTTCACTGTCACTCGATGTATATAGACTTTTTATGTTTTACCGATAACATAAAATTTGTCTCTTCAGATCTACAAGGTTATGATATTATGTGTATGAACAATCAAACCATATTAAGTTGACATCAATGACAATACAAATACATTAACTGATTTAATGTCTTGCATTCACTTTTGCAGCTCGGTGATCATCAACTTATCATCCTCAAACATTCAATGAGTTATAGTTCATCAATTATTTCTTCTAATTAAAAGATAATGTATAGGTTGAGGGGGAGAACCAAATTGTAAAATCTTTATTCCCTCCTCTTTACTACCTATTGAGTTTCTCTTACTATTAGAATTTTGGTAAACTGATTGTAGAGATTAGTTCAGAGATATTGTAGACACCCTAAACTATCCTTCACATTCCTATATTAATTTAATCAATATTTCCTATAACATTATAGTTCATTTTACTAAATCAACTATATTTTTTTATTCGACCATTTATTTAATTAAATAAATTCATTATCTTGGTATTTAAATTTAATTTAAATACTATCCCTAATGTGTTAAAATTAATTTTATACATGTTCCCTCCATATTTCCTTTTTAAAAAAAAAATATTTATTTAAATCCCTCCACTTGCCAAAATGTTTCTAACCTATGTTTAAATTAAATTAAATTAAATTAAATTTAAATCTTACCTCACTCGCTAAATTTGCTTTCTAGCTAAATTACATTCTAATCACACTTAAAAAGGGATTACATCTCTTTTAATCTTAATAAGATGCTCACTGTTGCCAGTCAAGTAATTTTTCCCACCTTTAAGTATCTCGAAGCTTGTTTTTGTCAAAGTTCAAGTTGTATATTAAATCTTGAATTTTGAACTTCTAGCCTAGCGCTTCAAGGTTCAAAATTCAATTTTCTTTTTCCAAAAAGCGCATGCAAAGTGTCATCGAGGTAAGACAAGTCAATTGCCTTTGGTCAATGTTAGTTTATAATTAGTAATTTGAAGTTTGAAGTTTGAACCTTCCTTTTCGTGGTTCAAAGTTCACGTTTAAATGTGCACTTTACCATTTTCACAAACAAACCTCAGTCGTGGAGTTGCTAATGATCTTCTCGCCATTTTTGGATTTATTGTTTTTTCTCTAAGTCCATTAAATGTTATATTCATTTGATTTGAGTTCTCCACCATCATAAAGCATGCACATAAATTAAAGCATCCTGAAACACGTATCTTGAACCTAGTATTTATGGTTCAAGATTCAAAATCCAAGATGCAATAATTACCGCAAATAAGGAGGCGCTTGCCAAATCTTCACATATTGACATTGAAGTGACTGATAAGACTGGGGTGATGATGTCAGCTCAATCAAAGTATAGATTGTTACTGAAGTGGGGCGTGTGTAATGAGCTGGCAGTAGTAATAACGACGGAAACATTTATTGCAAGGCAGTTTCCTAAGGTGATGGAAATCAGCGGGAAATGCGTATAATTAAGTTTCTCCTCATTTTATTTTCATCATGTTTTTCTTGTTTTCTAGAGGTGACTGGAAGCAGTGAGGCAAATTATTCAGGAGCAGAAGAACAATGAGTTTATGATAAACTTTGGCTCTGTATTTTTCTTTTAGCTTCCTTTTCATAAGCGAAGTGTTGGGTTCTTTCTAGAATTCTTTCAGTATCAGTTGAAATATTGCTATATCATTCTAAGTATGTCTACATCTAAGGTTAAATTTGTAAAAGGAAGTAAGTTTTCCCCTATTAGTAGCTATTTTCCTAAAATGAGAGACACCACCTTGGTAGACGATGACATTAGAGAGATAGTGGAGAGGCTGAGGAAAGCCGAAGGTGAAGCAATTGCTACCAAGATTGTAGACAGCGGTCTGTTGGAAGCGGCCAGTTTCCTAGAAGTAGTGCCATGCCCTGAATTAGTAATGGAGTGTCGTAATCATTATGACAAGTCTAACAGATGGATTAATACTGAAAGTGGTGAGGTGCTGGTTTCCATAAATAGAAGGGCGATAATGGATGCCCTAAGGATCCCGCCAGTGGAAACTTATAGAGATTGGAGTATAAAGAAAGCCCTGGCCAATTTTGATCATAATAAAAAGGATTATAGGAATAATATAGCCAAGCATTGGTTATTGAAATCCAAAAGTGGGGGATCTTGCTTACCTAGCCCTCTCAAAAAAGGTCACCTGTTCTGAGAAATTAGAGACATAACAGTAATGTTGAACTGAATAAAGGGCAATTCTATTGACACTAACAGGGAAGACTGGATGTATATCTTTGTTCAGGCTATTCTAGATGTGGGTAATTACATTGATTGGGCTAAGATAATTACAGAGCAGTTACACAAGAATTTATCCCAATCAGGAGAAGTGTCAAACTTTTTCATGTCCTCCTACCTTTTCTATGCCCTTGCTATTTGCAAAAATTGGTGTGGGTTTCCACATGAAGTATGGCAGGACAATATGACTGCTTATCAGTATCACCCTTTACTTCAGAAGAGAAGAAACCCTGCAAGTTTCAAAATAGTACAAGATGCTTTCCTGTACAAGCTAGTTTTTGAATTCAGAGGGAAAGCCAATTGCAGAGTGTTAGAAGAAGCCATGGAGCTTGTCAAGACATATGACAGTTTCTACATACAATTTCCAACTATTAGTTACCTGCAGATTGGGGTTTCAATGATGAGCCTCTTAAATTACCAAAATATTGTCTTGACAAATATATCTTGTTGGAATTGGGCATACAACTGTTAATGGTAGAGAGGAAATACAAGGTAAGAAGGGGAATTGGTGCCTTCTTTCCATTGGAGTCAGGTCACTATTGCTTCAGGTTAATGCATGGTTTTTCCTTCTTAAATAATGAGTTAAAAGAAATGAATCTTAAACCCTATTAGTCCAAGAAATATTTTGACAACAAACAATTTGTTTAGAATCATTTTAAAATAGATGCTACATGTTTGCATCAGCCAGAGCTGGAAGATTTCTGGGATGATTGTAGGGATGAGGTTGAAGTAATGAAATGGTTGCATTCCAGATTTTCTTTAAAACAAATTATTGATCTAAAATTGCCTACTGATAAAATCAAACAATTGTTGTCTATAGGTAAAGTAGGTTCTGCAAATATCTCTATTCTTGAAGGCTCTGAAGAAGTTTTTGATAGCTCAATAAAGCCAAAAAGACATAGGAGAAAAACAAAGGAAAGGGTAATTTCATCCTCTTACATCATTTTAGATTTAGATACAGAAGAACATAGCCTAGAACATAAAAGGATGAAAATGGATAAAGTTCCAGTGGCGGACCTTGGGTCAAAAGGACATAGCGAAAGTTCAAATCAACAAGAGATGATAGCTCTGAATAGTCCAAGTACTAACACTCCCATGGGATATGCAAGCCCTAAAAATCCAAACTGGCTCGATCTATCTGTGAGAAAAAAGAGGAACATCATTCCTATTGCAGTCCTAGTTGGAAACCTAGTTAGCAAGTATCTTTGAAAGACTCCTCATTCAAAGAAGCCAAAGGTAGAAGCTATGCTAGACGTGGATCCTAATACAGGTCACTGGGTCATCAAGGTTTTCAATCCAAATTTAGATAAGACTAATGTTGAAGTCACATAAATGGATTTTAATGTGGAAAAGATAGATTTAGGAGTGGTTTCTAGAGCAGCTGACTTAAAGATTCTGAATTCTGCTAATAAGAAGATAAATCACCGAGTGTTGAAAGATGTTGAAGACAAGGCCAAATTAAAACAAGCCTTGTGTGAAATGGCTAAGCATATTCAACAACTCCAAAACCCTATTCCTCAGGCCCTAGCAATAGTTTCTTTGAATCTAGATGTTAAATCTCCAGATAATCAGAAGTTCCTGGATCAGGTACACAAGGATAGGTCCTTATCCAAGGCTTTCAGTGGTTCGATGGAACAAATTAGTGAAAACATTTCCCAGTTTACAAAAGCTTCTTAAGATATAACTAAAAGATCTTCTTCTTTGATATCAGCTGTTGCAACAAATATGGAACCGTGGGAAGGAAAAATGGATGCTTTGGAGATCAAGATAGCTAACTTGGAGGAGTTTTTTTCTTATGGCATAAAAAAATTTCTAGCTGAGAAACTCATACTTGAAGCTGATAGCAACTCATTGTTCATTGCTAAAATGAATGAGGAATGGAAGTGTTCTCTCTATCATCAGTGCATTGAAGAATCCAGTCAGATGCTGAAATTAGTAGAGTGTGTTGAGTAGCCTCTTGGAAGCCATATTGATCTCCTTTACAAGGTAATTAAGGATGAAACTAAGATCAGGATTGATGGAGTAAAGCTGTAGGCATCCTTTGTCGAGTGGACTTGAGGCATAGAAGATGCCAAGGAGATAATAACCAAAGACTACTCAATTATTGCCCTGGTGGAGTCACTTATATTTTTGGTGATGAACAGATTGAGACAGTTGCGAGCAAGCTAGAAGCTCAGCAGAATTGCAAGCTCATTTGGGAGCAGAGGCTCAATCCAGTTCCCTCATTGAACCAGGTGATGCTTAAGAAATTTGAGGCAGCTTTTAAGGAATGGAGCTCTGTGCGAAAAGAAACTGAAGACACCACGAACAAAGATTCTAGAAAGGACCAATCGATCAATTGAGTCTGTTTAGAGGCAGTTCGTTGTTTTTAAAAGATTTCAGTTACTTTTCTTTCTTTCGAGGACTAGTAGTTATCAAAACTAATTTGTCCCCGCGCGCCTATATTTTTGAAATTTTGATGACCTTGGAGGGGTCGATTCTTTGGTTTTAAAAAACTGGTTTTATTTGCTAGTATTTCTCTATTTGATATGGTTGGATGAACTAAACATATAAATATAATATCAGTTGGTTTATAACAGATTGACAGTATTATTTTGGATCAGCTGGTCTGATAAATGCATGTTTAATTTGATTTCAGTTGGAATTGAATACATGTCACTGTAATTTGTATGTATGTTTTATGGCTTATCTTCCATTTTACCTTCTCAATTCCTGTATTTGTCGAATCGGTCATTTTAGGAATATTTTTCTATTAATCTCAGTCAGTCGGCTTTGATAAGTGGATGATCTTTCTTGAAATATCTAAAAAAGAAATCTTTCAGAATCATTTTACATGGGAGCATGAATAGCCTTTCTTACTTTAGGGTTAAAAGTATGTATTAATTTTATTCTTTGCAATAAATGGAATGTCAAGATTGATTTTTATTTAAGGTAGCTACTCCTTGAATTGCAGAGAGTTTAATTGTGTATGACTAACTCAACTGTGGTAGAAATTTTCCTTCTTCTTGGGCAAGGAAGTCAATAGAATAATTGTGTTTTAATTGGAAGGAAAAACTGTATACTAACAAATTTTTGGCGACTCCGCTAGGGAGGTCAATCATAAGTTTTTAACTTTTTCAGTTATGGTGTTGCCTGTCGTTGTCATTCTAGGCCAAGAAGAGATTCCTCTTGTCTTGCAACCTAATTTATATTTTCTAGATACTCAGGAAGATATAATTGCAGATTTGAATGATTTGGCTTGGAAAACAAGAACAAGTAATTAGCAATACCAGCAAACCCGCTTAGTTTTGGAAGAGGTAGAAGAGATAGGTGAGTGGTTGAGGGGACTTACCATTTCTCAGGAGGATGCTATGGTACATAGAGTTCCTTAGAGACCTTAAAAGCATCAGCAATACTGGATCCTAGACCTTATACCTGGTCCCAAAGAAGAGAAGGTATTTTTGATAGTTTTTATCAGAAATTAAAAAACCTTCACTTCCCAACTACCTATACTCAGAAAAAGAAAGCGAAAAGTAGACCCTCTTTGCCACCCAAAGTTACTCCTGGTGCATCTTCACATTCCATTGATTGGCAAGCATTAACTCTTTCTGGAATCCAAGCTCCACCCATCGTAATAATCTTCCTGAGTTTGGTAATGGCACAACCTTGGGGAGAAACGGTTGGTCCCTTGAATGTGGGAGGTGATCACTCTTTGCCAAAGGGAGCTAGAGATATCTTACCGAAGTTTTATTGTAAAGGCAGAGTCTCTGTAGAATATCATTTGAATGCGTTTAACACCGCTTATGGAATATTAGTGATTCAACATGAAGATGTGGTGGTTAGGTTATTTGTGCAAACCCTTGCTGAATCAGCCACTGATTGGTTCTATCATCTACCGAATGGTCATATAACTGATTGGAATTCTATAAAAATAGATTTTGAATCATGTTTCAAATCTGATAAAGATGAACATTCACTCTTGCTTCATTTGTCTCAATTGAAGAAAGAAATGCACGAACCAATGAGGGAGTTTGTAGCAAAATTCAACAAGATTCTTCATCATATACCTAATGCTAAAAGGCTAATGAGGAAAAATAAAAATGATTCTTTGTAAATGTCGTGCCGCCTGACATAAGTTATCAATTAAGATGGGATAGAGTTTCTGATCTAGCCGCAGTCTAGCGCTTAGCAGTAGAGCTTGAAGATGATTTGATAACAACAGGAAAGTGGAAAAGAGAGGTGCAAACACCAGCCAATCAAGCATTTATCTCTAGTTCAACTGACCCAGTGGTACAAAGGCTGGTTAATGATATGATTTCCCTAAGAAAATAATTACCTAGATATGCTCCTTCCCTATACAAGGATATTCCTCGTAGATATCCAAACTAGGGAACAAGAAATTAAGGTAAACAGTCAAACGCTTTGCCACATCAATAGATACTTCAAACTGCACGTGCTCTTGCCAGAAATAACATGTGCATCTTTCATCTAACAGATGAGAATGATGGTTATACATGCCCTAAGATGGTACGATAAAAATAGATGGAAGCAAACAAAGAGACTATTCAGGAAATTCCTGTCCATGAAGAAAACTCTAGAGGACCTGGCGACTCCGTAAGTTACTATCTTGAGTATGAGTCTGATTCAAACCGAGGTGGTGACTTCTTATAACTCTGGAGGAACCTTCTTACTTAGTTCCTACCAAAGTTCACCAAAGTAGCAAGGCTAACAACTGTTTCCCATCTGCATCTCAAAAAAAGAAAGATAAAGAGCCAATGAATCAAGCTAGCAGTAGCACAAAGGTTCAAGAAGGCACATCAGCAAAAGTGAAGATTCTTAAAAGGTCAGACCCTAAACCCACTTTTGATTTTATTGACTTTTGTAAGTCATCTAAAATCCAAATATCTCCCACTGAGTATTTAAAATTGAATCCTAGTGAATTAGATAAATTATTTTAAGGGTCCCTCCTCTGGTGTGCAACCTAGTCAAACAAACACTGTTTCTGTTGATAGAACCTCTGTGAATCTTGAGTCGAGTCCGCCTAAAATTAGTGAACCCACCATCAATTTGGGATCTTTAGGATCTTCTCATATGGTAGGAAAACTAGAACCCTTCTATCTGTCATTATTTATTCATGGCCACAGACTTAGGAACTGCATCATAGATTCTAGAGCCTTAGATAATATTATACCCTCTTTAGTAGGAAAAGCTCTAGATTTGCCTTTAACAAAAACTTTTGGCAAATGATATTCATTGGATTCTAAAAAAGTTCCACTACTAGGACAGATAAAATATACACAAGTCTCATTGGCGGCTTTCCCTGATAAGAGACTTAAACTGACAATCTTGGTTGCTGACATCCCAGCAAGTTACGGTATGCTCTTGAGTAGAACCTTTTGCAGGGATCTGGGTTGTGAGATCAAATTAGATATGTCCCAAGATGTCATTCCTATTGGAAACTAGAAAGTCACCTTACAACCTGAAGCTAAATCTAAATTCACGGTTATGCCTTCCGAAGATCCTAGGTCTCACATTTTGTACCAAGAAACATATTTTGCCAATTATTTGATCATGCCAGAATCAGAGGTCATGAGTGAAAAATGTCTTGATAAGGAGGAGCTTTGGATCCTTGAATTTGATGGTAGATGTTCAGCAACTGGTTCGTGTGCTGGAGTGGTTCTGATATTTCCAACTGAAGAAAAATTTCCCTTTGCATTCAAACTTGAGTTTGAGAATACCAATAACACAGCATAATATGAAGCATTATTACTTGAATTCAAGAAGCAAAGAGAAAAGACATTAAATTGTTAAAAGAAAAGGGGGATGCAGAATTAATTGTGAAAAAAGTAAGAGGGAAATATGCAGTAAGAAATAAAAGAATGAAACACTATAGGAACAGAGTGTGGGACGAGATCGAAGGTTTTGAAGCATTTTCAATTGAATCCATGCCTCAAGAATTGAATTCCAGGGTTGATTCCCTAGCTGGTTCTGCAGTACTACTAATTCCTCATCTTGATTTTAACGGTGATCACTATGCTATAGAGTTGGTTCATCGACCTAGCATGTCTTATAAAGCTATCTCTTGGAAAGTCTTCAGGGATGATGCTCATGTGCTGACATTTATCCAAGGTATTGAAAAGTTTTCCTCTGTATTTTTTGAAGGATCAGAATTTAAGTGTCAGGAATTTTGTGCTGACGAGGAAGTTGAGTAGGGTAAAGACTTCATACAGTTGAAGGGAAATCATATTCCCAAAGGCCTTATGACCATGGAAAGTTTATTTGATCGCAGAGATCACTTCATTGGCCAAGTCAATGAAACAAGGGAAGAACTTCCAAATAATTATGAGAAGATTAATATTGGAAGTAATGAAAATCTCAAATTAGTAAATTTGGGTACGTGTTGTATTCCTGAGGAGAAAATGAGGTTCACAAAGTTTCTATCAAAATTCAAAGATGTTTTCACTTGGTCATATGAAGATTTGAAAGATTTCAGTAAAGGGCAGTTTCAACATCATATCCCCTTAAAGCCGAGAGCCAAACCCTTCAGGCAGAAGCTGAGAAACTATAATCCCAGGGTGGCAAATGTGATTTGTTAGAAAAGTAGATAAAATGATTAAAGCCCAGATAATTTATCCTATTCACCATTCTACTTGGGTGGTGAACATAGTACCAGTTCATAAGAAAAATGGAGAAATCTGAATCTACATTGATTTCTGAAACCTAAATCAGTCTAGCCTGAAGGACAATTCCACTCTTCCTAACATGGATCACATTTTACAGATGGTAGTGGGGTCTGAGATGATGTCTATGCTGGACGGGTTTCAGGGTATAACCAGATTAGTGTGGCTCCAGAAGATCAACATAAAACAACGTTCACCACTCCTTGGGGCACGTTTGCATATAATTGAATGCCATTTGGTCTAATCAATGCAGGGGCAACTTTCCAACAAGCCATGAACTCTTCTTTTAGTCATTTAATGAATAAATTGATTATCGTATACCTTGATGATCTAACTATTTTCTCCAGTAGAAGAAAGAAGCATTGTAAAGATTTGAAACTCATTCTTTTGGAATGTAGGGATCAAGGAATATCGCTCAACCCAAAGAAATCCATTTTTTTGTGTAACTAAGGGAAAACTGTTGGGTCACATAGTGTATGAGAAAGGGATTACCATTGATCCAGAAAGGGTATGAGAAATCCATCAATTGTGTTTACCCTCTAACAGGAGTGGGATAAGGTCTTGCTTTGGTCAGATTAAATTTTTAAGGAGATTTGTGCCAGACTTTTCAGAGACAACTAGACCCATGGTAAATTTGCTAAGTGAGAAACAAACCTTCAGATGGAATGAAGAAGCCAAGAAGGCTTTTAATGAGGTTAAAGATGCAATTGCTCAAGCTCCAATTCTCACTCATCCATATTTTTGAAAAGATTTTGTGATACATTGCTATGCTTCCAAACACACTATGTCAGGTGTCCTGTTACAGAAGAATGAGGTTGATGAAGAGGTTCCCATTTCTTTTATGAGTATACCTTTAAAGAAACATGAATTGAAGTATTCTTCTATAGAAAAGCAAGCCTTCACGGTGGTCAAAGCTGTTAAACAGTTTTGGTACTATATTCTTCATTCACATTCTATTGTATTTATACCCAATTTTGTTGTTAAGAGTATTCTAACTCAGCAAGAGGTGTCCATGAATAAAAGAGAAAATTGGGTAGAAAAGTTACAAGAGTTTGATTTGGAAATCAAACCTACCAAATTAGTACGAGGTCAAGGCCTCTACAAATTAATTGCAGAAAATGATGTGGAATTTGGTGACGAGACACCTCTATCTCTGTTTATAGGACTCAAAGATGATTGGTTCTCAGACGTTACTTATTATCATATCTATGGCAAGTGTCATGGCCACCTAATAGAAAAATAACAGAGGAATCTAAAACTCAAGGCAGAAAAATATGTCATAGTTGAGGATGTATTGTACAAAAGGAGCTTAGATGGGATGTTTCTTAGATGCGTAGATGGAGATCAGCAAAAGAAGTTGCTTCAATCTTTATATAATGAAGCTTGCGGTGGAAATTTCTCATCCATGGTGATAGCGTTCAAGATATTAAGTAATTTCTATTATTGGTCAGGAATGTTTAAAGATGCGTACAAGTGGGTAGCACAATATGAGAAGTGTAAGTTATTTTCTGGCAAGCAACATTTGGCTGCTTTACCCCTAAAGCCAATAATCATTGAGGAGTCATTCAAGCAGTGGGGTTTAGATTTCATAGGGCCAATAAATCCTCCATAAAGTGCTGGCCATACTCATATTTTAACAACCATAGACTACTTTAAAAAATGGGTTGAGGCTATTCCAGTAAGAAAAACTACCTCAGAAGTGGTATGCTCATTTTTGAAATAAAACATTTTGCTTAGATTTGGAGTGCCTACGAAAATTGTAGCTGATAATGCACAAAACTTTTCTTCTCAAGAAATGCAAATTTTATGTTATGACAATGGAATTCAAATGTCTCACTCGTATGACTATTTTCCTCAAGGCAATGGAAAGGCTGAGTCCACTAATAAAAATGTGATTAATATTATGAAGAAGTTGGTGAGTGAAAACTCTAAAGATTGGTATAAAATATTGTTCAAAGCTCTTTGGACCGATCATAGCTCTCCTAAGAGAGCAATAGTGATGATTCCATTTGAACTGGTCTATGTAGTAGAGGCTCAACTCTCACTACCTCTAGAACTTGCAGCAAATAAACTATAGATAGTAATCAAAGCTCATGCTTTCACAAATGGCATGGATAGAAGGATCGTGTATCTAAGTAAAATCCTAGAGGAGAGAGAAGAAATGGTGAATCATATAATGCAGTATCAATCCCAAGTGAAGAAGATTTTTGACAGGAGAGCTCAACCTAGGAAGTTCATGGAGGATGATAAGGTGTTACTATGGGACAAAAGGAGGGAACCTCGTGGTGCTCACAACAAATTTGAATCTCTTTGGAAAGGACCTTTTCAAATCAGTCAAGCTCTAGGACCTAATTCTTTCAAACTAAGGTACGCAGATGGAACTGAAATGCCCTTGTCTTATAATGGGTAGGATCTTAAGCTCTTTGAGTTGTAAATAAGCTTGGTCATTATTTGTACATATTTTTTTGTCATGCTTTAGTTTATTTGTTTACGTTCCTATTTTTGTTGTGTTGTGAAACTAGAGATGTTGGGTTCATTGTTTAGTCCCTCATAATCCTAATCCTCAGTCGGAGCCACCTGTTGCCAGTCAAATAATTTTTCCCACCTTTAAGTATCTCAAAGCTTGTTTTTGTCAAAGTTCAAGTTGTATATTGAATCTTGAATTTTGAACTTCTACCCTAGCGCTTCAAGGTTCAAAATTCAATTTGCTTTTTCCAAAAAGTGTCATGCAAAGTGTTATCACGGTAAGACAAGTCAGTCGCCTTTGGTTAGTGTTAGTTTGTTATTGATAATTTGAAGTTTGAAATTTGAACCTTCCTTTTCGTGGTTCAAAGTTCATGATTAAATGTGCACTTTACCGTTTTCACAAACAAACCTTAGTCATAGAGTTGATGACGTTCTTCTCGTCAGTTTTGGATTTATAGTTTTCTCTTTAAGTCCATTAAATGTTATATTCATTTGGTTTGAGCTATACATTGTCATAAAGCATGCACATAAATTAAAGCATCCTGAAACACGTATCTTGAACCCAGTATTTATGGTTCAAGATTCAAAATCCAAGATGCAATAATTATCGCAATTGAGGCGCGTGCCAAATCTTCACATATTAACATTGAAGTGACTGATAATACTGGGTTGATGATGTCATCTCAATCAAAGTATAGATTGTTACCGAAGTGGGGTGTGTGTAATGTGCTGGTAGAATAATAACGGCATAAACATTTATTGCATGCAAGGCAGTTTCTCGAGGTGATGGAAATCAGCGCGAAATGCGTATAATTAAGTTTCTCCTCATTATCTTTTCATCCTATTTTTCTTGTTTTATATAGGTGACTAGAAGCACTGAGGAAAATTATGCAGGAGCAAAAAAATGGTGAGTTTACGACAAACTTTGGCTCTATATTTTTCTTTTAGCTTTCTTTTCATAAGCAAAGTGTTGGGTTCTTTCTAGAATTCTTTCAGTATCAGTTGAAATATTAGTATATCATTCTAAGTATGTCTACATCTAAGCTTAAATTTGTATAAGGAAGTAAGTTTTCCCCTATTAGTAGTTGTTTGCCTGAAATGAGAGACACCACCCTGGTAGAATATGACATTAGAGAGATAGTGGAGAGGCTGAGGAAAGCCGAAGGTGAAGCAATCGCTACCAGGATTGTAGACAACGGTCTATTGGAAGCGGTCAGTTTCCCAGAAGTAGTACCATGCCCTGAATTAGTAATGGACTATCATAATCATTATGACAAGTCTAACAGATGTATTAATATTGAAAGTGGTGAGGTGCTGGTTTCCATAAACAGAGCGGTGATAATGGCTGCCCTAAGGATCCCGCCAGCAGAAACTTATGGAGATTGGAGTATAAAGAAAGCCCTGGCCAATTTTGATCAAAATAAAAAGGATTATAGGAAAAATATAGCCAGGGATTGGTTATTGAAATCTAAAAGTGGGGGATCTCACTTACCTAGCCCTCTCAGAAAAGGTCACCTATTCCAAGAAGTCAGAGACATAACGGTAATGCTGGACCGAATAAAGGGCAATTCTATTGACAGTAATTGGGAAGATTGGATGTATATCTTTGTTTAGGCTATTCTAGATGTGGGTAATTATGTTGATTGGGCTAAGATAATTGTAAAGCAGTTGCACGAGAATTTATCCCAATCAACATAATTGGGCAGACAACTGTTGATGGTAGAGAGGAAATACAGGGTAAAAAGGGTAATTGGTGCCTTCTTTCCACTGAAGTTATGTCACTATCGCTTCAGGTTAATGCATGATTTTTCCTTCTTAACTAATGAGTTAAAAGAAATGAATCTTAAACCCTATCAGTCTAGGAAATGTTTTGACAACAAACAATTTGTTGAGAATCTTTTTAAAATAGATGCTACATTTTTGCATCAGCCAGAGATGGAAGATTTCTGGGATGATTGTAGGGATGAGGTTGAAGTCATGAAAAGGTTGCGTTCTAGATTTTCTTTAAAACAAATTATTGATCTAAAACCACCTTTCGATATTAAAGATGTCAAGAATGATGATGAGGGAAATATGCGAGTGCCTGAATATACAGAGTCAGAAACATGAATAGTGATCAGAGAGGTCAACTAGGGGAAAAGAGAAGAGGAAAGATTAATTCCATCCTCTTGCATCATTTTAGATTCAGATATAGAAAAACCTAGCCTAGAACATAAAAGATTGAAAATGGATAAAGTTCCAGTGGTGGATTTTGGGTCAAAAAGACATAGCAAAGGTTCAAATAAACAAGAGCTAACAGCTCTAAATAGTCCAAGTACTTACACTCCCGTGGGAGATGCAAACCCTAAAACTCCAAACTATCTCAAGCTATCTCTGAGAAAATAGAGGAACATCTTTCCTACTGTAGCCCTAGTTGGAGACCTTGTTAGCAAGTATCTTGGAAAAAATCCTTGTTCAAAGAAGCCAAAGGTAGAAGCTATGATAGAAATGGATCCTAACATAGGTCACTAGGTCATGGAGGTTTTCAAGCCAAATTCAGATAAGACTAATGCCGAAGTCACAGAACAAGATTTGAATGTGGAAAAGATAGATTTAGGAGTGGCTTCTAGAGCAGCTGACTTAAAGATTCTGAATTCTGCTAATAAGAAGATAAATCACCAAGTGTTTAAAGATGCTAAAGACAAGGCCAAATTAAAAAAAAGCCTTGTGTGAAATGGCTAAGCATATTCAACAACTCCAAAACCCTATTCCTTAGGCCCCAACAATAGTTCCTTTGAATCTAGATGTTAAATCTCCAGATAATCAGAAGTTCCTAAAGCAGGAACACAAAGACAGGTCCTTATCCAAGGCTTTCAGTGGTTGGATGGAAGAAATTAGTGAAAAAAATTTCCAATTTACAAAAGCTTATGAAGATATAACTAAAAGATCTTCTTTGATATTAGTTGTTGCAACGAATATGAAACTCTGTGAAGGAAAAGGGGATGCTATGGAGATCAAGATAGCTAACTTGGAGGAGTTTTTTGCTTATGGCATAAACAAATTTCTAACTGAGAATGTTATACCTGAAGTTGATAGCAACTCGTTGTTAATTGCTAAAATGAATGAGGAATGGCAGTGTTCGCTCTATCATCAGTTCGTTGAGGAATCTAGTCAGATGCTAAAATTAGTAGAGTGTGTTGAGGAGCTTCTTGGAAGCCATATTGATCTCCTTTACAAGGTAATTAAGGATGAAACTAAGATCGGGATTGATGGAGTAAAGCTGCAGGCATCCTTTGTCGAGCGGACTCGAGGCATAAAACATGCCAAGGAGATAATGACAAAGGATTGCTTAGTTATTTCCCGAGTGGAGTCACTTATGATTTTTGGTGATGAACAGATCGAGACACTCATGAGAAAGATAGAAGCTCTACAGAATTGTAAGCGCATTTGGGAGCAGAGGCTCAATCCAGTTCCCTCATTGAACTAGGTGATGCTCGAGAAATTTGAGGCAGCTTTTAGGGAATGGAGCTCCATGCGAAAAGCAACTGAAGACACCATGAACAAAGATGCTAGAAAGGACCAATCGATCAACTGAGTCTTTTTAGAGATAGTTTGTTGTTTTTAAAAGATTTCGGTTACTTTTCCTTTTTTCTAGGACTAGTAGTTATCAAAACTAATTTTTCCCTGCGCGGCTATATTTTTGAAGTTTTGATGACCTTGGAGGGGTCGGTTCTTTGGTTTTGAAAAATTGGTTTTATTTTCTAGTATTTCTCTATTTGATATGGTTGGGTGAACTAAACATATAAATATAATATCAGTTGGTTTATAAAAAATTGGCAGTATTATTTTGGATCAATTGGTCTGATAAATGCATGTTTACTTTGATTTCAGTTGGAATTGAATACATGTCATTGTAATCTGTATGTATGTTTTATGGCTTATCTTCCATTTTCCCTTCTCAATTCTTGTATTTTTCGAATCGGCCATTTCAGCAATATTTTTCTATTAATCTCAGCCAGTCAGCTTTGATAAGTGAATGATCTTTCTTGAAATATCTAAAAAAGAAATCTTTCAGAATCATTTTACATGGGAGCATGAATAGCCTTTCTTACTTTAGGGTTAAAAGTATGTATTAATTTTATTCTTTGCAATAAAAGGAATGTCAAGATTTTTTTTTATTTAAGGCAACTGCTCCTTGAATTGCAGAGAGTTTAGTTGTGTATGACTAACTCAACTATGGTAGCAATTTTCCTTCTGCCTAGGCAAGGAAGTCAATAGAATAATTGTGTTTTAATTGGAAGGAAAATTGGTATACTAACACTCACACATGCGACTTTTCCCTTCTCAAGAAAGCCACCTATTCTTCTTTAAATTCTCTCCAATCATTTCAAATCCCCTTCAATCATGTGTCTCTCACCACTTCTTATCCCAATGAGGATCACATTGGTAGTTGACTTTTGCTTGATTTTGTCTCCTTTACCTTTTTGGCTCTGATGTGGATGCCACATGGATGCCACCTCATCCATCTCAACCCTATTTCTAGCTAATCTTTCCTTTTGCCTTTTCAAAAATCCATAAAAATGAGGCCTCACTCCTCATTTTAGAGATCATCATCATATGCTTAGAGCACTTGCACCTCTTGCACACTTGAGCACATTGTAGTTTTCATGTTAATTTAGATTTATTTGAGCATTTTGCATTTTGAATCTAGAGATTACATGTTAGGTAATGGAATAAATTCTAGTTAGTTTTGATCTTGCATCTCCATTTTAGGTGAATCTTACATTTTCATCCTCATTTGGTGAAGCTTTGGGGAAATTTCTTCATACTTGTTCTCAAATCTTTCACGCATCCGTTAGCTTGCATTGTAAGATTCATTTCCATTTGCATGCAAGTTTTATAGTGAGATTTTTGTATTGTATTGGGAGAGCACACCCACAATTTCTCTAAGAGAAAATCAAACAAGGTTCTTGGGTGCCTTTGTTCTAGCTCATCAGAGGTTGTGTTCAAAGCTAATTGTGTGTTTGCAAATTTTATTTTAACATGCTTAGTGTAGTTTGAATGTTTTTCTTTCCTAATGTTTGCATGTTTGAGCTTGTTTTAAACATACATGGTTTTTCATTGCATACATTTTGGCACGCCCAGTGGGACTTGCATCCTTGATTTTAAATTTTATTTTCAAGTTTTCATCATTTATAGTTAGAGTTTTGATTCGATGTCTGCGCATGTTAGAATATGTAATCTTTCCTTGGTGAAATATATTATAAACCAAGGTAGTTTAGTTTATTTATTATGTATGTAGGAGATTCCTATAGAATCCCTACATGAACACATGTCCTCTTGTCCATGTGTGAGGACATAATATTTATTTGTAATTTCTTTTATTCTAGATTCCTCCTTAAGAGGAAATAGCACAAGTGGCACACACATTATGAATGTGGCTCACATGCACATGGGAGTTACATGTATGCAACTCCTTTCTTCTCATCTCTACATAAGAGATGATTCTTTTCTCTTACTTTTCACACATTCACTTGCAACACTTAGTTTACCATTCTCATTCTCTTGAAGCATTGTATGAGCATTTTGCTCTCATTCTCTTCCTCTCTCTCTCTTAGGCTTTTTAGCCCATTCTTAATAATATCA
>MU226261.1:3932213-3946994 GCA_018584345.1 Thuja plicata | reverse complement strand
GGGTGGAAGAGGTAGGGTTTTCCTTTCTTCTGGTGGCCAGGGGACGGCTGATAGTTTTCAAGGGCTCCCTCTGGTTTGGTGTTTTTGGTTGAAGCAGGCTGCTTGCTTGGAGGTTGGGCTCTACCCTATCATTGAGCATCTTGTTTCTTTTTCCGAGCATTGGGCTTCGTACACTCAGTCTTCTTCCTTCTTCACGGTTACTATGGAGGTGGAGCAACTTCCTATTGAGGTGGAGAGTTCGTTCGTGATGCTGGAGGCGGCCGATTCTCCTATTGAGGTGGAGAGTGTTGGGGCTTTTTGCTTTGTTCATATTGAGGTGGAACACTTTTCTTTAGAGGTGCATTGGGAGACTGCTACTTGTGTTGTGCTCGACTGTCAGGGCTATGGTGGGGCTCAAGGTGCTGTCATTGTGCAGCCTAAGATGCTGTCAATGTGTTGTCCTGTGCAGACAATGTGCTATCATGGTTCTTCTTTAACTTCAGGGATGTCAAGAACTTATGGTACTACTATGTTCTGTACCTGGCTACTTTTGGCCTTGAGTATCTCTTTCTCTACTCAACTTTTAGTTGACTGTGTGCTGACTATGGCGTTCTACTGGTTCCTTGACTTTCCTCCTTAACTGCACTTTGGCTGAAGTTGATGTTGCAGTTTCCTTTGTTCCTGTTAATGTGTTGTTAACATGTTCATTGTGACTCTGCTTTGTTGTACCACGGGCCAGCACCCTCTTGCTTCTTATTTAATCAAAAACAATAACTTGATACAAAGCATGTGAAATTCTAGAAATGCTTCTAACTTTACCAATATGTTTGATATCAAAATTAATGAAGTTTGGTACCTCAAATACAATCAACGTTTGAATATAGAAGCTGCTAGCAGTTGCAATCTTCAATAATTCTGTCCACAAAATCCAATGCCCAGCTAGTATAGATGGCTGAACGAATCTACTCACAATGGCCAACGCCAAAATGATGCAATCTGCTGAATGCTGCAAAGATGATCTTCAATTTCTCACGCCAATGGTATGAACTGCTGTAGCAACTCTACCAATGTCGAATCCTTGTACAAGAACCATCAAATCCAATCCAGTTGAGGGCTACGTCCCAACTCGATCAACTCTCAGCCTAGGGTTTGACATCCAAGTGAGGGAATCCTCAATCCAGAGCCAAACGCCACATTATGTTTTCGAAAATGTTCAAAGATGTAAAAGATAATGAAAGAATGAGACAACATCTCCTTTTATCTCCCTCTCAAAGCCAATCAAACCCTAAAGGGAAAATATGTTTTTCCGTTTATTATAAAATGGCATCTTTTAATTAAAAAGCTTTTATGTATAGGAAAAACACCCCTTTCCTCAAATAACATAACTCGATGTGCCAGAAGGTCTCTGGATGATGAAAATAAGTTATATTAATTCAAGACCTTTCCAACGAGCTATAACACATAGGCCTGCCTGACCAGATGAAGAAAAAACCCCTTATTACTCCAATTAGCTATATAAATAGCTTTATTTTAATTTATTTAAACACAAACTTAGGAAAATATTTAAATATATTTAAAAATATATCCCAAATAGCCATAGAACACCCAAAACACCCCAAAATCCTGAGACTGAATATGTCACTTACCTGTGACTGATGTCGGACAACTTGGGATAACTGGCAGTCTCATCCCTAAAATCTAGGGACGCTCCTAGAAACTAGGAAACACACCCAAATCTCTTGAAACTGAAACCAAGGGTTGACCTTATAGAATCTCAAATCTGGAAGCTGACACCACCTCCTAAAAAGTAGGAACTCCCTCCTAAAATCAAGGAACTACACTGCAACACTATATTTACCACCATGTCACCTGTCTGTGAATAATGTCGAACGAGATGGGTCAACTGGTAGTCCCATCCCTAAAATCTAGGGATGCTCCTAGAAACTAGGGAACACACCCTTTCATCCTGAAACTGAAACCATGGAATGGTCCAGTGGGACCTCACATCTGGAAACTGCCACATCCTCCTAAAAAGTAGGGATATCCCCTAAAATCTAGGAACGGCTCCAAACTGCTTGTAAAGCCAAAATCCAATCACTGTATGCATTGAATGAGTCCCTATCCATCTTTGCTAGCCTACGAGACTCCAATGATAGGCCAACTCCTCCGTCTCTGATGTCCACTCTAGAAAGGGGACATGACATGTTTGCACCAGATAAGTCAATCAAGATATTGATGATAGCAAAGAGCTACTTGCCTTCATCCCAGAATAAAAAAATTCACTAATTCTTGGAAAAAGCAAGTTGATTATCAACATCTTAGCAAATAGGGGGTTACACTTGTGGAAGATAAATACGCAAATTAGATTAGAATTTTAACCCCAGGACGCTTATAGACTTGGAAAAAGGAGATGTTCATGCAAGACATGGGAGAATGAAGAGTTGGATTTTTTTTACAAGATTTAGATTTTGACTGCAAGATATGATGACAGTTTTTGTTTGTTGTACGATTGGACTGATAGTGAACAACATTGACAGAGTATCAAGGGAAACCAACCTTGAAATATTTTAGTGTAAAGGGATGTTCAATAACACACATGAGAAGGCATAATGAAACACAACATATAGATAGTTTAGAATTTGTGGTTATAAATTTTAGGGCTACTATAGGGTTTAGGGTTTTGTAATTAGGTAGCGTTCTAGGATTTAGGGGAGAGAAAGGAGGGAGAAGGGAGGGAGATGCAAGAGATAGAAAATAGAGAGAGAGAGAGAGAGAGAGAGAGCTATGGATATGGGGGAGAGTGGGAGATGGAGAGAGAAGGAAAATATTCTCTACCAATTTTACCATCAATATTGGCATAGAAACTAGAGAGAAATAGGGGCGATGAGGGTGGGGGAGATAGAGAGGGAGAGAATAATAATGGAGAAAGAAGCTTGTAGATGGAAGGAAGGGACTAGAAGATGAGAGATAGAGGAGTAAGAATAGATGGATGAAAGTTAAACATGTATGGAGGGAGAGACCTAGGGAGAGACAAGATCTCGAGGAGAAGAGAGGTGACATACCTAGAGAGGGAGGTGAGGTGGAGTTTCAAGGAGGACTTCAATAGATAGAATAGAATGCTTGGAAATTTTATTGATCATTTTATGTTATTCTATCTCTTTCCCTTCCCCCTTGCCTAAGATACCCCTTTCTGTTCATCTGGGAGGAAGAGGGAGGTCTATAGGGAGGGAGAGAACTAGAGGGGGGAAGATAGGGAGGAAAGAAGCCTAGAGAGGGAGAGAGACATGAGAGACCTTAAGGAGGAAAGAAGTTAGGAGGTTCAATAGGATTTTTAGTCTAGGGTTGTCATATGGCTATGGAGAAGATAAGGATTAGGGTTAGGGTTAATATTATGGTAGGGGTTATCATTTGACAGTATATCTTGAAAGCTTTTTAGGGTTAGGGTTTACACCATGGTTAGAGTGGTTTGGGTTGGGTTTGGGTTAGGATATGAGTTATGATATGGTTACGTTATGACTCTCAATGCTATATCATCAACAATATGGTACCAAAATAGATTTGCTGACTGGGGAATCTTGGACCCAAAACTGACCAGAGGAGTGCAAACGTTGCAATGATTTCATTTCCATGGTGAGTTTGGAATTTTGAGTCCTATTTGATGCTGACTTGTTATGTAGAGGATCCAACTCTTTTTGGAAGATGTATTTCTTCCCACATTGGTTTTCTCTTGGTTAAATATGGTCACAACTTGTGTGTAGTAATGGAACCATTCATCTTGGTCTCTTCAATTTCAAATTGATGTAGTTTGGATTCTGATTACTTGGAGGATTGATCTGTTTCTGTTGCAATTTAAGTATAGTTCTTGCTGCATTAAGAATACAGAGGAGAAGTGAACTTTAAATATTTTTACCCAATGTCTATGATTTGGGACCTAATTATTTTTTATTTACCCTTTGTAGTGTTTACGCTTCTTTAATTCATTGTTAGCAGTTGCTTCTCATGTGCTAGGATTCCTCTGCTTTTGGCCATTCCCCATTGAGGAATATCTTGAACAATCATAATTTATGGTTGATGGCTATTGTTAGAAACATTGTTTACAAATCCCGGTCCTCCTGGTGGATATGGTGTTTAATATGAATTTATATCTATCGTGAGGATGCTTTGAGTTAGCCAAACAGGAATGGTAGCCTATGTAAGGATGCTCTCTCTCTCTCTCTCTCTCTCTCTCTCTCTCTGCATTTGATAATTTGAGAGGGAGAGAAGAAGTCAATGTAAGATGTAAGAGAAATAATCCACAGTCTTTGTTTAACATGAAGATGCACGACCTTTAAAATTTGAGAAAATGTTGTAACACTAGCCCACATTGTCGAATTAATTGGAGCCACATAGCAAAACCTAGTTGGTTTCGCCATTTTGCACCAATGCCTGAAGAGAACCGCAAAATGGAAAAATTGGGATAACATCATGTATTATCCCACCTTGTAGATAACATGACTTGTTAAACAGGAAAATGTGACGTGTTGGCCTTGATAGAGTTTTGAAAATATTATGTCAATTTTTTTCAAACTGGTAGACACCCTACCTAGAGTCACCAATAGATCCTTACAAGAAAATAATGTTACATGATAAACAAATGTCACTATACTAAGAAAGTAGATCCTTCAAAAGAAAGAGGAAGATGAGCACATTAATAGAGACATGTGCACTCCAAAAAAGTGCATTTATTATTTTTGTTGCTAAGGGGTTATCATGGGATTTTATTGTAAATAGTTCATTGCTACTAGAATTACACATTGTGTTTTACAACTTGTACAAGGATAGTTCAAAGTTTGACAAAGCATAAGCATGTTTCCATAAAGGCTTCCACCACATAAAAATCACGGTAATTCATAGTCCATACACCAAAGGCATAGTGAGGTCACATGACTATCATAAGGAGTGGAGGGGTTTCCAATTAAAAGACAGGGAACACAATTTCAAGAAAGAAAATGCTACATGAGCAACTATGTTCATCCAAACAATCAACTAAAGATGGTCAAAGTATGTGAAGAATCAATGATACTACAACAGTAATGTAAGATGAAAACAGTAACAAGACTTCCTGGCTAAAAAATAGCAGATATTAAAGGTTGGAAATCAGTCAGGAACTCAAAATAGTGAAGGATAATGTTACAAAATAGCAAGAACATCGTCCATCTATAGTGACTGCTGCTAGAGTGTATCTACTGTGGTGAAAAGTCATACCAATGAGCAAGACAAACATGTAAAGTCTGCAACGATAAAAAATATAAGAGTAGAGATGTTTTATGATATTAGTCATATCAATTATGTCAGAAATAATCTAAAAGCAATGACATCCGCTGATATAATGGAGTCCACGATGTTAAGAGCATGAAAGATAGTGGTACAGAGTTGTATGAATGCAAAAGATAGTCAGGTTATTAAAAGCATCAGATAAAAACACCAGCATCAAGCAAAAAGGAGCTAAAAAAGGGCAACATGAGGGAGCTTTGTTCAGAAATGAACAATAAAAGAATGATACCATCATTATTATAATAGCAGGTACATGTAGGAGTACCAAGCATCAAAAGATGGTCATTAAAGCTACCACAGTAACATTCTTTCTGTTAGGAATAACTTAATACAATACAAACACAGTGAAAATCATAAAAGCATGGTAGTAAGACCACCATAGAGCAGTAGAAATGCAGCTGCTGTATCATAATTGTCAAGATGAATAGAAAGAATATGTACAGGGAAAAAAGATCAGTTACTTTTAAAGTTGCTGTTATAATGTCTCGTGCCAAGTATGAAGTGTTTTCACAAGCCACATAGACGGTGAATCTAGTCAAGAGCTCAAGGCACAAATATTTCTAAGTTTTGTAGCAGAACGTAGTAAAAGATGAAAAAAGTTTGCAAGTAGTCACAGTCTACATTTTTTAGTAACACAGAGAAGTTTCTTGAAATAGTTTCATAGTGTATAATAAGCCCATATGGATTCAAGCCCAGTATAGTGCATGATCTACAAGTAAGTGCAAATTCTGTGGAGGTTCCTGTGACAATTACGAGTCTTGAACAATAGGGGGATCTATACAAATATGAAGGCCACAACCCTTTGTAATGAAGAAATAATGCACTAAGATACAAGAGTAAAGGAACAACATGATTAATGAGACTGAGGTGTCCACACATAGTACTAAAATTTATTGTTCCACGATGGCATACATTACAGGTGGAGAATGCACAGTAAGTCAATAAAATTTATTCCATAACCCATAGACAAGAAGCTTGAAGTTAGATATTCAAAAAAACTCCATGTTGGAGTAGTGCAAGAGCATGACAGTTGTAAAGACTGAATTTACATGCAAGTATGCCACATAAGCTTTTAACATAATAAGTCGAAAGTCAAAAAAGTTGAAAGACCAAGTCGACATCCCAATCAATTAATTCCAAAATCTACACCAATGAAGTTCATACAAATGACCATCTTGTCGAAGTACAATGAGTCACAAGATATAATACATATAGATACATGCCGACCAACTTGTCGGTTATCAGAAATCAATCTAACAAATTACATGGTTACATCAAATTTTATTACATTCAGAAGTGTCGACCAACTTGTCGATCACTAAATAAAGTACATCCAGAAAGATAGAGGAAAAAGAAGAAATATGAGCACTGGAAAATATCAATTCATTGGGTTCTATCTCCTGAGCCTCAGACTGAGTCCCTTACGCTTCCTTGAGAACAGAGGTGTGGTCTAGGCGCTTTTACCGCCCAACCGTGGAGTGGTCAGCTCCGGAAGTGATGAGCTTCCCCGGGGTTCTTCCTGACACGAAGAACGCCTCGTCCCTGCACGAGAGCGTAGCTTCTCGCCACTGGTAGATTCAGATGGTCTTAGTGCAGCCGTGTAACTTAACCTACAAGCACATATGCCTACAGTAGGTTCTATACATCGGATGTAGCAAGGGGTATAAATAACCATGCATGACAATAAATAATGCATTCACTTTGCCCAAAGTATTAATCCAGATTTAAACTAGCAGGTAAATAAAAAAATTCACCCTCCCTTGTAATCTACATTCGGCACAACTCCCATCAATTGATACATTCTAGATTCCACATGAAACAGGAAATTAACAGCACCACAAAAACATAATTCAATAAATACAGCAGTCGAAGCAAGGTGTCCATTTAGTTCTATAAAACTATATCACTGCTGAAAAGATCCACCCAGTTGGCTCTGTTTTACTGTATGGTTTTCCCAGTTTAGAACAAGAAAATAAAATCAGTTATGTCAGGCAAATGATGGTTCCAGAATAGGGAACGTTCTCTTGCTTAAATTGGCATTGAAATGTTTAAAGAATAGGCATTTATATAAAATGAGAATGGCGCGGTAGCATGAAATTTTTTATGCACTTGAAAGATCCATAAACTAATTCATAAACTAAGCAAGAACTCAAATAGATCCTTAACTATGCTTTGTGCTACCCATCTAGATAGGTATAGCACAGGTTGGAGCAGTGATGGAAAGGGTCTATACTATCCGACGAGCTCTACGCATAGCCCACGCATGCTCAATCAAGGCAACACCATATATTTATGAAAGAACACAAAACAACAAGAAGGGAACTCCAGTCCACGTACAAAAGAATAAAAAGAATAAACTGTACCTAAGTCTTCCCTACGTCATGTACTATTAAAGGAATATGTAAGAAGCAAAGCAGAGGTCTAAAAGTCTAATAGCATCAACACAAGCTAACAGCCACCAATGAGACCACGACAACAGCATATGGATAAAACAAAGAAACGCAAAGCATGGTATCTGCTCATAGATGAACAGTTGGTTGGTGAAGTAGCGGCCGAATTGACCTACTAGGCTAAGGGAAAGGCATTCTTCTAACATGAACAGCTCATTTTTAAAGCCGCAGAAGGTTTCGGTTAGAAACAGAGGTCTTCGCACCTTGTTTTTTTAGGAGAAAATACAGTGATTTGCAGGAAAAAGGTGGTCAAACGGTAACAAGGATGCCGTATTTTTCCAATTTACAATGGAGATAAAGATGGTCATTCTTTCCAAGGTAAAGATTTCTGAAATGAGGGGTGGAACAATTTTTTTGTCTTTGGTAAAACCGATTTCTTTACATTGATAGCAGAACACTACTACTCACTTAAATAGAGTCTAATATGCAACACTCAAACCACAACTAAAGAGCTAATAAATCATTTCATGCGCAAGTACCCAAACAAAGCTAAGGAATTTTAAAGCATAGCTTTTTTTTTTTAAAAGAAAGAAAGAAAACTTTGATCGGTGGCGATGGGAACCTTGTATGTGGTGCTATCACATTCTTCAGTAGAAATCTCCACAGTAGTGATTCCTTTCCAGCTTTGCTCCCTTTCCTCACATTCGCTGTTCTCGTCCTTTCCAATTTCCTGAAGAAAACCTTAAATTTTCCTCTCCCAGTCGTGAGTGTCTCCCCAGAATGCCCCAGTCCAGCGATATGCAGGGTCTAGCTGTCAAACGTAAGCACTGATTCCCATTGTTATTCCTTTCAACTCAAACCAGTTCTCCACTTTCCCCATTACTCCTCTCGTGCATGTCCAGCAAGAAAAGTGTCTTCCAGAAGGGTCTTCTCGACATAATAATGACAATTTCCCCATAACCGATTCTTGTTTAACTTGTTCTCTTCATTTACTTCCGAAGACCAATGTAAAAGAAAAAGATTAAGAATTAAATTACACTTCATTAATCATGATTTTGGTTAATTCTAATTTCCAACATTTATAAAACTAGCTTAATCATAATCTCATTTTCCATTTAGAAAGTATAAAAACAATAATTTATCAATCACTGAGCACTCTTAGCAACGGAAAAAATAATAATAATCATATAGTGGTGTGTGCGTGGCACTACTGCATCCGAATCTGACACTAGGCGGGGAGCTAGATCTCTCTCCTCGACCACACCTCTGTCCTCCGACCTGCAACCACTCAAACACTTGACAAGAAAAAAAAAAACTTTCATCAGTAATTCACATGATAAATATACCTCCAAAATTCAATAATCATTTGAAAATTACAACATTTTCCAATTTTGCCATCTCCTTTTAAATATACAAAGAAAATTAACCATTTTTCATAGTTACCCAGACATGTCGACTCATCCAAGTCGGCATAAGTCGACTGAATGATCCGCATAATAAGGAGGTCACAAAACTGGTCGTGACAATAGTACAGCATGAGAAATGTTGTAATGCTTCTAAATTACCATTAACGCGGGCCAGGACTGCAGACAATGAGAATTCCAAGGGAGCAACTCTATTCAAGTTCAGAACAACAGATAAATACAAAAAAAAAGGAATGCCCAGACTTATATCGTTGCCACTTGCCTGTACAATGGAGAGTTCGAGTATGAAGTCCAATGCAAGAAAAAAAAAAATATGGACATATATAGGACCGCAGCCAACATGGTTTCATCTCTTCCAAAAGAAACTAATTGCAGAGATTAAACAAAAGAAATCAAATGCCATGCATGGAAAAATGCATGGAGGCTGAAATATTTCAGTACTCATTCACAAAGTAGAGTTGGGCGACACATTGGAAGACGAACACATCTGCTACAAGCATAAATCCATAGTTAATATCCAGAAATCACGCACAGGATGACTCTCCAAGCTTCCTTGAACCCTATTTCATCATCAAAGTTCCATGGCGGCGCCCAGAAACCACAAGATAAAGAAAGATAAAAATCAAATGAAGATTTTAAATATGGAAGTGAATTGCATTTAGGGTTTCAAAATACCCTATATCGACCACTTATGAGGCACTTTGGCCTTTGTTTTTCTTAATTTTCTCTTACATATTTTCCGCGTGGTATTTTGTGGGATTTGATGAGTTTTTGTAAGTGACATGTTTATCACTTGGAAAGTTTAAATGTAACTAACTATATTTTTTTCTATTAACTATCATTTATATTAATTATAACATTATCGAGAGTTTACATCAGTTCCATCTTACAAAAAATTACATAGACATGAAAAAGAGAGACACGACGAGCTTTACAAAAACCAATTTATTGAAGTCAAAATACATTAAAATGCAAATCACATATATAACATGCATGGCTCTCTAGCTAAAGGCCAGAGATCCCGATTCTTTTCCCTCACTTTTTCACTCTCTACCGTAACTCTTTCTCTCTCAACTATTGACTCTCTCTTAACCCCCTATTCGGTTACATTGTCCTCTCTCTATAGAGATGAATCTCTTTATCGAGATTCTTGGGTAGTTATAAAAACTGTCCATCAACCCGATATTCCCATTCCTACTTGTCGAATGGTTACAAAGACCAAAAGATCCCCATTTCGGGTGTAGTTTAACACAGAAACAAGTTTGATGGAATCTTAAATGTCTTAAATGTAATAATATTATGAAACTTGGTCCGATGTCAAGGTGCCTCTACACCATACTCCTGCATTTGAAAGATTTTCAAGTCCCTTTTGGAAATGTCCAATTGTTTGTTCCTCTTTGTCTGCCATCCTTTGTGATGATGCCTCTGTTGCTTCCTCTATTTCCTTCAACTATGACTCCTATCAATGGAGTGCATACTGGCTGCTGTCCACCACTTTTCGTGCTGCTACTTCACACAAGCACCATACTGCCATCTTACCCACACAAGATTCTGGAAGATGCTTACCACCCTTCTCTTAGTGGTTGCTCTCTTTGCACCTTCTACCCAGGTTCATCTTGATGGAGACAATACCAAGACCCCTGCTGAGATCTTCACACACGCAAGAACAACTTCGTCCTTACTACAGCTTGGATGGATCAACTTGCAACCACATTTCAAAATAACGCTTTACCCTGCCCAAATCTTTCGCAGGCTCTGATACCACTTGGTGTAAATCAGGCATCGACACATTCATCCAATCTGCAAACTCTTCATTATCTTTCTTAAATCTGCATATCTCACTCATCTTTCTTGACAAACGTCGAATTAGAGGCTCATAATCTTTCGCTTATTCCAATAATAAGAACATCAACTTCAATACCATGCTCCATAGTCCTCATCGACCATATCAGAGGATCATCTCACCAATAAGCCCCGTTGATAACATATCATACGGTCTTGTCGCAGCTGAATCCGCCACCTTTTCTCCACTCGAAGGCCGAGAGTAAAATATGGTGATCTCGTTGGTCGCCTTAGAAGCGACATTTAATGTCATCGTCCATTCCAAAATGCAAGTAACTCTGCGAGATACATAGACCCTTCTTGGTCTAACACGGCTATCGAAGCATCACCTTCCAGCCACCCCGCGGCATAACAGATTTCATAATCCGCACGAATGGCTTGATTCGAAAACCCATGCAAGAATTGGATAACGTTTTCTTGGCAACCGTTTCACCGAGATTGAAGTTCTTCACCATTACGCGGGTCTGAAGCATGCACATGCATAGTGACACGTTCGCCACCTTCCCCGATGTCGTTGCGCATACCCAACTTACCATAACCATTGCATGGTCCAAAACCAGCTTAAGATTCGCGTAACGGTTCTTGGAAACCCGTTTTCAAACTTAATGTACTCGAAGAATCTTTTAAATCTATTCACTGTCACGTAAAGCCATGATTTTACAAACTGTTTCAGAATCGATACACTCGAACACTCACCATCGGTTTTAAAACGGTTTGCAAGAACCGTAATCGAAGGTGGTGGAGGTTGTTTATGCCCGCGTAGAGCCGAGTGATCATGTTACTATGATTGTTTTGAAAGAGACCGAGAAAAAGATCTATACGCAGAGTTGGTTGTTATCGACCTTTGATAATGGAAAGAAAAGAAAAGGTGGCGGCGTATTATAGGCGCGAATACTCAAATTAAAGAATGTCGAATGAAGCTTCTATATAATAGAAATTGAGATCTGAGTTTAGGGAGATTGGAGGAGGACGTGAGTTCACTGGTGTCAAATTACGTCAATGATACAGTCATGGACGAAGTGGCTGCTAACGAAGCTGAATTCCCTCATCAAGTTGTCTATGAAGAAGACGGTGATGTAGATGATTATGAATATTCTACTAGTGATAATGAATATGGAAGATAATATATAAGTGCATGATTGGTTGGCGACAGATCCACTAAGTTGGTGGAATACAATCAAGGTCCAGGAAGGAGCCGTAAGACGTGCAAGCCATCGAGTATTGGATCACGAGCCTCTAAATCGATGTTTATGAAGTGAGAAAGCATAATATGCAGAAAGATCAGCGAGATATGAAGATTTAAAGGTATCTTCGATGCAGATTTAAGATAGACATTACAGTATTTGAAGATATTAAAGAATGATTTGATGTTCTCCGCATCATTAAGTCATTATATCAGCAATATAGCTATCAATGGTAAATCAAATAATCATAGAATGCATATTAGATTATTGATATACAAATGCATTTAAGTCTGAAAGTAATAACTTAGTCTATTTTGAATCCAAGCAAGAATAACCATAAAATATTTGTTATCAAAATATGTATCAAATGATACTCATACCAAGAAGCCAATATGTGAGAATTATCTTATCTTCTTTTTATACTTCTCTTTGTCGATGAATCGAGAATTATTGATTTGTGAGTGTAACATGTACTTCATTTTAGATCCCAATTGATGACTCCCCTCCTTGAGAATGTATTTGAAATAAACATTTATTAATTGTATAGTTTCTCAATGGCTGATTTAATCATCCTCTAAGGTGGCGGCACTTGATATTTTCCATGTCTTTGTCGATGGTGTCATTAGCATTCTTTTTTCCTTACTTTGGATACTAAATCACTACACACTTAATTGTTGTTGATATAATTACTTTTCTTAAATATGGATGATGCTAATTGCACCTTTAATAATTAATGGTTATTTGCTCCCTTAAATACTGCCTTCCTCTACCATATAAATCACATTGGTATATCAGATCAATATTCTCCTAGCTATTGACGATCGCCATTTGTTGGGTATTGAGTCCATAAAATTAATAGAGTCAATGCCCCGTCATTATTTGCTAAGATATCTATAATCCTTCATGTTTAGTTTGGAGGCATTATCTTAATGAATAAGTTCCAACTTTAGTATGGCCTCCTTGCTTGCTGGCAATGAATAGCGGTTGACGTCTCCAATATTGTGTCGTAAGCATTCTTCAGCCGAGATACCGAAGACACTAAGTCAATCATGTAATGTGGGATATTGTCCCTATCATATTAGTATTCCTTCTTATTGTCGCTTTCACTATTTATAGTTCACGATATCTTAGTCTTGTCACTTCGTCCTTTGGAAGAGTGAGACAGCGGAGGTATACGTTAGAAACTTGATGAGTGATGTTGTTATTATCTTCTTGGACTGATTCTTGCTTATATAAATTTGATGCTAACTAGATAATTGGCGACACTTAGCTTTGACCGACAAGAGCCTTATATATGTTTTCTTGTCTTAATTGATGCTTGGTTTTGTTTTACATTTGATCTGCATTAGTTTCTAACAATTATTGACAACACATCTAACACGTTCATATACGATCTTTAGATTCATTATCTCAATTTTGTCTCTTTAGAAACTTCACAAAATTGGAGTACTTGCAATGACGTGAAAAGGATGGGGATGTCAGAATTAGGGTTTCAAGACGTTCCCTCCCCAAAATTGCTTGCCTTCAAGCAATGATAGAATGATTATGGAGACCTATATGCAATCCATCCTCTGTGTGCCACGCTAGTATCATCATATATGTTTTCTTTGAATGTGAATTACAATCAATAGTAGAAACTTGGCAAAGCTTAAGTTTTCTTTCATCTTCCAAAGAAAAGGATCAAGGCAATATAATGGTGCAAATTGAATTTAAGAAAACGTATGTTTGCACAATTCAAAATAAATTCATATGGTTTAGGTTCACTCTAATAAATCTCTTACTAGGTCAACCAAAATAAAGTTAAATATGGAGCATACACTATGAAAACACGAAGTATACTATTTTCGAAAGGAAAGTAGTATGAGATAATTTGATAAGATCTATTTATAGATGTTACACTTTTAGATCCTTCTCGACGGTTTCCCTATAGAGACATATAATCCTTTATTTAGGTATTAAATCTATTGCCCAACTTGTATATTGGGCTTGCTTTGTGTGCAAGAAAGCTATTGATAGTGCAGGAACTTCAACAAGCATTTTATATATTTTTCATAGAAAAATTTGTAAACACTTTATAAATTTCATTTGCACTTAAATTGGTCAGATTGGTAACATTTGACACCTACTATACTCGCGTCCCCTGTATGTGGACACATTTGTCACAACACCACTGCCCTTGCCGCCTCCGTCGATTCACTTACTATATGTTACATGCCATTACATACCAATTGCAACCTTTATCTAGGTGAAAACTAGTTTGCCTTTCATTAGGCAGTCACAAAGATTTACATTGAAGATTTTTCCTTGAAAATTTCAATTCATCTCAATTTGCATATCATTGTCCCCCTTGCTATCCCCTCACTATCCCCTAATCTAGGCCCTTAGTCCACCCATCCACATAAAGAAACGTTGTAGAATTATGGTGTATATGTATGCCCCACTCTAGGAACTCCTTAGTTTTTCTTTAAAATTTCTATGTTGCCGAATCGAGAACGGAAATGGGTACGTTATATATATATATATGTGTGTGTGTGTGTGTGTGTGTGTGTGTATACATATATATATACATATATATACATATATATATATACATGTATATATATACATATATATATACATGTATATATATATACATATATATATATACAT
>MU226261.1:3816089-3878217 GCA_018584345.1 Thuja plicata | reverse complement strand
TCATATTCATATTCTTATGGTCGCAGCGGTACCAGTAAGGATTGTATTGACTCCGATGATCCAAAGCACCCGATGATGATAAATACGATGAGTCCAACAACCAAAGTCCTAGGATTGCATTTAGCTTAGGCTTGCATTTGCATTTTGAGGCTTGCATTGTAGAAGTTTTGGTGCTTTCTTCACTTGTCTTCTCATTTTTCAAGGTCCTCATCTTTCATCATGGCTCGACTGCATGAGTGTCCGATCCTCGGTCTCGATCTTCGTGTGCATTCTTCTTTGGTTAGTATCTGTTGTATATTGCAAAGGCCCTGCATGAGATGATTAGTACCATTGCATTCCATTCATTGCATTTCCATAAAATCCACTTGCATACATATGTATCCATTTTCCATGTGCATTCACTATAAGCATAACTCAAATCATACATTTACCATAGCATTTTCATATATCAATAAAACACATGCATAAATATCTGCATTCCTAATCCATACATCTAAATCACATAGGATATCATCTCATACAAAAATCTAAAACAATATATACACATGTACAATGATGCCAAAAACTCGAGCTCATATATATATCGATCGGTCTAAATATACAAGGGTGCTACTCGAGCACAATAGGTCAAAATGGTGATACAAAATACATCATAACCTAACCACCTGGAGGAGGTGGAGGTGGGGGCATCCCTTGCTGTTGTGGAGGTGGTCCCGCTGGAGGTGGTCCCACTAGAGGTGGCCCTACCGAAGGTGGTCCCTGTGGAACAGCCCGAGCGCCAGCATACTCTGAAAATGGAAGAATCTGATCTGCTGCCTCAAGAACTGCAAGAGTATACATGACGTAGTAATAAGATGCCTGAGTAGCCTCATATCTGATACCCAACTGAGCTCTAGCCAGTGCCTCTTGCAACTCTCGGACCTCCCGGTCCCGCTCAGATATCTGTGTATCCCGAATAACCACCTGTATGTGGAGGTCATCTCGCTCCCTTTGCATCTGCCTCACTCTCTCCCTCGCTCTACAGAGAGCCTCCTGTAACTGGGCCACTTGCCCGCTTGCTGGAGCATCGGTCGGAACTGCATCAGCCATAGCTGTGTCATCACCCTGATCTATAGTCCTATCCTAGCTACCACTAGGGCTAGCACCTACATCTGATCCCATAGGCCTTGCAAGAATAGCAATCTGCTGCGTCCGTCGCTATACCACTCTATCCTGCTATGGTGCCTGCTGGTCCTGTGGCTGCTGTCCCGGTGGCTGCTGTCCCTGAGGCTGTTGTCCTGGAGGAGGAGCCTGTTGTGACTGCTGTTGTACTGGTGGCTGCACCACTAAAGGAATCTGGCCCACTGGTGATGTGAACCTCAGAAATGGATGAGCTAAGAGTTGATCTCTGTATGCAAGAGTCACACCTGCATCTCTCACCGATGCCATGTAATCCCACCAAGATGGTGGTACTTAGGCATCTATCATGTTGCACCCCCTATCTAGTAATCTCTGCCACCCCTTCTTTGTCTCATCGGCGAATCGGGCATATGTGCAAAACTCAAGAGACACATCCTAAGGTCTCCCGAACTGACGCAACACATGTGTAAGAAAAAATCACTCAATAACTGTGATAGTATTCCCTATTAGAGGACGTGAACAAAACATGTATGACAACTCAAGGCGAGCATCGTCCCAAACCTCAGTAGCAACCCATGGTCGCCATATCACTGCAGCCATGTCATCTATCTGTCCTCGCCACTGCTTAGTCTTACCCAGCATGGGATGGGTCATCAGACCGGTGTATCTATAAATGTACGGCTCTAGTGGCTGTCGAGTATCATGGAAAATTGGCCTACATACGAGAAGGTGCTCCCAGGCCTAGATCTGTAATATCACAACTCCCGCTGCCATAGTGCGGGCACCTCGATACACAACCTCGTGCATCTCATGATACATCTGAGAAAGTATACACTCACCCCATTCATATGTCATTGCAGGAACAACTAGCATCTTCTGGAGCATAAGGCCCCAGCCACACTCCAAACTGTACTGACCACGATCAGGTACCAAGTGACAGCTCAGAAACAATGCCAGAATGACTGACAATGGATAATCTCAGCCATATGTGCATATCAACTCCTCCCAAGAGATGGCTCGGCCCACTACCAACTTATCCTAAAATATGGCTCTCAAAGCCTGTGTACCATCTCTCGGCTGCGTGTAGTACTCAACGCAAGCTCCATGGAAAGGCACTTTCAGTATCTGGTATATATCCTCCAGAGTCACAGTCATCTCTCCCAATGGCAAGTGGAAGGTATTCGTCTCTGAATGGAAACACTCAACTAAAGCTCCAAGCAATCTATGATTTACCTGAATATTGGGTACATCATGTAGATATGTCAAACCTAACCCATCAATGTGGGCCCCGTCAGCATCTTATAATCTCTGAAGCAACTCACCCATGATAGGATGATGGGATCTGAAACCTATATCTGGGATATCAACCTGCAACACAAAAGAACAAAATGCGATCAGTACCTCAATAATGATGATTTACAAAGAAAAAGACAACATATGCAGCTACAAAATTACTCGACATACAGTTCAACTGGCTGACTCTGCTATGCAAGAAATTAACTTTTTTGGTCTTTTTTGCCCTTTCTAATGCGAGAAAACTATTTTATCGTGCGAGGAAACTCATCTTCCAAAAATTTCATGTGAAGTGGAACGTTTCTTCACGCGAGATTCTAGGAATCTCACGCGTCTCACATGCAAACTTCACACGAGCTTTGTGAGGGGCCCGCGCATGGAAATCCCAATCTGTGCGAGAAAATAGTTTTCTTGCGCGAAGGGCGATCAGGCCCGACGCGAGGAAACTATTTCCTTGCGTGACATTTTTCAAAACAGTGTTTTAAAATGCTAAAAATAGGCTCCTAATGCTAAAAATGATAAAAATTTTGCAGAAATATAGGATCGGGTTACGAATACTCACAGGTGCGTCATACTCCGCTAGTCAGTTGTGCCGTCTGGTGCGCTCAAATTGATGCATATGTATGGAAATTCTCTTAATATCAGCTGGAACTCTCGCCATCTCTAAAGTCAAAGGTGAATAATGATTTGAAAATGACCCCTCCGGGCCTTATATAGCCTTTGACCTAATTTTTCAAAGTTCTCCATTTTCTGCGAAAATTGCACCCTTGGCTAATCGGACCGTTCTAGATCCATTTTTTGTGATCGAAATCGAAATCTGACACTCCTAGGTAGCTCAAAATTGCATTTTAAAATCATGGGACCAATGTGATCAGATGTTTGTGCAGTCATCTCTCTGATGCTGGTTTCTTGTCAGGATTATCTCTAGTCATCATTTTCTCAGTTTCTGCAATCTTTTCATCAAAGTCAATTCTAGTCAATTCTAGTCAACTATGGTCAAACCTAATCAATAAGACCTCTCGATTGCTCTAAAATTATTATGCTATTATCTTCATGAGAAACTTTTTAATACTCCTTGGGATGTATCTCAATATATAAAGGATAGTTAAATCCCAATCTGTTAAGAGATTTTATGAATCAATGGTTAAACTAAAGCAGTATATGATCTGTTCATATATAAAACTTAAACTTGTAGATGTTTAGATCTATTGTAAGCTCATACTACCTTTCTGATCAATGTTTCCTTTCTATTCTTTTGCTCCAGTTCTTCCTGCATGGCGATGTTGTTGCTTCTTTATTGCTCGGTGTCCGCAGAAATATTTAGCTCTATTGTTTAGCTTGTTTGATCAGGACTGTATGAAGTATTCTTCACCAATATTATCTTCAACATCCCTTTTATTCTTCTTCCCCCTAATTCATAATGAATTATCTTGTCTCTCTTATAGACATGATTTTACCATTTCTAAGTCCTTGTCTTTCTTGTTCTTGATGTGATCTACAATTCTGGTCATTCTTGCTTTAAAGCTTGCTTTAGTTTTATCCCGCAGATTTCTCCTTGACAACTAGAATAAAACTAGCTTTAATCTCTAGCTTATCTGTAGCTTTTAAATTATCGATGAAAATAATGTGATCAACCAATTAACTCCATATTTAGCTCCTGCGAGCTAATTATTTTGTCATTTCTAAAATTCAGTTCTTATTAGTGTTTAACTCCTTGTTTGCTTGGTCTTGACTTCAGTTGTCCTCGGACATCTCTGTCCATCGGGGTTATCTGTTCGTCGGGCAATACTGTGACTTTTAGTTCTTCTTGGGTATCACTTATGTTTTGCTCGGTAATTATTGCTTGAGTATCACTGTGACTCTTCTCTCGGGTTTCTCTATCTATCAGGGTGCACTGTCTGTTGGTGTTTGTTGTCACTTGGTGAATACTAAATTTTTCTGCATTACTGATAACATAACCTTTATATCTTGGTTCTTTAAAGTCTTTGACACTATGTATATATCACCAATTAGATTATATCAATTTGACATCAATGACAATACAATACATTAACTGATTTAATGTCTTGCATTAACTTTCTGCAGCTCGGTTATCATCAACTTAACATCTTCAAACATTCAATTAGTTATTGTTCATCAATCTCTCCCTTTGGAATTGATGGAAACATACTACATTTCTACTAATACAATATGAAATATATCATTTTATAGTTCATAAATCTACCAAAATTATTGTTCTATAACCAATACAAATGTCTGACTCTCAGTGAGGTCTTCTAGCTTAGATTTGATTCTTGCAGATTACTTTATTCAATCTTCATTCCCTTCACTATATAGATTTAGCAACTTCTGATTCTATCCCTCCCTTTGTTGTAGAATCTCTTGTTTGATGTTTTCTCTCCCTTTGACTGTTCCTCTCCTTGATAATTCTATTCATATCTCTTTTTCCTTTGACAACAATAGATAATACTCATGTGGATATTATCTCTCCCTTAATTCATCTATCTATTAGGATACTTCTCTCCTTTTGGATGAACATGATGGATATTTCATATGGATATATAATCTCTCTCTTTAGTCATCTCTCCCTTTGACAACAATGCCAAACTCTTTCCTCTTTTCGTTTTAATATATTCCTTGAATTTCCCTTACCATCAGCAATACAATAACTCTGGTGTTTGGTGCAGATAAGTACCTTTCTATGTACTGATGTATCTTTGAAGTCCATCTCTTTGCTTGCATCAACATGAATGATCTTCTGATTATGTGTAGGCTGATGCAACCTCCTAGTCAGCTTAGTGACCAATAGACAAGGGTTAGACCCCTAGTCTCTTTCTTAGGTACTCAAATGTATCTTTAGGCAATGGCTCTGTGAATATGTCTACTGATTGTTCCTTGGATTGAAAATATTCTAGTATTACCTCTTTCTCTTGCACTTTTTCTTTTAAGTAATGATACTTTATAGAAATATGCTTTATCTTAGCATGCATGATAGGGTTCTTAGAAATATTTATTTCATTGGTATTATCATAGTAGATAATCACTGGTTCAAGAATTTTCATATTCATTCCTTCCAACAATTGTTTGTTAGAGAAATTTATAGTAGCAACCACATATTCTACTTCTACAGTAGATTGTGAGATGCATCCTTGCTTCTTACTTATCCATGTGACAAGTTTGTCACCCATGAAGAATGCTTTTCCTAATGTTCTCTTTCTATCATCTAAGTTTCCAGCCCAATCACCATTTGTATAGACTTGAAGCTCAAATTTGCCTTCTCTTTTATACCATTAGCCATAGCCTTCGGTATTCTTTAGATATCCTAGAATTCTTTTGACAACATTCATGTGTGATTCCTTGGGATTAGCAGAGAATCTTGCCACAATTTCAACTGCATGTGCTATATCTGGTATAGTATGAACAACATACATGAGTTTGTGAATTATAGATCTATATAGGGTCTGATTTACCTGAATTGACTTATCTTCCTTTGTTAGCTTGCATCTGGTTGCCATAGGTGTTCCAAGTGGCTTGGAATCTTCCATCTTGAATATCTTCAGCACTTCCTTGATGTATTTGGATTGTGTGATATAGATGTCTGCATCTTGTTGAAGAATATGTAGACCAAGAAAGAATTTGATCTCCCCAAACATTGAAATCTCAAACTCTTTTCTCATTTCATTAGAAAATTATTTACATAACATGCCATTACCCGCAAATATGATATCATCAACAAATATATCAGAAATCAAAATGTTATCATCAATATCTTCTTTTAAATATAGATTGTTGTTTTCACTTGTTCTTACAAATCCAATACTTATGAGATAGGGGTGAAGTCTTTCATACCATTCTCTAGGTTCTTGTTTCAATCCATACAAGGCTTTTTTAGTCTACAAACCATGTTTCTCTTGTTAGAATCAACAAACCCTTTTGGTTGTTCAATGTATACCTCTTCTTCTAGTATTACATTTAGGAATGCAGATTTGACATCCATTTGGTATACCTTGAATCCTTTGAATGCAACATAAGCAAGTAGAATTATGACTCCTTCTAGTCTAGCTACGGGTGAAAAGGTTTCTCCATAGTCAATACCTTCTTCTTGTGCATATCCCTTGCATACTAATCTTGCTTTGTTCCTTGTGACTTCTCCATTTTCATTCAGCTTTTTTTTTAATATCCATTTGGTATCGATGACATTCTTATCATCTAGTCTAGGTACTAATGTCCATGTTTTGTTCTTATCAATCCGTTCTATCTCTTCATTCATAGCACTGACCCATTCTTCATTTTCAAGTGCAGTATTAACATATTGAGGCTCAAAATCACAATTAAACATCTAGTGTTTAGTGACTTACTTCTTGTTGTCATTCCAGCCTTATTGTCTCCTATGATCTAGTTCTATGGATGGTGTCTTCTGACATACTTGGAAAGTATCATTTCAACTCTTTGTTCATCACTCTGATCATCATTTTGACCTTCATTCTAATCTCCATTGCTCAGAACATCATTTTGAGCAATTTCTTGATTTTAGGTTTTTGTAGCCTGATGCTCGGGTGCATTGTTATGTTGCTAGGGAGAGATACATTATTTCTCAGGCAAAGTGTTATGTTCTTCACTATAGACAAACTTGTTGTAGTCTTCTGGTTCTTTTCTACTTTCCTTGTCATTTTTCTCTACAAATTCATCTACTCTGACATTTGCAATTTCAATTATTTTGTTAGAGGATTTGTTAAGACATTTATAAGCCTTTCTTTTGGTAGAATACCATTAAAATATCCCTTCTTCACCTTTGGAGTCAAGCTTTCCATTTCTATCATCTTTCAAAATATAACATTGACTTCCAAAAATTCTGAAGTAACTTACATTGGCTGTGTATCCATACCATAGCTCATAAGGTGTCTTTCTTTAATTGAACTCTGTTCAATGTGTAGACATAGTATCTTGAAACTGGAAACTGTATTGCTAAAAATAATTATATCAGTATCAACCTAGTGCTGATTGTTTTCTTCTTAAATAGCTTCCTTCTAAAGAGCGCTTCAACAACTTTTTTATACTGAAACTTATAACTAGCAACAACTTTTTTATACTGAAACTTATAACTAGCTAACTTTTAACTTACTGAGCACTTCCAACAAAATAAGTGGATGAAATAATTACATTAAAGAAAAAATGAGAAACTTCCTCAACAAGAAAGAAATGGTCTTCTTCTTATTCATGGGAGAGTATATAGGACAACTACTTCCTAGATTTTTTGTACATTAAAACATCACTAAATGATCCAACCAAGAAGTAGGTGAATCAACTAGGTCTTCGATGCTATCCTTACTTCTCTCTCCATGTTGAATGACTCAGTCTAAGAACTTGATGAGATCCATTAAATTTATGCTTGGTCATTCCTCCTTGACCTATTCCTACAGCGAGGGGTTAGGAGTACAAAACATGCAAATGTATTCATTTCCACATTGCATTCATTCATTAAATCTAAGATCTCATAAATATGCATACATCACATGGCTACAGGAAAATAAACTACCTGGTTTTAGGAACCCATTACACTTCAATCATTCATAAAGGAACAATATAAAGATAACTAAGGTTCAAAACATAAAGTATTCTTCTAAAATACAATATAATCCAATAGCTACATGACCATCAAATATTGTTAATATTGTTTGAAGTCTTAGACCTGTAATAGTAAAAGAGTCTTAAAACACCATAAAACTTATAATAATTTGACAAAAAATTAGCAGAAACATAGATAAAATTGGTCATTGTTTTGGCCCATTGTTCCCTCCAACTTAAGGTCTTGCTAGTCCTCCAACAACTACAAAGTTTATGATCTTGGTGTTCATCCTGTAGTCTGCGGTTGAACTTTGTCCTTCTCCCACTTTTTCTAAGCTCCAGTAGTATCCCTATCTCTCCCCCAACCTTTTATACCTAGTCACTTCTTTATGTTATCTCTATATGATATTTTTTTGTCATTAGTTTAAGTCAAAGTCATGGAGTCAAGTAGAATCAATTGGTGAAAGGAGATAGTCAAATATTAAGCTAGTCGGTAAAGCACACTGAGCTATTTGGTAAATATAAACAGATTAATTATAGTTGGTAAAGCACAAAGAGAGAAAGAAACTATACCGAGCACCTATAATTATAGAGCAACACATTGCACCAATCATATGTGTAGTACACCGAGTTGATATTCACTGAGTATTGCAGAGTATTTAACCGAGAGAGAATAGCTACTCAACCGAGTTAGAAAATTAATCTAAAATGTGATCAGATCACATTTAATGCTTTGTTACAACATTAATTACATTACTACAAGTATGTTAGAAATTGTTTTACAAGATCAATCATAAAAATAATTCAAATTGAAGATCTAAGACATAGATCAAGCAAAAAAATAAATTTTTCTATTTCCAATAAATATTACAAGTACCAAGGTAAAAGTGACATGGTCAGTGAGCAGAAAAGAAGATCGAACGATTCAGAAGAATTCATTTTGACCTAACGCATAAGGTTAAGAGGAAAAAAACATCTATATATTTGGATGATTTACATAGTTAAAAGAGAGAAGAGTTGCAGTTGCTGTAGTTACATTAAGAAATTTACTTTGTAGAGAATGTTAAAGTAGTTATCGAGTTGAAGAACAAGAGAAAAATAGAGAGCATTGAGTAGAGATTCAACTACAGCAGAGTAGAATAGAGTAGTGTTACAAGTTTGAGATTGAGGTAACACATTTCAGAGCATATAGAGTCTGATCGACATTTGTATTTGATACAACATAACAAACATTATTGAGTTATTGATACTATTGTATTGAGAACTTTAAATCCCAATACTGGGTAGATATTAACTGATCTTATATTTGTAAAACCTTTAACAGGGTACATCTCTACGTTTAGAGATTGTAAAAATCCTCTAGCCAGGTAGACCTAATGATAGAGACTCACCAAGGTGTGCTTGCACAAGCTCTTATAGAACAATTATAGTTCCTAGTCTTCACAAGATCCTACTTTATCCTCTAGGACCTTCCAAGTTCTGTCTTAGATAGCCTAGAACCACTCCAACATCACTCTATGATTTGGTCTCCTTTGTGCTTTACCTTAGGGGTATCTATCAACCAAATGCTCTTCAATCACTTACTCCACTTGGAAGATTCCAAGTACCTTCTCATCACCATTTCATCACAAGTGTTGTAGGGGGTGAATTCCTTTTTGAGACAAATTATTTCCTCCCATATGATCCCATTAGAATAGGTCATCAAAGGTTTTTGAAAGGATCTCAAGACAAACACTAAATCTAGTCTATTAGGCCTAGTAGGTCAATTAGCCCTAACCAGTGAGTTTTTCCCACTTATCTCACAAAACTCTCAAACAACCTCAAAAACAAATTTTGTATTCAGATACCCTTTTCTAAGATACAAATTATTTTGGTAGTCTTAGGGTTCTAGGGCCTCTGTATAGTAGGTTCCTAGAATTCAGGGCTAATAGGGCAAATAGGGCTATTTTTGTGCAGTCTTCTTATTTCTGCTTGGAAATATACCTTAATGGATTGGCCAATGTATAATCATTTTATGAGGTATCTATAGGACCTCTATTCTTTTGAAACCATGCTTGGTTTCATTCTCCCAATCCTTCCCATTCAATTTCATTCCATTAAAACATTGTCATGCACCTTACCAAGCACACTGGACTCGCCTAGGGCATGAACTTAAAATTAGCTAGCTGGCTCTTATGAGATCCTCCTTCCACATGCACACTGTGCAATGGATTCCATTCAATATCCCTCAGATCCATGATGATTTTCATGATGGAGAGCTATGGGGGAGCCATGTTTCCTAAAACTACAAAAATAACACCAACAATTATACTATTTACAAAACAATTTGAAAATATGAACTAATGAGCTAAAAAATACTTCACTACTGAATGAAAAGTTCTTGAAACTATGTCTACTACACTAACACAACACTGGATCACTTAGTTCAATCTAGCCATTAACTCGTAAACTCAAAACAAGTCGACTGTATGCAAAAACTAGAGCTTAGAGCTTCTCCTTCAAATTCAAATCAATCATTACATCACACCGCCTAGGGAAATGGGATCCTACTTGTCCAACTATGCCTTGACCATGATTGTAGGCCATTCAATTTAAGACCCATCATCATTCTTCAAAGAGAATCCAATTCTTCCAAATGTTGTCATGCAACTTTTAAAATTTGCAAATGTTGTCATGCAACATTTTGAAAACTTTGACAACTTTACATAAAACAAACTCCAATGACCTCCAACCAACCTAGAATGATGTAAAAACATCCTAGATTACATTTTAGTCATATTCCTACCCTTTCCTAAGCCTTGAAGGCTTTTGGATCCATTTTCCCACTTTTAGGCTTAATCTACCTCTAACCACTAATAAAGCATAAACATCTAGGTTGGATTGATCCTAGTCGAATCCACCTAGGTACACACATGAAAGACCTTCTAAGGTCAAATCCAAACTCTAATGACTTGGCTAATTTCATTACAAGCTGAAAAAAAACTAGAATTGAGGATTAGCCTAGGTGCTCCTGCACCATCCTCCCCAAATGAAAATAATTCAATCCACCCTTGGATTGAGCCAGTTGGAATCAATGCCCAAATTCTTGAACTCTGTCTCCTTAATATAAGTAGCCTCTACATCTTATTTTCCATACCATTTGATTAGGTTCTCATGGTATGTTCTCTGTCTGGTCTTTTTGTAGGCCCTTAAATCAAGTATCTTCTCTGCTCTCTTAGGTGGTGTAGGGTTTAGATTTAGGTCTTCCACCTCTTGTATCACCTTAGAAAGACTCTGGTCTGGATCTAGAGTAGGCCCCTTTTAGAGGACCAAATCTTCTACATATAATACCAAAGATAAACCAATATCCTCAAGAAGTTCTACCTTATGGGCATTGTTGCCATATTTGGCTAGAATAGTGCATGGCCCTAATCTTCTCATCTATAACTAATGTGGTACTCCCTTATATAGTCTAACTTTGTTCATATGGACCATAACAAGATCCCCTAATTGGATGTAAACTTCCTTTTTTCCTTTCATCCACCTTCTGTTTGATTTTTGCAATGTTCTTTGTGAGAGTCTTTCTCGCTGTTTCATGCACCTCTTTAATGGAGTGTGCAAAGTCTACAACATAAGTACTACCCTTGGCTCCATCTTTCATTTCTCTGAGCTCAAATATACCTCTAGGGTGCAGTCCATAAACAATTTCAAAAGGACTCTTTCCAATAGTCCTATTCACAGTATCATTGTATGCATACTCTACCTGTCTTATGAGTTGATCCCAAGTTTGATCATACTCCTTTGTGAGACACCTCAATAGGTTTCCAAGACTTATGTTGACCACTTTAGTTTGGCCATCTATATGAGGGTGATATGTAGACCCAAAAGACAGATTGGTTACCAATTTGTGCCACAATGTCTTCCAAAAGTGACTCATGAATTTAGTGTCTCTGTCAGATATTATGCTTAAGGGAAAGCCATGGATTCTTACCACTTCCTTGAAGAATAATTGTGCAATATGGAAAGCATCATGCACTATCTTACATGGGACAAAATGTGCCATCTTACTGAACCTATCCACTATGACATAGATATTGTCCATTATTTACTTTGTCTTCGGCAATCCCATAAAAAAAACCATGCTTAAATATTCCCAAGGTCTACTTGTAATGGGGAGAGGTTGATAAAGGCCTACATTGGAGGATTTGCCCTTGGCTTTCTAACACACGACACAACATTATACATACTTTCTGATATCCAAATTCATTTTAGGCCAAAAGTAAAACCTCTGCACTAACTCTTGAGTCTTATTGACTCCAAAATGACCACTAAGTGCACCATTGTGCTTTTCTTGGATCATATTTTCCCTAATTGTCCCTCTAGTGACACATAACTGACTCCCTTTGAACAATAGATCACTTTGCATAGTATATTCATAAAATTCACTATGGAATTGATTCTTATACTCTTTAAATACCTTGTATGCCTCTGCAAAGTCTTCATCCTCTGCATATAAGTCTTTGAAACTATTGTATCATCTTAAAATGGAAGCACTTCCATTTTGGTATGTTTAGCACCTTCAATTAGTGTGCTTGCATATTAGATTTGCATTCAGCATGTGTTTGTGTTGATTCTTCATGATTAGGTGAAATTAGGGTTAGGCTCTTATGGATTCTCCTTGGTTTCCCTCTCCATGACTTTATTTTTATAGGAAGGACCTATTTTTTGGCCCTCCTATACCTCATCATACTCTCTCTAGGCATCTAGGTCTTCTTCATAGTACTTTGGAATGTTCCATCACCTTCCTAGGTCCCCGGCTGACCTGGGAATCTCACAGACATCACAGGGTGACCTGGTTGGAACCTCCGGTCAGGGTCGAGTTTGACCCTAACCTAGGTTAGGGTAGATTTTTACCTTGACCTTGTTCAAGGGTGAGTTCAACCTTGACCTAGGTCAAGGGTGAGGTCGACATAGACATCTGTTGGGTGTTGGTCCCCACTTTCAATTTCGAAGCTTATAGGGGTTCTAAACTTAAAATAGGTCCTCAGGTTCAGATGTGGAAGTGTTTTATCTGATATCTAATTTAATTCATTCCCTTCTTGGTTGGTTATTGTGATTGAACCATAATTCAAGCTGAAATTTTAATTTGGGTCCCTCGCATTGCCCTAGGAGACCTATATTGAGATCTCTATATAAACACTCTCTTTTGCCTTCATTTGATCATGAAATCAAATCAGGAGATGACATGATGCAATGATGATGAAAATAAGCAAGAGGATGATATAGAAGGACAAATCTATGAGGACATATTGATACACTCAAGCATTTTTGTGGCCAAGTTATTGTAGATCTTCATTGAAGCAAGAACGTGCTCTTTTCTATTTAGATCTACCACTCTCAACATTCAAGCATTCAAAAGGACATTATCATGGGGTAGCAATTACGGATTGTGAATTGGTAGGAGTAATTTAGCCTTGGGAGCTTTGTATGCTTTCTTAATTATATTGAAATCTATGCATTGCTTTCTCATTTCCATGTTATGTTAGGATTATTAATCTAGAAGATTAGATCTTGATATTACATGTTCAAAGAATCTTCTTAAAGAGAAAACACACACATACATACATTCTATATTCGGCTATTCGTGGAGGTGGAGATCACCAAAATGGGGGTTTGAATAAGGAAAAACCCAATATAGCCACCCAAAACCCTCTTTTTAGATATTTGTAGGTGCTATTTTCAGGAGTTACAGGTACAGGACAGTGGATCTGAGACCAGATTTGGATACCCTTTTCAGAGAACTATCAGGATCTAAAAATAGATTTTCTGTCGAGGCAACATAGGTCAAGGTCAAGACTATTGGGTCAGGGGTGAGATTAGTGGGTCAAGGTCAACCTTTTTCATAAGACAATGTCAGAATGGAAAAATATTTTTGGTTTTTGTTTGTCTCTACGTTCCAGTTCTAGATCATACTTAAGAATTTCTAAAAATAGAGTACAGACTCCAAAAAACAACATTCTTCAGATCTACTATGATATGAGGTAGGTATTGTTAGAATAGTCCAAATGATAACTAAGAAGGGGGGGTGAATCAGTCATTAGCCAATTTAATTCTTTTAACTTTAGAATACAATAAAGTAAATACACATTCAGATAACACAAATAGGAAACACCTTATTTGGTTACGGGGAAACCAAATGGTAAAAACCCCGGTGGGAATTAACACCCACAATGAACTATACTTGTTTATAGTAATTTATATTAGAAGATATTTCAACCCTGTTAGGAGTTGTACTTTACAATGCAATAATTATAGTGACCTGGTTAAGGATTGAACCCTATTATGAGTCTTTTACAAATAACCCTGTTAGCGGTGGTGGACTCATTGTCCAAAAGCTCACTGCTTAATGGTGAAGGCTACAACCTTCTGTAGAACAGATATACACTATATCTAATGATGAATTGTAGATTAGACCTACTGTCTTGATTAGTTCCAATGTATTTTAATCTTCAACTACTTCTTCACATATACCCTTGATGAATGAAACACATCTGTTATTCTGCTCTGTACTTTTCCTATCTCTTTTCGTATCATTCACACTTAGCATATCACAAATGACTTGCTATAAGTATATTCCTCAAAGTAGAAGGTCATGTCGGCTCATGGAACCACTTCAAAAACATCTTTGTTAGCTTAACTAAGCACGCAAACAATATTAAGTCCGCGCAACACAAACTGAACAGACGTGATGCTTCACTAAGTCGGCTTCACCAAATCATCTCACACGGCATGATCTTGATGTTAAATGATAGGTGCGTTTAACTAAACATAGTTAACTCATAGCTAATCATGAATATACACACGCATATCCTGAAGATAGGTGCAACTCAAGAAACACATTAAATACGTCAGCTCTAAACAGATACTCTTCTAGAACTGTATTTGCCAATAACAAAATTACACAACTAAACTGAACCTTCATATCTGAGTTTGTGTGTATGAAAATAACATACTAAGCATGTCTCCAACCTATATATATCCACACAAGGCTTGATATCATCATTTTGATAAGTACATACAGAATTACTACTGTATATTATATGTTGTCATCAATGACAAACATACAATCAACTAGCTGTCATAAGCAAATCTCCAACAATCTCCCCCTTTGACATTGATGGCAACATATGATATTAAAAAAATCTTCAACACATGGTGTCTTCTTTCTTTTACAATATTCTCAATATCCTCATCAAGGATTCCTCTACACTGCTTCAGTTCTTCTGACTATTTTTATACTCCCCCAAAGTATATGCTCCCCCTTACTATATACTCCCCCTTTGATATCAATGGAAAAGGGTGCCATAAGCAATTAGGCATAGGTACTAATCTAGAATTAGAGTAGTCAACCATTCATCAGTCACTATGGACTGATGATCCTTCTACTTTATCTAATCAGACTCAGGAGAGGGAATTACTCCCAACTTCTCCCTGAGATACTCAAAAGTATCTTTTGATAAGGGCTTTGTGAAAATATCTGCCAACTATTCTTTGGTGCTCACATAGTCCAATTTCACTTCTTTGTCTGCAACCTTTTCTCTTAGAAAATTGTACTTGATCTCTATATGTTTTGTCTTTGTGTGAATCATAGGGTTCTTGGACATGTTAATAGTGCTAGTGTTATCACTATGAATAACAATAGGATAATCAACCTGAATACCAAAGTCTTTAACCATCTGCTTGATCCAAACCATGGTTGAACAATTCAATGTTGCTACAACATATTCAGCTTCTACTATTGATTGAGAGATACAATTTTGCTTCTTTCTTATCCAAGAAACCAACCTATCTCCAAGAAATACTGCTCCTCCTGAAGTACTCTTCCTATCATCAATACAACCTTCCCAATCTGCATCTGTATACACATGAAGTTGTACATTCTCTAAATGAGGATACCATAAACCATAGTCTATAGTTCCCTTTAGATATCTGAATATCCTCTTGATTGCCATTAGGTGATTTTTCTTGGGTTCAGCTACAAATCTTCTGACAATGCCAACTGCATTAGATATGTCAGGTCTACATTGAGTTAGATAAATGAGTTTTCCAATCATAGACTTGTACAATGTCTTATCAACTAATGTGGAATCATCATCTTTTGAAAGATTGCTTCCTGTTATCATAGGAGTGCATACTATCTTACAGTCTTCCATCTTGAAGGTCTTCAATATTTCCTTCACATATTTTGATTGATTAATGAATATGCCTTTATCTATCTACTTTACATTTAGTCCCAAAAAGTATTTTATAGGACCAATCATGCTCATTTTAAATTCATTCTGCATTTCTTTTGAAAATGTTGCACTAAGCTTTTCATTACCTCGAGAGATAATGTCATCAACAAATATGGCAACTAGTAGTATTCCATTAGGAGTCTCTCTTGTGAATAGGTTACAATATGTTGCTCCTTTCTTGAATCCAATCTTGGTAAGATACCCATCAAGTCTCTCATACCAAGCTCTTGGGGCCTATTTAAGACCATAGAGTGCTTTCTTCAATCTGCATACCATGTCTGGTTTATCTAAAAGATTAAATCCTTCAGGCTGTTCTATGTAGACTTCTTCCTTCACGTCACCATTCAGAAAAGCTGACTTTATATCCATTTGATAAACTTTAAAGTCTTTTAATGTTGCATAGGCCAAGAACATTTTAATGGATTCTATTCTGCTCACAAGGGAAAATGTATCAGTGTAGTCTATTCCTTCTCTCTACGCATATCCTTTACATACCAATCTTGCTTTGTTTCTTACTACTGTACCTTCTTCATTCATCTTCTTTCTGAATACCCACTTTGTTCCAATCACATTTTTGTCACTAGGTCTAGGAACCAATTCCCATGTCTCATTCTTAATTATCTGATCTAATTCTTCTTTCATTGCATTCTTCCAATCATAATCATTACAAGCATCTTCAACACTTAAAGGTTCAATCTGTGAAAGTAAACATACATCTTCATCCATTGTTAGACTTTTTTCTTTTGATCTGGTCAAAACATTGTTGCTCTGATCTCCAATGATATCATTTTTGGAGTGGTTTCTAGATGTGAATTTAGTAACCTTAGGTGTGACATCCTCATCTATAACTTCAGATACTTCTTTTCTTGATTCAAGTTCATTACATGAAACATCAATGCAATCAAACATTTCTTCAATAATAGTATCTTTACTGCTAGGTCTGGGCTCATCTTCAATCATAGGTGCATATTCATAGTACCTTTCTTGGACCATGAAATTTTCATCAATCTTTACATGAGTACTTTCAGTTATCTTCTTTAGTCTTAAATTGAAACATCTGTATGATTTTCTTTTAGTGGAGTAACCAAGGAAAATACCTTCATCGCTTCTAGCATCAAACTTACCAACACAATCATCTCTCTTGATGTAGCACTTGCTGCCAAAGATTCTGAAGTATTTCACTGTAGGTACATTACCAAACCAAAGTTCATAAGGTGTTTTGTCCATGCCTAGCCTTAGTTGTCTTCTGTTGATAGTATAGACTGTTGTATTGATTGCATCTCTCCAATAGGTGTGTGCAAATTTTCCTTCAATCATCATAGTGCGTGTTGTATCAAGTATGATCCTATTCCTTCTCTCTGCTATCATATTCTACTGTGGGGTTCTGGGAGCACTCAACTATCTTTTGATTCCATGTTCTTCATAGTAGTCATAAAACTGGTTAGAGGTGAATTCTCCTCCTCTATCTGATCTTAGACACTTTAATTTTAATCCAGATTCATTCTCAACTTTGGCTTTGAATATTTTGAACTTCTCAAAGGCTTCAGACTTCTCCTTTAAGAATGCAACCCACATCATCCTTAAAAATTCATCAACAAAAAAAATGAAATACCTTTCTCCATAGTATGATCTTGTTTGAGTAGGACCACATAAGTCTGTATGCTCTAGGTCCAATTTTTTTTCAGCTGAGTTCTACTTGCTTCTAAAAGAACTCCTTACATGCTTTCCCATAACACATTCCCTGCATATTGTGTCTACTGGTTTTACAATACTAGGAAGATCTCTAACTTCTTTGACATTGCTTATCTTCACTATATTATCAAAGTTGATATGACAAACTCTCTTGTGCCATAACCAGCCATCATCCACTTTTGCAACAAAACAACTTACATCTGAATTGAGCTAAAAAATATTACCTTTTTTTTTTTATCCTGATGCAATCATGTCTCCATCTTTGTTGCTAATGATGCATTTGTTGTCTTTGAATTCCAAATGATAACCTTTGTCAAGTAGCTGTCCAACACTTAGTAGATTGTGATGTAATCCATCAACATGAAAAACATCGTCTATCTTATTCTTTCCATCCAAGGTGATGGATCCTATGCCTATGATAGGTTTGGGAGTGTTATCTCCAAATCTAACCATACCATCTTTGTACTTTTTTAGATGAACAAATATATCTTTATCACCTGTCATGTGATGAGAAAAACCATTGTCAATGATCCAATCAGTTCTAATGTCTGCTTTGGAAATTAGGGCTAACTCTTATTCTTCCTTTTCATCTGCAATGTCTATTTCCTCAAGCAACTTTTCCATGTCTCTAAGGGCAATGAATCCAATTTCATCTTCTCCTAAATCTTCATCAGTTACACCTTCTTCAACATGATAACATTCCTTTTTGTATTTAGGTTTATAATCAGGTCTAAATTTCTTTACTCTTGTAGGACACTTGGATGCAAAGTGGCCAATCTTGTTGTATGAAAAACATTTGAATAGAAGTTGTCCTTCATATTTCCCTTTGCCTTTCTTTTCTATCTTAGCAATCATAGCATTGATATCTTCTAGTTCTTCATCAACATCTTCTTTCTCATCATTACTAGAGATGTGAGTCTTCTTACCATGGACTGATGCTTTGAAGGCTGTCTCACCTTTTGGTTCAGTCTTCAATCTTGATATTGGAAATGCAAAGATTTTACTGATCAAAGTATCTCTCTTGAAGTCTTGTGAGAATTGCATGGTTTCCTCTAGAATAATGATCTTGTTTTCATAGTGTGATGTTAGAGTAGTCAACAACTTGTCCATTATATCTTCTTCTGGTATCTCTCCACCATTATTTCTGATTCCAAAAATTGCTTCATTTATCCTCTAATTGTAGTCTCTAATGTTCTCTTCAGGTAACATCTCAAGACTGTTGTATTTCTTTTTCCATGTCTTCCTACACACATTCTTTGCTTGAATGTCTCCTTCAAACATTTCTTCTAAATACTTCCATATAGTGTATGCCTTGTCTATTTTCTTGATCTCAGAAAATTCACTGTCAGATAGTGCACTTATAAGGGTTTCTTTGGCAATTACATCGGTTATGAATGTTTCCTTCTGTCTGCTAGTAGCATCATATTTTGCAAGGTCTTTAAGTGAGGGAATAACAACTTCTTGTGTGGCTATCTCAAAGATGTTAAAACCAACACATTGTAAATGTGTTATCATTTTGTTTTTCCAATCCAAATAATTCTCTCCATCAAACTTAGGACTCTCTTTTCTAAAGTAGGCCATCTGATCTACCTTAAGCTACTAGGCTTCTTCTCCAAGGAACTTGGCTCTAATACCAATTGTTAGAATAGTCCAAAGGATAACTGAGAGGGGGAGGGGGGGAATTAGTTATCAGCCAATTTAATTCTTTTAACTTTAGAATACAATAAAGTAAATGCACATTCAGATAACACAAATAGACAACACCTTATTTGGTTATGAAGAAACCAAATGGTAAAAACCCCAGTGGGAATTAGCACCCACAATGAACTATACTTGTTTATAGTAATCCATGTTAGAAGATATTTCAACCCTATTAGGAGTTTTACTTTATAATACAATAAGTATAGTGACCTGGTTAAGGGTCGGACCCTGTTAAGAGTCTTTTACAAATAACCTTGTTAGGGTGGTGGACTCATTGTCCATAAGCTCATTGCTTAATGGTGAAGGTTACAACCTTCTGTAGAATAGATATACACTATATATGATGATGAAATGTAGAGTAGACCTACTATCTTGATCAGTTCCAATGTATTGTAATCTTCAATTGCTTCTTCACATAGACCCTTGATGAATGAAACACATCTTTTATTCTGCTCTATACTTTTCCTGTCTCTTTTCATATCATTCACACTTAGTGTATCAGAAATGACTTGCTATAAGTATCTTCCTCAAATTAGAAGGTCATGTCGGCTCATGGAAACACTTCAAAAACATCTTTGTCAGCTTAACTAAGCATGCAAACAATATTAAGTCTGCGCAACACAAACTGAACAGACGTGACACTTCACTAAGTTGGCTTCACCAAATCATCTCACATGACACGATCCTAATGTTACATGATAGGCACGTTTAACCAAACATAGTTAAATCATAACTAATCATGTATATACACATGCATATTGTGAAGATAGGCGCAACTCAAGAAACACATTAAATACGTCGGCTCTGAACAAATACTCTTCTAGAACTGTAACTGCCAATAACATAATTACACAACTAAACTAAAACTTCATATCTAAGTCTGGGTGTATGAACATAACATAATAAGCATTTCTCCAACCTCTATATATCCACACAAGGCTTGATATCATCATTCTAATAAGTACATATAGAATTACTACTGTATATTATATGTTGTCATCAATGACAAACATACAATCAACTAGCTGTCATAAGCAAATCTCCGACAGGTATTTTACTCCTTATTTCTTTACAAGTATTCTCAATTATTTATCATAATAATTAAGTGTATTAGACTAAAATTGGACTTAGGGTCTCTTTTCATATGCAATTCCCATCATCTAGAAGACCTCATGTTCAACACACAAATTTTAGATCTTACATTTTGGTGAACCCGCGATAGATAACTCTTTCTTTTTGGTGTTAGATTTATATTTTATATTAGATCTTGAATGCATATAGAAGTAGTTTTTCTTTTATGCTATTGCATTTATATTCCAAAATTCATTAAAAACATAAAATTTCTTTAAGAAAACACAAAAATATTTACATGCTTGTTATTTTATTTTTGTGCTCAACATGTATGATTCTTGTTTAGAATACTTTGATGAGGATTTCATTGTACAAGAGGATAGATCCCTTAATGAGGTACATGAAAGTGAGTGTGCAAATGGTTTGAATGGGACCACCATAGATCCAATTCCCACTTCATCCTACTCCACAACCTCTCCAATTGACTTTTACCATAGAGTGTATGTATGGTTACCTTCATACCCCTCTATTTGCAACATTGAGATACCTAGAATGGTATTTCCTAAACCTTTGATGAAAGTAAAAGGATGTCCTTGAATAACTGTTAAAGGTAAACCTAGAGATCCTTTAGATTTATTTGATAACATGGATTCCATTTTGCATGCTTATCGCACCCAAAATAATCCTCAACCTACTGTCTCAGCTACTTTACCTCCTCAACTTGTGCTTCCTCCAGCACCTAGGTTACCTTCTTCCTTTAAGGAATAAGATTTATTTGAGCAGTTACATGCTACTCCATCTAAAATCTCTTTATGGGAATTACTTCAAACTTCTCCTACATATCATGAGGCATTGCAAAAATCTTTATCCACTCTTCCCTCTCTGCCTCCTAACCAAGAGAACATTAATTCATTTTTGGAGTGCATGCATACTATGCCTTCTGTACCTCCTATTGTGTTTTTTGATAATGATTTACCTTTTGTTGAGGTGCATAATCAATATGATGCTCTCATGGTTGTTTTCTCTATTAATCAGAGTATCATTCATATAACACTAATTGACAATGGATCTGGGCTTAATGTTTGTAGCATGGATATGCTTAGGGCAATTAAAGTTGATCTCACAACTATTCAACCAAATAATATTCCTATTTGTGGCTTTGATAACATTGTGAAGAAAACTTTGGGTATTATCATGCTACCTATCAAAGTTGGTCTTGTTCTCCTCTACACTCCTATCCATGTTATGCCAAAACCGCTCAACTACAATCTTTTATTAGGAAGACCTTGGTTACATACTATGCATGTGGTTCCTTCTACTCTTCATTGAAAGGTGAGGTTCATTTATAATAATCTGATGTACACATTACATGTGGATGATGCACCGAATCCTTGCCTGAATGCAGAATATGCTAAGTTTCCTAAGACCATACAACCCAGTGAAAAACCTGAGCAACCACTTGACGATAAAAAAGCTGAGATTCCATCTTCTTCTTTGACGGAAGATGATTGGGGAACATTGGATTTCAATCCTTTTTTCATAGGAGAATACAAAGTCTCAGATTTAGAATTTATGAAATAACAAAGTGAATTTGAAAAACAAGTGTTTATCCCTTCTCCGTTATCTGAGGAATTAAAAAGTAACTTTGTTGTTGCTTCAGGTAATGAAATGATTGAGACAATCAAACCAAATTGCTATGGCATTGTGACATATGCTGCTCCTTTAACTCAATCTAATATGGCCGACAGATATGGTTCTGGTTATCATTTACTAAAGAAATTAGGATTTAATGGAAAAGGTTGTGGTAAACATGAGCAAGGTATACAAGTACCCTTGGACAATGATGGTTGTGTTATACTTATGGGTTAGGATTCAATCCTTATATGCAACCATCCACTTTTCCTCTTAATGTTAATCATATTTGCGGTAGACATTTGAAATTGGTTAATCCACTTCTCCTTGACATGGATCAAAAACCTAGTTTGGATATCTTTCCTGAGGATGAATCCCTCACTGATTTTTTAGGGGCTTACCAAGATCTACCTAGGTTTCATCATAAAAGAAATAAACTCTATTGTCTAAACAATGAAGCCTATTTTGGAGAAGATGATGAAAAGGATATTTCTCCTTTACCAATAGATCCTCCCATATAAAGTAATTTATTAATAACTGAGACCATTGAGGTTCAAGTAGATGAGCATGATTCTCAAAAAACAATCAAAGTTGGAATATGTTTGAGTCAAGATGAACATGATCAATTGGTTTCCCTCTTGATTGAATATAAAGATATTTTTGCTTGGACATATTCAGATATGTTGGGTATAGATCCTAAGATTTTTACTAACAATATTGTTCTTAAACCTAATGCTAAACCTGTAAAACAAAAGATTCGCAAGATGAATCTGGGTATTGCCTTACTAGTAAAATCAGAAATTGAAAAACTATTAGGTGCTGGGTTCATCCATTCTATTGATTATTTTGAATGGATTTCTAATATTGTGGTTGTTTCTAAGGGGGAAAATAAGATCAAAATGTGCATCGATTTTTGATATTTAAATAAAGCATCCTTAAAAGATGAATTCCCACTGCCTAATATTGACATGATTGCAGATTCAACAACATGCCATACTTTATTATCTTTTATGGATGGTTTTTTGGGTTATGATCAAATATTTATTTCTATTAAGGATCAACTTAAAACCACATTTATAACACCTTGGGGGACATTCTCTTGGGTCATGATGCCTTTTGGATTAAGAAATGTGGGAGAAACTTATCAACGTGCCATGAATTTGATTTTTTGTGATTACATTCATAAAATTTTGGAAGATTATGTGGATGATATCTTGGAAAAATATATACAAAGAGAGGATCATGTGTTCATTTTAAGGCAAATATTTGAAAGAATTAGGAGCTATAATATGAGATTGAATCCTAAAAAATGTGCTTTTGGAGTAGATTCTAGAAAGTTACTAGGGTTTATAATCTCTAAGAAAAGAATAGAGGTTGATACTAAACATATTGATGCTATTATTAACATGCCTCCTCCTAAGAATATTTCTCAGTTTCACAGTTTACAAGGTAAAATACAATCTATTCGTCGCTTTGTTTCTAACCTAGTCGATAAGACTATTCCTTTTACTTCTTTACTTAGAAAAGATACCCTTTTTTCTTGGAACTAGGAATGTAAGAAATTCTTTGAGCAATTTAAAGAATATCTTGCTAATCCTCCTATCTTACAATCAGCTCAATTCAATAAACCCTTTTATCTATATATTGCTACTACTTCCAATGTTGTAAGTGCATTGTTGGCTCAACATGACAATGAAGGAAAGGAAAGACCAGTATATTATATTAGTCAGACCTTATTGGATTATGAAACATGATATAATCAATTGGAAAGATAATTCCTGGCTTTAGTTTATGCTTGTCAAAAACTTTGGTATTACTTGTTGAATGTTGAGGTTAATGTGATTGTTAAGTTTGATCCTCTAAAACATCTTTTTTCAAAAATTGATCTCTCTGGTCGTTTGGCAAAGTGGGTGATATTACTTACAGAATCTGATCTCAATTTTATCCTTCAAAATTCAATCAAAGGACAAGCTTTAACTAATTGCTTAGCTAAGGATCGTTTTCCTCATTCTAATACCAGTTTTACCACAGTGGAATTCCCCAATGAGAATATATTTGCAATTAAATAGGAAGATGTTTGGGAATTATAATTTGATGGTTCTAGATCTAAGACAAGTTCTGGGGTGGGCATTATCTTGATCCCTCATATGAAGAAACCAATCCCTATGTCATATAAACTAAATTTTCCTTGCACTAACAACATTGTGGAGTATGAAGCTCTTATAGCTGGCTTACGAGCTGCTTCATCCCTTCATATTAAAAATTTGGAAATTTATGGAGATTCTCAATTAATTGTTGAACAAATCAAAGGAGGTTATCAGACTAAGAATGATAAAATGATGCAATATTGAGATTTGGCCCTAGATATTCTTTCACAATTCTCTTCTTATATGATTTAGACTTTACCTAGGAAAGATAATCGACATTTAGATGCCATGGAGAGCGCAGCTTCTTTGGTTTGTCTTGAGAATAATGATGAAAACTTTCAATTCACTATACATACTCTTAAAAATCCTATAATTTCTGAGAAGGTTACTACTGATTATTTTAACTTTCATCTTGAGGAATGGTATTCACATGTCTTTCATTTTTTAAAGATAATACTTTTCCAGAATCAACAACAAGGAACACACGTAATCATATTAGAAAGCTTGCAGTCCGTTATATCATTTTAGGAGATACACTTTACAAAAGATCTTACAATGGTTTTCTTTTAAGATGTCTTAACAAAACTGAAGTACCTGTAGCTTTAGCAGAAGCTCACTTTGGTTCTTGTGGGGAGAATTTTGGTGGAAAATCTTTAGTTAATAAACTTTTGAGAATGGGATACTAGTGGAAAACAATGGATCAAGACTCCTTTATGTTTGTTAAAAAGTGTCCTCAATGTCAACAACATGGTAATTTAATCCATGCTCCTGCTCGTGAGCTTCGTAATCAAGTCATTCCATGGCCTTTTAGCATTTGGGGTTATGACCTTATTGGAAAAATCTCACCAACATCTTCTCAAGGACATACGTACATCCTCACAGCTACAGATTACTTTACGAAGTGGGTAGAGGCCATTCCCTTACATACTACTACTGTGGATGTTATTTGTTATTTTATCCTTAATCATATTATAGCACGATTTAGTATTGCTTCAACGATAGTTTCAGATAATGGTACTTCTTTCAAAAATAAAGAAGTCACAAAATTCATGGAGAAATATCGCATTCAACATAGATTTTCTACTCCCTATTACCCTAAATCTAATGGTCAAGCTGAAGCATCGAATAAGGTTATTGAACAAATATTAAAGAAAATGGTTACCAAGCATGCGAAAGATTGGCATACCCAGCTTACCTATGCTTTGTAGGCCTATAGGACTAGCGTTCGTATGACCACTGGTACTTCTCCTTATAATCTTGTTTATGGAACTAATGCTATTATGCCTTTGGAATTAGAAATACCATCTTTGCATGTTTCATTTCATGGGATTATTGACAAAGATACTTTCCAGGAAAAAAAATTACAAGAATTAGAAATGTTAGATGAAAAATGAATAAACGCTTTGGAACACATTAAGGCCTATCATAAATCACTCCAAAAATAGTATAATCACAAGGTGATTGAACGGTCATTCTTGGTGGGTGATTTAGTCTTATATGAGAATCAAAGGAATGTGAATACTCTACCTGGTGAAAAAGGGAAATTTAGCCCAAATTGGCTTGGACCTTTTGTGGTTATTGAGGACTTTACTTTAAGTGCTTATAAAATTGTTGATATGAATGGTGTCCCTCTTAAGGAACCTATTAATATCATGCATCTAAAATGTTATTATCCTTAACTAAATATTTCTTTCTTCATGTATGGGTGTATTCCTTATAGAGTAATCATTTTATAAGTTATATAAATCTGAATGCATTCATACACTTTTTTCTTCTATTTTTCTACTAAAAATTTTTTTTGGCATTGATGAAAATACAAGTAATCAACCATAAAACCAATTGTTCAAACAAAGTCTTTTTCACAAATAAACTTCTTCTAAAGTTTTGTATGTATATGGCACATGCGCCATATCTATCAAACTCTATCTCTATGCTCTAAGGGTTGGTGGCTCCCAGCTCTCTCTAATCTATGGTGTGAGGCTAAGGATCTCAGAATGGTAGTCTGTGTGTGTCTCCTCAATATACTCATCTCCTGGTTACGTTCCTAGGAGCTCTATAGACCAGCCATCAACTTCTCCTCTCTTTCTTTACATATCCTCAGTTCTCATTGTACACATAGGAAGATATCTGCATGTCTTCCAGGATCCCTTTGTCCTATAAGGGACTCTCAGTCACTAGCTAGAAGTTGGTAGGAAATGCATGTGTCCTTCAACACCTTGGATACAAAATCCCTCCACTCTGCTACACTCACTGCAAAAGTCAAGAACTTTCTTTTAATACTTTTTCTAAGAAACATATTCATCCAAACCATTCTAACTAAATTACATATGTCATACCTGGATCTCCCTCCTATGTATCAATGAAGGATATAGATGGTGGGGGCATGGAGTGGCTTCTCTCTCCTCTCTCACTATGTCTGGGTCTAGGTGGTGGTGTCTCTGTGTACGCTCGGGGAGGTTGTCATGATCTCAAGGGTGAAACATGGACTGCATGATCACCGATACTTGTATCATGGCCAGGGGGAATCTCCTCTACCCTCCCCTCTATTCTCTCCTCCTCCATGAGATCCCCCTCAGGAATGGGCTCTTCCCCATGATCCTCCTCCTCCTCTAATATATCACCACCCCGGTGCATCCTCTCTGAAAGACCTGGATCACATGTAGGGTAGTCATCGGGGAAGATAGGATGGGTCCCCTGTAAACTCCAATATCTGATATAATCTCTTCTAGCACCTACATAAGATGTCTCAGGGGCTACCTCTATATCCTTGATCTCATCTATCTCACTATCTACAATGTCTGCTACTATAGGTCGGCATATGGCACCGAGTCTCTAATAGTACCTTGTCGGGTATGCATACCGGGGAACTGTCTAGGGGACTCCCTGTATCAAACCAAACTATCTCATCACCCTATCATAGTAATATGGCATCACAACATGATTAGTGGGACCCTCTAGCAATTTGCGTCGCTATAAGTATCTCAACTGATACCATGTTTCTGGCCACTCTATCATCTGACAATAAGGTCTCCATATTACATCTATACCTGGTACACGGTCAGGGCATACTCTCCAAAAGAGGATATCCCCGTACTGCTAGACATCTGTTAGAGAATATGCAAAGGCTCTTGTTGTTCTTGCATCTATCATCACTAGAACACCTTATGGTTGTGTACATGTGTAGTGCTCAAACATCCAAACCTGTAACAAGGTGCATACTGTAAGACTCTCTCGCTGGTATCTCACTAGGTGACTCAACTCATCGTAAAGATGGGCTAACACACTATGCCTCCATGAGAAAACAACTCTATCACCATCCATCCTGTGCACGAGGTTGGTAAATAGTGCTAAGAAAAATGTACCCTTCATGTTGGGTATCACAACCAACAAGAGTATACATAGCATCACTTTCCATACAAAATGTGTTAGAACTGCTAGTATGGATGATAAGGAGATTTGGTCTAATTGGGTCCTCATCTTTGGTACCCATCCCAACAATACTCTCCATCTCCCAATACCTCCGGTGGACTCTATGCTCTTCTCGGTCTGACAGGCTCACCTTGGACTAGAAGTCATAGAATCCTGTACACATCCTCCAGCATGATCATGATCTCCCCTAATGGAATATGGAAGGAACAAGTATCCTCATCCAACCTCTCTACCATGGCAGAAATCATGGACTGATGGAACCTCATCTGTGGTAGGAATGCTACCATGTATAATCCCACATCTCTCAAAAGATATATCTCATCTGGCCGTAGCTTGGTCGTACTCTCTTTGACAGTCAACAATAACCCTCTGAAGGGATGCTCTCGAAGACAGACAGGGTCCTATAGGCACAAGAAGAATATCATATCAGTACTTTATCATCAAGAAAACATTGTACCCACTTGACCTAGTCAAGGTTGACCTTTTTAGGTCAGGGTCAACATTTATGGGTCAAGGTCGACCTTTTTGGGTCAAGGTCGACCTTTTTGGGTCAGGGTTGACATTCACCCCAAAAAGGACAGAACCTCCCAATTAGGGTCGACCTCAGAAGGTCAAGGTTGAAATAATTGGGTCAAGGTCAACCTTTCTAGGTTAGGGTCAACCTTTCCTATCAAAACATGAATTTTTCAATCTTAAATATCAAAATAGGAAACTTACCTTAGGTAGTGGCTATCTGCTGGCCAGACGCTCTCTCAGGACCTCCATACAGCTCACTCAAAATTCTCCTCTCTTTGGCATATCGTCTCCTTTTTCAACTTCTGAAAATGGTAAGAATGAGAAGGTAAGTATCTCTTTATCTTATTTATATCTTAAAATTAGGTTTTTCTTAGGGTTTCATTTGAATTTACTTAGGTCAAAATTTGGATTTCCTTATACATGCATTTAGATAGACATCCACTCTCTTCATCATAACTTGAGTTTGATAGCTTTATTTTCAGTGTCTTCAGAAGCATTGGAATCATTATTTACATACCCAACCTCTTGAGTCAATTTAGGAAGGTTTAGGAACTTTATAACTGATTTAGGAAAATAATTTTTAATAAACTGCATATTCAGTGTACATAATTTACTTTATCACCCTGTTTCACCTTTCAAGAAGCAATAAGCCGAAACATGGGGGGCATAAGGGGATTTTTACACTTCTCAAAATTATTATAGTTAGACTTAGGTTCTCTATGGATCTTTAATTAACCTTGTATTGTAAGTTGCGGATACTAATGGTTTCTTGCAGGATGTTTACATTGAGGACTTAGCTATATCCTTTTTACTTTGTGATGTTTTCTTACTTTAGTTTGCATACTCACGTAGTGTCATATCTAAGCTAAAGTGGGGGCTGAATGTATCATCTTAAAATGGAAGCACTTCCATTTTGGTATGTTTAGCACCTTCATTTAGTGCGCTTGCATATTAGATTTTCATTTAGGATGCATTTGTGTTGATTCTTCATGATTAGGTGAAATTAGGGTTAGGATCTTATGGATTCTCCTTGGTTTCCCTCTCCATGAATCTATTTTTATAGGAAGGACCTATATGTGGGCCCTCCTATACCTCATCATACTCTCTCTAGGACTCTAAGCCTTCTTCCTAGCACTCTAGAATGTTCCATCACCTTCCTAGGTCCCCGGCTGACCTGGGAATCTCATAGACATCACAGGGTGACCTGCCTGGAACCTCGGGTTAGGGTCAAGTTTGACCTTGACCTAGGTCAAGGGTGAATTTGACCTTGACCTAGGTCAAGGGTGAGGTTGACATAGACCTATGTCGGGTGTTGGTCCCCGCTTTCAATTTTGGAGCTTATCGGGGTTCTAAACTTAAAATAGGTCCCGAGGTTTGGATGCATAAGTGTTTTCTCTGATATCTAATTTAATTCATTCTCTCCTTGGTTGGTGATTGTGATTGAACCATAATTAAAGGTGAAATTTGAATTTGGGTCCCTTGCATTACCCTAGGAGACCTATATTGAGATCTCTATATAAACACTCTCTTTTGCCTTCATTTGATCATGAAACAAAATCGGGAGATGACATGATGCAATGATGATGCAAATAAGAAAGAGGATGATATAGAAGGACAAATCTATGAGGAAATATTGACACTCAAGCATTTTTGTGGACAAGTTATTGTAGATCTTCATTGAAGCAAGAGGGTGCTCTTTTCTATTTAGATCTACCACTCTCAACATTCAAGCATTCAAAAGGACATTATTGTGGGGTAGCAATTAAGGATTGTGAATTGGTAGGAGTAATTTAGCCTTGGGGGCTTGGTATGCTTTCTTTATCATATTCAAATCTATGCATTGCTTTCTCATTTCCATGTTATGTTAGGATTATTAGTCTAGAAGATTAGATCTTGATATTACATGTTCAAAGACTCTTCTTAAAGAGCAAACACACACATACATACATTCTATATTCGTCTATTCATGGAGGTAGAGATCACCAAAATGGGGCTTTGACTAAGGAAAAACCCTATATAGCCACTGATTGCTCTTTATAAAGGCTCAAAAACTAGGCATAATCGTTTAACTCGGGGATTGGACATCCAACTAAGCACTTCATCCTCCTTATAAGAAGCTCATTTAATATGTCAAATCCAGGGACGTGGTACTTGAAATGGGCCAGAAAAATATATGCACCAAGTACTTCTTCAACCAATCATTCTAATTGTTGTAGGAAACAAATGTTGGAAAGAAACTATTCTATGGTTGTAGGAAGTAAATGCTTTTGAAGGGAAACTATACTATTGTTTCATGAAATGAATACTTGAAGGAAGTTAAGCTATTTCTGGAAATGGAAATTCTTGAAATTAAATGATAGGAGAGAATTAAACTAGCGGTCTTGGAAGAGTGCAAAAGATAACTATAATGCCTTAGTTACTCTGTTGCTTGGCTACAGGACGCGGTAGCTGTCCTGTTGCTTTGGCCGCAAGAGCTATTCAATATAGAAATAGAAATGATAGAAATGTAGAAGGACAAACTAAGCTATAATGCATATAACTATGGATTCCTCACCAAGTGGGCCTCCTTGGGTGAGTACCCAAAACACTCAATTACACAGAATCAAACTCAAAATTTCATTTGCTTATTACCTTGAATAACAAAGTACAGAAATTCTAAATAACAAATTTGAACTGGATTGCAACTATATTAATGAAAAACCATCACCCTCCCTATCATGCAAGAGCGGGTCTTTATTTAAAGGAAAAACATCTAACTGCTAAACTTCATATTCCCTAAGAAAAGGTGGAGCCTTTATTACAAACAACTAACAAGAAAGGAAACTAGAAAGCAGGAAATAGACTCAGTCCAAAAGAAAGGAAAGAACTGCGTAGACAATAGATCTAACTCCCCACTCTCTCCTAGATTTCATCAAGGAAATTATTGCACTTTTCCAAGTCTTTTCTCAACCATTTCCACTAGAAACCTTCCACCGTTGCTATGTCGATGTTTCTTCTAGATGCGTCTGTTGTAGGACCGAGTCAAGCGCCCAACACATAGACGTGCTCACTTAAACAAGTTTTCAGTTTCTACTTTGATGCACTACATTAACACCATTAGGATAAGAGAATTCATGGTAATTAATCAAAGTACATGCATTATCTATTTCTTAAATAGTCAATTCATTCATAAAACATGATCATAATTCCATAGCAATAAACAAAGTATATTCATCCCGATAAAGTGTATTTAAGTAGCATATGTCCACGACATAGGTTTAGTGGTTGACTACCACATAATAACAGTTTTAGAGCATAAATTTTGTAGATAACAAAAAGAAAACATGGGAAAAGACTTAGCAAAAGTTCTTCTAAGGTATCTAAAGCATGCCATTAAAATGGCCTATAATTTTTCCCCCTTCAAAGATTAGGGCTTGCCCTTAGGCATTGAGACATTCCAGATCTTGGAAAGAACCTGGAGGTCTCCTTCCTATGTTGGCCCCATCATGGCGGTGCCTATGCACTAGTAGAATCCATTTAGGCGCTCCATTTTTACTCATCTTCTTAGTTCCTATTGTTCATCAATTTCCTCATCCACACAACTGTATAGTGGCCATAAAAGCAGGGGAGGCTCGAAGGCGAGTGGTAACCTTCGCTCAACCCATGGTTGTCTTCCCTGGAATATGTACCAACTAACACGCTGCATTGTGGCCCATAGGTTAATCAGACTATGCGGCTCAACCTTATTAAGAGCCAGAGGGAGTCCTTCCCATCTCTTCTTTAACCCTCCAGCTGCCCTGTTCCTGTCTATTAATGACAACCTTTCAAATGCTGAGAAGACTTCCTCACAACTTTCCAGAATTTGTTTCCTTGGTGCAAGATCGTGAAATCTGAAAACAATTTGTATCCAATCATAGTAAAGTCATCATGGTGACCGACTTTCAGGATGCAAGGGCAGTGAAATAGATTTCTCCAAGATCATGTACTTGTGTAATTGCTCCTCGTAATTTACTTCATTCTGAAGCCAGGAAACAAGGGCAAACAAATGTACATCACTAACAAAAGAAGGGGATTTTGATCAGTATCAGAAGGAACAACATAGTTATGCATGTATAATTCACATAACATATTTTGAACACAATCAGGCGATGTGTTGAATGCAGCCACAAATTCATGTTGATTTTATATGCCTGTATGAACATCCCAGAGGATTCTTTCCAATTTGAAAAAAAAAAACTACTCCTTGAGGCACAAAACATAAACTCGAGGTGGTGGTTGGCATTCCATCAAATCTTGAATTATATCTATTATGTGATTTAATTTATCCTATAGAAATTTGATTTCTCACTATTTTTTTGTCAAGTTCCCTTCTTAGTTTGGTTGTTTCTAATTCCCACATTGATTTATGATATTGTATTATTTTGAAATAATCAACCAAGAGAGCATGAATAGTTACCTCCCTAGGTTGTCAATGTGGAACTTCCCGAGGTGCTTGTGGGCCTTCCTCCTGACCTAGAATTTTTTCTAGAACAAGAGGCCCTTCCCCGTGTTTGCCTTCTTGTAGAGAAGAGGATTCTCTTTCAGCCCCTTCAAGCTCTATGACTTCAAGTTTTGCATACCCATCTTCTATCATCGCCCCAATGGCTACAGGATCCTGTTCCGTTATACGTGGGCATTTTGTAATGGGACTATTTGCTTGAGGTTGTTCTTGTAAATGTTCCTCCAAAGAGGTCTGAGAATCATCAACCATGATAGGAGAGTCCCTGCTATTTGAGTGTGTGGTGTTCAAATGAACACTTTTGCACACTAGGGTATTGGAAGAGGCTACAGGTTGCTTCTATGGAAGTTTTTTCTTTTTGGTAGGTATGGCTGTAGGAGGAATAGAGAAAATAGGAATATCCTGACTAATATATTCAGTCATTTTAGCCTTGCCTTTTCTCTTTTTATATTTTTTCTGAGAGCTTGTGGGAATCTCAGCTTCTCTACACCCTAAGGTAGGGTTTGGATGACTGGATGAAATATCTTCCTCATTAGCTTTTGAATGAGAAGGTTTCTCCAAGGGTTCATTTTGTTCATCAATTTCTTCCTCCTCATTAGGGTTATTCCCCTGTTCTTGATTCTAGGCCCGTGGCCCTTCTCCATGTAATTTAACATGAGGTGCCCCAATAAACCTATCCCAGTTCATGGAAGAGACAACCTTTAGTGACCTTTCCACCAACAGTTTGATTAAACCATTGTGGGTTACCATGTTCTATCGCCCCCTCCGCACTTCTTCAGCACTCAAATTCAAAAGGGCGTATAGGAAATTTGGAACATTTACCGACCGATTATGCCTTAAATGGCTTAGCAATTTAAAGTGCATGGCATGCAAGAAAGAAAAGCAACCTTCACAGGTGATGTACCTAACAACATGAACTACAAGCTGAGGATATAGCCTTGGAAGAGACATTCACTTTACTCCTTTCTTATTGTATTCCATGGGGGCATCTTCTGGTAATGCAAATTCTATCTGCCTGTTCATACATCGTGACCATGTGGGAATGCTTCTCCTGTAGAAGGAAGTCCCGAGACTTTGACAATCTGTGCTTTTGACGCTTCAATGCATAATCCCTTAACATATGCAACTCCATTGCTGTATGTTCTTAAAAATTCTAGTGTTGTATCTTCGTTATACCCATTTAGCCTCACAAAATAGGTGAGCCACCCTACTCTGTTAAAGACTTGCATACTATCCTGGTCTTGTAGAAAAACCAGGTGGTTTGATGGTTCATGTTGTTTAGGGGAACCACCCATTTTGCTTCTTGAAATTCCAATAATGCCTATAAAACTAGAAATCTCCTTACTCCACTATGCCTGTTTATGCTGACAATTGCTCTGATGTGCCCAGAATTGGAATGAAAACTTTATGGTGTTTCAGCAGTAGAAATTTTTTGGATTAATGGTAATGGTGTGAAGTTTAAGCTGAAATTTTGTGTTAAAAGAAGAAGGATGGTTTCGACAGTTTACATGCAGGGGTTGTCAAATCATAAAATTTGATATGACAGTGTAGTACAACTTGGGTAGAAAAAGTAGTGATGACAAGTAATGACAAGGATATAACCCACAAAACCCTATTTACTACCCCCTATGAAAAAGGGAACAAGTGTCCTCACTTGCGTGGCAAAGTACAACAAAATTGGGGATGAAGCACTCTAATTAATTACAAGGTGTCATAATCACAGTAAATGAAGTAAAAAAACATGTTGAGGCAATAAAGCAATGTGTACCTTAGTAAATGATCTGTTAAATGCCCAAATCCAAAAAGATTGGATGACGTAGGCAGAGTAAAAAAATTTTGAGTTGGCGCAATAATGAGGTGACGTGAAGGTGGGGGTGGCAGAAAAGATAATGAAAGGAAATGGATGGTCATGACCTTTTATTATGGAAAAGATATTTTTGTGGGAAATAAAAATTTTATTATGACTACATGTGAAAAATTTTAAAGCGACGACCGGAGCAAAGAATTACTCCGGTTGGCTGTAGGAAAGTCATCAGTTAGAGGAGGTTCTTTGGCTACATGAGGTTCGTTATCTGCAGAATGATCTTCAACAAGAGGAGGAGGTTCATTGGCTACAAGAGGTGTGGTGGCTGCAGGAGAAATCTCAAACTACTGCAAGAAATCAGCCTTCGTCTATGGTTTATGGTATAGGCGAAGCCTATGACCATTTACTAGAAGCTTGAAATGCACAGGTTTGATGGTGGATAATTGAACTGCATCGTTAGAATAAACATGAATAATCTCATAAGGTCCAAGCCAATGTGTGGTAAGCTTACCTTGGTTCTCATGGAATCTTGAGTCGTACAAAAGAGCCCAGTCGCTAGGAGCAAACTATTTGGAAAGGATATGAGAATCATGCCACTTTTTTCGCTGTATCTGAACCAACTCGGTGTGTTGTAGGGTGGCCTTTCTGATCTCATCTAGCTAGTTAAGCTATAGGATCCTATTGTGCTGTGCCTTAGTGAGATCAATGTTGAGTTGTAATGCCATTTGTAAAGTCTTATGTTCAAACTTAATTAGAATCATAGCTATTTTTCCATATACCAACTCAAAAGGGGTAAACCTTGTTGTGGTCTTCCATGTAGTGTGGTAGGCCCATACAGCTTGTTGTAGGTGGTTGCTCTAGTCTTTTTTATGCAACTAAACTGTCTTTGTGAGGGTAGCTTTGATTTCCCTATTAGTGACTTCTGCCTGACCATTTTCCTGTGGATGATAGGGGCTTGATTTATGATGGCAGATACTATACTCGTTCATCACGGCAGTAATCAACATAGAGGTGAATTGAGCTCCTTGATCCATGACTAACTCGCAGGGCACACCATAGCATGTGAATAGCTCCTCATACAAAAACTATGCAACTCTCTTGTCTCGGGCATGCTTCATATCTCTAACCTCTACCCACTTGGTTACATAATCAGTACATACAAGTATATATGAATTGTCATCAGATGCAGGAGTGATAGGACCAACAAAATCGATTCCCCGCTTATCAAATGGAGTCACGACAACTCAAGGGAAGAGTGGAATTTCATCAGATTTGGTAGGTTTCCCCATCCTTTGTCATCGATCACACTTCTTGGTGTAATTGGCTGAATCCTTGTAAAGGGATGGCTAATAGTAACCAGTGTTCAATATTTTCATGGCTATCCTTTTGGAAGAAAAACGTCCTCCACAGGGCTCATCATGACAAGCCCGGAGGATGTCATAAGTTTCATCCTCATGAATACACCTTCACAATATTTGGTTAGGCCCAATATAGAACAAATAATCAGCAATCCAAGAAAAGTTGAAAGTTTTCTCTATTAGTAATCGCTTTTCCTTTGGACAGAAGTGTAGAGGTACCTTTTGTGAAACTAGGTAGTTAGCAATATCAGCATACCAGGGAGCTTGAGCGGCAATGGAGAATAGGTGGTCATCTGGAAAAATATCATCAATGGCCATGGGTTCATTAGTATTCTAAAGGCGTGAGAGAAAATTGGCCACCACATTGGACTTGCCCATCTTATCAACAATGGTAATGTCAAACTCCTGTAGCAGCAACATCCATCTTGCTAACCTGCCTATGATGATAGGTTTTTTATCCATATATTTGATAGCCGCATGATCTGTATGCATGAAGATTTGATAATCGGTGACATAATGGTGGAATTTTTTTAGAGCATGAATAACAGCCAATAAATCCTTTTCAGTAACTGTATAGTTAAACTCAGCACCTTGAATATTTTTGTTGATGAAGTAAATGGCGTGTTCCAATGTACCTTCCTTTTGTCCTAAAACTACCCCAATGGAATATTAGAGGCATCTCTATGTATGTGGAATGGAAGGGTCCAATCAGGACCTCACAAAATAGGTGCCTGTGTTAGAACAGACTTTAGCTACAGGAAGGCCTCATCGTAGTGAGACATCCAAATGAAATCAAAATCTTTAGTGAGGAGTGAATACATAGGATTGGCCATTTTACTGAAGTCTTTTATGAATCTTCGATAATACCTTGCATGGCCAAGAAAGCTTCTGACATCTTTCTGTTTGGTTGGGGTAGGCAGATTTACAATGACTTCGATTTTGGCTGGATCTGCCTGAATGCCAAGAGCAGAAATGTAGTGGCCAAGCATGACTCCTTCCTACATCATCATAAAACACTTCTCGTTGTTCAAAGATAGTTTGTGTTCCTTGCATCTGATGAGGAATTTTTATAGATTTTCTAATGATGTTTCATAAGTCTCCCCATAAGTAGTAAATTCATCCATGTAGATCTCCATATAGTCATGGGATATATCAACAAAAATGTTGATAACCGCCTGCTGGAAAGTAGCTGGAGTGTTGCAAAGACCGAAGGGTAGAACTGAACAAGAAAAAGTCCCCCATGGGCAAGTGAATGTGGTCTTCTTCTAATCCTCTGGGAGAATTCAGATCTGGTTGTAACCACTATACCCATCCAGGAAAAAAAATTACTTCTTTCTTGCTAGAGAGTCCAAAACCTAGTCAATGACTAGTAGAGGAAAATGGTCCTTTTTGGTGGCATTGTTAGGCTCTTGATAATCTACACACACTCACCATTTGCCATTTTTATTAGGAACTATAACTAGTGGGGAAACCCACTGGCTGTCAGATATGGGATATATGAACCTGACTTTGAGAAAATTTTGGAGTTTGGTTTTGGCTATCTCACAGAGGGCCGGGTTGACATGCCTTTGGAATTGCCTAAATGGGGGCTTATCTTCTTTGAGGAAAATCCTGTGAGTGCATAAATTTGGGTCCAAGCCTTTCATATCAGTGTAATCCTAGGCAAAAGCTATAGCATGGGTCTTTAGCAATTTGGTCAATGATGCCTATTGCTAAGGATAAAGTTGACTATTAATGTGTAAGCAACGCTCAGGTAAAACTTCCAGTTGCTTGGTGAGCTCAACCATAGATGCATTGGTCAATGAGGGTAATTGGATCTCATAGGGAAGCATTTGGGGAAAGAGTTGGTTGGATGCAGGGGGAGATATTTGGTAATCATAGTACAATGACTATAGGGAGTAGTTTTGGAAGGAATTATCCAAAGTGTCTAGGTCTAATCCATACTGGTTATGCATGATGTTGGTGATTACTTTATCTTCCTCCTGAAGCTGCAGGAAGGGATCCCTTGTTAACATCATCAATTGGGAGACTGAATTAATAACTTCAGCTTCTTCTCCTATATCAGGCCATATGGGGGAGGCTAATTCCATCTGAGGTTGAGTAGGAGGATATCAGGCTAGAGTTTTTGTATTTTGTCCATCAGAAATGGTCATGTCCCCTAATTGACAACCAATGTAGGCATCAGCGGTAGCTAGACATGGTCATCCCAGAATGATTGGATAGCCACCTAGGGTAGATTTTGGTGAAATAATCATAAAATCCACAGGGTAGGACTAAGACTCTAGGTCAACCACAATGTCCTCCACCACTCCATCAGGTTTGACAGTTGAACTATCGGCGAGCTGCAGGATAGTAGGTGTGTTGCGAAGGTTGGTGATACCAAGGTGTTGCATAATGTCCTTGGTCATGACATTAATGATGACTCCAAGATCAACCAAGGAATTTTTGATAGTGGTACCATTAATAATGACTTTGACAATAGGGCTGCCAGGGTCAGAGTATTTTGGGATGGTAAGCTTTCCTAACATGATGTCTGCTAATTTACCTAGGATGTGTATAGTCTAGGGGTCTTTCCTCTTATGGCCATGATTTTTAAAGCAAGCCTCCTTGATGGATTTTCCATATGTGGGGACATCTTTTATTGCTTGGAATAGGGGAATTTGGACACTGTCATTCTTTAGTTGGTCAAGAATATTGAAAGCTCCCTCATTAGTGGTCTACGTAATGCTCAGCTTCAATCTTTGGGGGAAAGGAGGACTTGTAGTTTGACTGGACTTAGCTGGTGATGCAGGAGCTACTGGAGCAGTTGGATTGTTAGGTTGATTGGGATCCTCAGAAGGCATGTCAGTAATTATAGGAGACTCAAGTGGAGGTAGAGTGGTACCAGACCATAGGTGAATATCATCGATGTTGATTTCATACGCAAGGTATTGTGTGGAATATTGTGACTATTCTGTAGCATACACATTTTTCTATGGTGGAGGAGGTCAATTGTTAGGGTTCGACTATGGATGGGTAGGTAACTGGGTAGGCTTAGGAGGCAAATTAGTGGTTGCAGGAGGTGGTAAAAGAGCTTTCTATTATGGAGGCTACATAGGTGGTGGAAAAAGTCCTTGTTGTTGATTTGGCCATTGCTGGCGACCTCTCCATTGTGGATTTTGCTACCAATTACCCTGTGGTGGTTTCCATGCCCCTTGAGGTTGTTTCCAACCTCCTTGAGGGTTTGGCCACTGTGGATTGGGGTAATTTAGCCACTGATTCTAAGAATTATTCTAGGGAGGATTTTAATAATTCATGGGGGGTTTCCATTGATTATTATAAAAAGGACCACTAAATGAAAGAGGATCCTAAGGCATACCTTGTCTCTGTACCCATGGTCATTGCTGAGCAATGAAGAACAACTGCTCATCCTTCTGCTCGTCCTTTGGTTTAATTGGTTTGTAATCAGTTGGCATATGTGCGGTCTCCACGTTAGCAACTTGTTTGCATCTGCAGTCCCTCTTCTTCTGTCTACAATGTGGGCAAAATTCTGCTAGCATGGCCTCAGCTTCCTCATGTTTCCTTTTAGCTTACAGGGTGTCTAGCTAGGTGGCCATGTTTTTGATGATATCCTATTTGAAATTGGATAAGAGATTGGTTATCTCCATCTTCAAAGCACCAACACCATTGGATTTTCCTAGGGTGGACCTATATCCCCTTCCTTTCTTGACAGTAGCTCTGGAGTATTTGAGGAAGATTTTCTAGATATCATCCAATGATGCCTGGGTGATATCTCCTTTGGCCATTAGGTAGAGCACTTCTATGCATCCTTCATGAATTCCTTGTAAAAAGAGAAACTTCTGAGATTCTTCATTGAGCTTGTGCTGAGTATTCTTCTGCAGGCTGAACATAAACCTGGAGACATAATCCTCCAAGATTTCATCCTCCTTCTATGACATTTTAAAGATGTCATCCCCTCGCATGCCATTTCCTCAATAGTACTCTTTATATTTCAGCAAGAAAACATCCTTCATTTTGTCCCAACTATGGACATCCTGTCCTAGGCCCATAAACCATCACAATGCAAACTCTTTAAGTGTTGCAGGTAAAAGCTTAAGCTTGTGGGTGTTAGAGGTGTAGTCATAACTCCTACAAAGGATATCAAACTCAAAGAGAAAGGTATCCGGATCCTCTGTGACAAGGCTGTAAAATTTTGGAAGAGAAGAGGAGGGAATATTCTTGAAGGTTGTGATTATCTTGCTGATTAGAGATGGGGAACAGAAATGTAGTAGGATTAGCCATCCTTCTCCACTACTGAGGTAGATTTTGAGGTGGTTTTTGAGCTTGATAAATGAATAACTACCAAGGGTTTTATTCTCAAGGGTTCTGGAATTTGTGGTTAACAAAGGTTTCAGCAAGTGGATTGGCTTCTGGTTGTTCCTGGAAGAACCCAAAAAAATACCCTAAGAGGATGAGGATGAGGAAGGGGCTTTAGGAATATCACCAATAGTGTCAACAAAGTGGCTTTCTTCTTCAGATAGGTTACTGGGTTGATTTGGAAAGTACCTTCCTCTAACGTCTCTTCGTCTATTATGCATGCAGATACTATGGAGTGATGTGGTTTGTTCTTTTCAAGAAAAGGCTTTAATCTATAGAAAGAGGGGAATGAAAGAAAATCCTAAGAATGGTTGAATAAGAACTAGGCTCGACACCGTCTCTAGAAACAGCACCAAAAATGATCACTCTTTATAAAGGCTCAAAACTAGGCATAATCCTTTAACTTAGGGATTGGACATCTAACTAAGAACTTCATCCTCCTTATAAGAAACTCATTTAGTATGTCAAACCAAGGGATGTGGTCCTTGAAATGGGCCAAAACAATATATGCACCAAGTACTTCTTCAACCAATCATTCTAATTCCTGTAGGAAACAAATGCTAGAAAGAAACTATTCTATGGCTGCAGGAAGTAAATGCTTTTGAAGGGAAACTATACTATTGATGCATGGAATGAATACTTGAAGGAAGTTAAGCTATTGATGGAAATGGAAATGCTTGAAAATAAATGATAGGAGAGAATTTCGCTAGTGGTCTTGGAAGAGTGCACAAGCTAACTATAATGCCTTAGTTACTCCACCGCTTGGCTGCAGGATGCGGTAGCTGTCCTATTGCTTTGGCCACAGGAGCTGTTTAGCATAGAAATTGAAATGATAGAAATGCAGAAGGACAAACTAAGATATAATGCATCTAACTATGGATTCCTCACCAAGTGATCCCCCTTGGGTGAGTACCCAAAACACTCAATTACACAGAATTAAACTCAAAACTTCATTTGCTTATTACCTTGAATAATAAAGTACAGAAATTCTGAATAACAGATTTGAACTGGATTGCAACTATATTAATGAAAAACTATCACCCTCCCTCTCACGTAGGAGCGGGGATTTATTTAAAGGAAAAACATCTAACTGCTAAACTCCATATGCCCTAAGAAAAGGTAGAGCCTTTATTACAAACAACTAACAAGAAATTAAACTAGAAAGCAGGAAATAGACTCGGTCTAGAAGAGAGGAAAGAACTGTGTAGACAACATATCTAACTCCCCACTCTCTCCTAGATTTCATCAAATAAATTATTGCACTTTTCCAAGTCTTTTCTCAACCATTACCACCAGAAACCTTCCACCATTGCTACGCCGATGTTTCTTCCAAATGCGTCTGCTGCAGGACCAAGTCAAGCGCCCAACTCATAGACGTGCTCACTTAAACAAGATGTCAGTTACTACTTTGATGCACTGCATTAACACCATTAGGATAAGAGAATTCATGGTAATTAATCAAAGTACATGCATTATCTATTGCTTAAACATTCAATTCATTCATAAAACATGATCATAATTCCATAGCAATAAATAGAGTATATTCATCCCGATAAAGTGTATTTAAGTTGCATATGTCCACGAAATAGGTTTAGTGGTTGACTACCACATAATAACAGTTTTAGAGCATATAGTATGGAGATAACAAAAATAAAACATGGGAAAATACTTAGCAAAAGTTCTCCTAAGGTATCTAAAGCATACCATTAAAATGACCTATCAGCCACCCCAAAACCCTCTTTCCAGGTGCTATTTTTGGGAGTTACAGGTATAGGACAACAGATCTGAGACCAGATTTGGATACCCTTTTTAGCGAACTATCAAGATCTTAAAAAATATTTTTTGTTGAGGTAGCACAGGTCAGGGTTGATATTATTTGGTTAGGGGTGAGATTAGTGGGTCAAGGTTGACCTTTTTCATAAGACGGTGTCTGAATGGAAAAATATTTCTGGGTTTTGTTCATCTCTACGTTTTGGTTCTGGATCATACTTTATATTTTCTAGAAACAGAGTACAGACTCTAGAAAAAAAACATTCTTCAGATCTACTATGATATGAGGTAGGTATTTTACTCCTTATTTCTTTACAAGTATTCTTTATTCTTTATCATAATAATTAAGTGTATTAGACTAAAATTGGACTTAGGGTCTCTTTTCATATGCAATTCTGATCATCTAGAAGACCTCATGTTCAACACACCAATTTTAGATCTTACAACTATCAATTCCCATGCTCTATAGTTGTACTTCTTGTACTATCAGAATTCTTTTGATAAGTGCATCAACCACTTTGTTTTGCACTCCTTTCTTGTGCTTGATGTGGAAGGTGTAAGCTTGCAAGTACTCCACCCACTTCATGTGCTTGTGACTGAGCTTGTCTTGTGAATTCAACAATCTAAGTGCTTGATTGTCTAAATACACCACAAATTCCTTTGGAAGAAGATAGTGCCTCCATTTCCTAAGTGCTTGGACTAGAGCATACATCTCTAGGTCATAGGAATAATAATTCCTCTTAGCATCAATGATCTTTTCACTATGGAAATCCACTGGTCTCCCTTCTTGGCTTAGAATTTCCCCAAGGTGTGCTTGTACAAGCTCTTCTAGGACAATTCTAGTTCCTAGTCTTCACAAGATCCTACTTTCTCCTCTAGGACCTTCCAATTTTTGGCTTAGCTATCCTAGAACCACTCCAACATCACTCTATGAGTTGGTCTCTTTTATGCTTCACCTTAGGGGTAACTATCAACCAAATGCTCTTCAATCACTTACTCCACTTGGAAGATTCCAAGTGCCTTCTCATCACCATTTCATCACAAGTGCTGCAGGGGGTGAATTCCTTGTTGAGAAAACTTCTTGCCTCCCATATGACCCCGTTAGAATATGTAATCAAATTTTTTGGAAATGATCTCAAGACAAACACTAAATATGGTTTATTAGGCCTAAAAGGTCAATTAGCCCTAACCAGTGAGTTTTCACACTTATCTCACAAAAATATCAAACAACCCCACAAAAAAATTTTATATTCAGACACCCTTTTCCAAGATACAAATGATTTTTGTGGTCTTAGGGTTATAGGGCCTCCGTATAGTAGGTTCCTAGAATTTAGGGCTAATAGGGCAAATAGGGCTATTTTTTGTGTAGTCTTCTGATTTCTACTTGGAAATATATCTTAATGGATTGGCCAATGCATAACCCTTTTAGGAGGTATCTATAGGACATATATACTTTTGAAACCATGCTTGGTTTCATTCTCCTAGTCCTTCCCCTACAATTTCACATCATTAAAACACTATCATGCACCTAACCGAGCACACTGGACTCGCCTAGGGCATGACCTTAAAATTAGTTAGCTGGCTCTTCTGAGCTCTTCCTTCCATATGAACAATTTACAATGGCTTCCCTTCCATATCCCTTAGATCCATTATTATTTTCATGTTGGAGAGCTATGGGGGAGCTATGTTTCCTAAAACTACAAAAATAACACCAACAACTATACTACTTACAAAACAATTTGAAAAGCTGAACTAATGAACTCAAAAATACTTCACTACTGAATGAAAATTTCTTGAAACTATGTCTAATACAATAAAATAACACTAAAACACTTATTTCAATCCATCCATTTAATCATAAACTCAAAAAAAGTCAACTATATGCAAAAACTAGAACTCAGAGCTTCTCCTTCAAATTCAAATCAATCATTACATCACACTGCCTTAGGAAATGGGTTCCTACTTGTCTAAATATGCCTTGCCCATGATTGTAGGCCATTAAATTTAAGACCCATCATCATTCTTTGAAGAGAATCCTATTCTACCAAATGTTGTCATGCAACTTTTAAAAGTTGCAAATGTTGTCATGCAACATTTTGACAACTTTGACAACTTTACATAAAACAAACTGCAATGACCTCTAACCGACCTAGAATGATGTAAAAAAAACCCAGAGACCATTTTAGGCATATTCCTACCCTTTCCTAAGTCTTGAAGGCTTTTGGATCCATTTTACCACTTTTAGGCTTAATCTACCTCTAACCAATAATAAAGCATAAACATGTAGGTTGGATTGATCCTATTCAAATCCACCTAGGTACACACATGAAAGACCTTCTAAGGTCAAATCAAAACTCTAATGACTTGGCTAAGGTCAATACAAGCCAAAAAAAAACTAGAATTGAGGATTAGGCTAGGTTCTCCTACACCACCTAACAAGTCTTTTATACTCTTAACCGGGTAAGCTATCAAAATGGCTAAACTTTGTAAGCTCTAACTGAGCACCCTTTATACTATAGTTTGTGAAGGTTGTGGGTGTCAACCCCACCGCAATTTTTTCCTCTAACCAAGGATTTATGTGTTACCACATCTTTGTATTATGAGTTATATTGTTTGAATGTTTTGATGTTATAATTTCATAAGCTTTACATTACTTTCATTATAAGTTATGAACTCGGTAATCAACATATAATAGTATATAGTTTATCATTGAAAGTTGTTGGAAAGTTTTAGTGGTACTAATTCACCCCTCCCCTCTCAGTCCCAACTTTCCATAGTTATTCTAACAATTGGTATCATATCTAGTACTATTGAGTTAAAAGGTTTAACCACCAGAGAATTAAAGATCTTAGTCATCAAAATTTTTGAGTAATCTAAAAGGATTGATCGTCTTGAATGTGAGTTGGAGAGTGCAAGAGAGTTAATAATTGATCTAAGAAAGAAACTTGAGAAGTCTGTAAGGATCAAAACGAAACTATATGATGAACTCAAGGTTACACAGGATCAAGTTGATACACTTGAGACAACATCTGAAGGAAGTGTGACTGATGAATCTGAATCAGTTATAAGAGAAATACTTGAAAAAAATGATTCACTTACCGAGCAGTTGGACTTAATGAAGATAGAACTTAAAAACAACTCCATGAGGATGACTGAACTAATTGAAGGAAAAAGGATAGCTGAAGATGAAAAGAGAATGGCAAAAGATGATAAAAGACAAGTTGAAATTAGGTTAACTGAGAAGGATAATGAAATTATAAGGATAACCCAAGTTCACTATGATATGACCGACCAACTTCTGAATGCAAATCAAGATAATACATGAAAAGAGTTTGGAAACCAAGCATTGAAAGGTGAGATTGAAAGAATGGACAAAAGATTGAAAGCTGAGAAAGATGCTAATGAAATACTAAGAAGAAATGATGAAGCATTGAAATCACTGGCAAACAGGTTAAGAATCAAAAGCAACCAAATGAAAGATCAGGAAATGGATTCAATAAGAAAAACACTACCAAGAAAGGAGAATCATCAAACCCATCAAAAGATCAAAGTATTGTACCCCCACTGAAACAAAAGAAGCCAAGTTGTAATTATTGTGGGAAGCCTAGACACACAACTAATGTTTGTAGAAGTAGAAAAGGTAAAGAAAGAAGTACACCTAAATTTAATGGTTATTACTTTAGATGCAATAGGTATGGACATCAAGATTTTGAATGTAGAACTAATCTTGCTAACAACACAAGGAAACCTAAGTTTGATGGTTACTGCAAGAATTGTAATAAGTATGGTCACAAAGTTGAAGAGTGTAGAACAAATAAAAGAAATTAAAAATGGAATCCTAACTGAGAGAATGCAAATACTAACCGAGAAAACACATCTATACCATGGGACTACAATACAAGGATTTCATGTTTATCTTGTGGAAGGTATGGACACATTGCTGAAAATTGCATGTTGATGCATGAAAGACATAATGGAAGAGCATGGAGGAACCCTAACATGACATGTTTTCATTATAATAAGGTAGGACACCTAGCAAGGAATTGTAGATACCGAGGAGATGCACCAACTGAAGATGAATCTATAGAGGAAACACCATCTACTATTGAAAAAATCAGAGAACAAATGAAAAAAACATGGAGGAGAAAGACTCAGGATGATGAAACATCATTCAGAACCATAGACAGTGCCATCTCTATCGAGTTGGGTGCACCAAACTCCACCTAAATGGTGAGAGGTATGTAGGAATTGCATGCTTATTATAAATCTTACTTCAATTCCTAAGCACTACAGTTAAGATCCATATCGGCATATTAAGATGTATTTGGATAAGTTGTGAAATTTTGGTTGAACATTGTAATATGGTTTTTTTTTTACTCGGTCAAGAAAAGTAACTATGCAGTCGGTATAAAGGTATAAGGGACTCAAAAAGAGAATTTAATGCACATTAATAGAGCCATTGGAAACCCTGATCATGGGAAACCTATAAATAGGTTAGTATGTTATTCATTTGAACCTAACATTTTTGAAGAGCATTTTAGCACATTGTAGAAGCGATAATCCTGACGAGCGATCAAGTGATTTCAAGGTATTTCTGAATCTTTATAAGAGCATCGAGAGACATTTATGTGATCACTGTTGAATACCGAGTTGTGTTTGAAGTCATATATTATCGAGCATGCCCTAGTTTTTTGTTCAAGCAATACATTTTGAGGTAATAATGGAACCAAGGATACAAATACCATTTTTAGTAAATAATGCAGAACCTGTAAACTCTAAGTACAGTTTGCCCCCAGCTAAAGCTGCCAAAATAGATATGATAGGAGACCTATCTTGAATCCTGCCAATAGTAATTTTGATTGAATATGTTTTCCCATTTATTCATTGAAAGATCGAAGACTTGTGTGAAGTAGAGATTGACGCTTCATTCAATAAGTTGTGCATAAAATGGTAAAGTAAAGGATGAGCACACATATCTGGAAACCAAAGGATTAATTCATGCAATACATCTACCAAGGGTATTCAAGTATGAATGGGTAAGGATGGTACTTAGCCAAGTACATGACTAGTTTATGTGGTTGGATGAACTGATTAAGATAACAAAGGATGTTTTGCACATCATTACCGTATCCCCTATTGGTGACAGAACCAAGGCTATAAAGAAAATAGATAAAGGTATGCTCACCGATCTAACAAAGACACAATGGGATGGTAGAGTCTACTGTGACAAATATCGAGTTAAGATATGCATGTAATATCATATCTTATCGAGTGTTTCAATCGTCCTGAGTGGACAGTGTACCATGTGGAGCAGTAGACCATGCATAAAAGATAGTGAAGAAAGGACTTCAGATATATCTTTGCGAAGTTTTGTTGAAGCAAATAGACGGAAACATGAATACAATAAGAAAGGAAAAGACTAACACTTTGAAATTTGGTTCATTATTGGTATGTATTTTCCTCTATTATCAGAATTTATTTCCCTCTATTGGAGATGTAGTATGGAAAATTGATAAGATAGTAATTTATCAAATAAATGAGTATATACAAAGTCTAGGAGATAACTTTGATGCAATTATGTCTGATTACTTTTTGAAGTTTCAAGTAAGGATGCATAAGAGATATATAGTTCCACCTCAACTAACTACAAAGTATCAAGATAATATATTTTTTGAGGTAGATATTGATGTGTGCATTATCTAGGTTGTTGATCCTAGAGTTGAATGGATTCAACCTATGGGTTATGAAATGGAAATTGATATTGGTTCACAATAGATAGAAGCCTTATTAGCTAAACCAATTGATCCTAAAGGAATGAGGTATGCCACTTATGAAGAAGTAAAAGAGAAAATCAAGAAAAGGATAATAATACCTAAGGCAATAAGAAAGACAACTAAAATGATTGAAGATTTGTCAACAACTCTAAGAGTTGATGATACATTGGTTAAGAACACAAATAAGGAAAAGGTTGATGAACCTAAGGCCACCGAGATTGAACCTGAAAAGAACACCAAGTCAATTTTCCCAACCAACACCGAGGGACAACAACATGAAGAACCTCCTACCGACCCTATCCAAGTTCAAAATATACAAGCCACTCAAAGAGAAATGCAATAGGAATCAAATCTTAAGGAAAAAAATGAAGAGCAACAAAAGATTGAAGATAAACCAAAGGATGAAAAGAAAGAATTAGAAAAACCCAAAGAAGAAGTCAAAGAAGAAGAAATAATAGCATGTACCAACACCGAATCACCAGATGAAACCAAGGCATCATGTTCTAAACGCTCTAGTGGCGAGAGAAAGTTGATTGAGAAGAAGAATACCAAGAAGAGGAAGCACATCATTGATTTGAGCAAACCTATAATCATACTAAAAGGTGATCATAACTCAATGAAGCCTAGATAATTAGATATATATGCTAAGATTGTAGCTCAAAAGGCTGAACAGGAGAATCTATTGGCAATGAAGAAGAAGGTAGACATCTTAGAATATGTGAAGGAAATTTTCTAGGAAACTGTTCCTTATGCTACAATTGATGAATTTGAAACTTTATTAGACCAAGTTGGTGATTTAGCCCATTAGATTAAAGGGCCCAACCAAGATATGAATGACTACATGTTGAAGATTCACAAGGACTCTATGGAGAATAAGTTGATGGAAGAATTGTTACAAGAAATTGATGTAGATAAGGTAACTCTTTCCGAGTTATGTTCTGAAGTTGTCACACAATTGACCTCCATCATTTCATTGTTTCAAAAGTTTTGTATTCTTTCAAAATTTACCGAGGATATCAAGAAGGAGGAAGACATTGAGGAAGAGCTAACTAAGCAGCTTAAGTAAATAACCACTGAGCTTGGATCATTCTAGACTTACTACTATAATATCTAAGAACTCATGGGAGTTCAACACTCATTGAGACACGAGGAGAATAAGATAAGATTGGAATTTCTTGAATTGCAAGCATTGCTCATTCCCCATATCCAATCTATGCAGATACACTTGAAGAAAGCCAAAGAGATAGCAAGCTTTCCATATGTTAGCACACTGGACACTATAGTTGGCATATCTACAAATATCACAGGATAGATTCTTGTATTATAGAATCTCTAAGCTACATGGGAGAATGTACTTTGAGGCGTAAAATAGAGGTATAAACATATTTTTGATAAATAAGTTTTACTTTTGCCATTTTTTGTCAAAAAAGTGGGATAGATATATTTCGAGTCAAAAAAAACAAAAAAAAAAGGGATAGATAAAGGAGATAGATAGATGTATATAGAGATATCTGTGAAAATAATATATATATATGTAAAAAATGAAAACAAAAGAAGAAGAAGTAAATATGTATATGTATAGGAGTGCACTCTGAGGGGGAGTTACTATTTTGATGACCTTGAAGTTTTTGTCAAAAATGCCCAACTAATGTCAAAGGAGGAGATTGTTATCTATATATGATATTTTGATTTCATTAGTTTAAGTCAAAGTCACAGATTCAAGAAGAATCAATCGATGAAAGGAGATAGTCAAGTATTAAGCTACTTGGTAAAGCACACCGAGGTAGTCAGTAAATATAAATAGATTAATTACAGTCAATAAAGAACAAAGAGTGAAAGACACTATATCGAGCACCTATAGTTACCAAGCGACACACTACATTGAGCATATGTGTAGTACACCATGTTGATAGTCACCGAGTATTGCAAAGTATTTAACCAAGAGAGAACAACTACTAAACCTAGTTAGACAGTTAATCCAAAATGTGATCAGATCACATTTACTGCTTTGTCACAACATTAATTACATTACTACAAGTACATTGGACAGTTTGTTACAAGATCAATGATCAAAATAATTCAAATTGAAGATCTAAGACATAGATGAGGAAAAAAAAGGAAGTTTTCTATTTCCAATAAATATTGCAAGTACTAAGGTAAAAGTGACATGGTCATCGAGCATAAAAGAAGATCGAATGGTTTAGAAGAATTCATTTCAACCTAACACATAAGATTAAGAGGCAAAAATCATCTATATATTTGGATGATTTACATAGTTAAAAGAGAGAATATTTGCAGTTGCTAAAGTTATTAAGAGTTATTGATATAGAGAATGTTAAAGGAGTCATTGAGTTGAAGAAAAAGAGCAGAAAAGAGAGCACCAAGCAGAGATTCAGCTATAGCAAAGAAGAATAGAGCAGTGTTACAAGTTTGAGATTGAGGTAACACATTTTAGAGCATATAGAGTCTGATCAACATTTGTATTTGATACAACATAACAAACATTGTTGAGTTATTGATACTATTGTATTGCAAACTTTAAATCCCAATACTTGGTAGATCTTAACCAGTCTCATATTTATAAAACCTTTAACATGGTACATCTCTAAGTGTAGAGATTGTAAAATTCCTCTAACTAGGTAGACCTAACAAGTCTTTTATACTCTTAATGAGTAAGCTATCAAAATGGATAAACTTTGTAAGCTCTAATTGAGCACCCTTTATACTGCGATTAGTGAAGGTTGTGGGTGTCATCCCCACCGCAATTTTTCCTCTAGCCAAGGATTTTTGAGTTAGCAAATATTTGTGTTATAAGTTATATTGTTTGAATTTTTTGATGTTATATTTTCATAAGCTTTACATTACTTTCATTATAATTTATGAAATCGGTAATCAGCAGACAACAATATATAGTTTATCATTGAAAGTGGTTGGAAAGTTTTAGTGGTATTGATTAACCCCTCCCCTCTCAGTCCCAACTTTTCATAGTTTTTCCAACACTTCATCCATGTCATACTCATTACCATTGTCAACCATGCTCAAAAGTGGCCAAAGTAAAAGTAAAGGCTGGAAATTTAGAGGAAGTCAATTTTCTTTGCTTCCTCAACCTAGTTCAATGTACCATGGTGTCCCTTTTGCTGCAAATACATAGTTTTGTGGGGAATGTGGCCCAACCTTTTTCAAACTCTCAGACAAACTGTTCCATTGCTAAATAATGGATCCAAGGACTAGCGGTCCTTCATGTCTGGCCATTTTCTCATACTCTCAGAATGCATCTTCCCTTAAACCATCTATTATTTCCCTATGATCATTATCTGTGAATAACCAGAGCCATTCATAGTAGAGTTTATTGGCCTTCTTACACTGAACTAATATAACCAATGGAACATCTGCATCTTCATTCCTATAAGGTCTAGCCTAAATTTCCCTCCTAGTCTCATTTTGTATCCATGACATAAATGATCATAATTGGATGTCTCATGTGTGAGCAAGTGGGTTCCAAATGGTATCACAAGGAACAACAAAATTGTACAAATACAATTCACACAACAAATTCTTTATGGTTGCTAGAGAGTTGTTATACATATCACAGAATTCCTGAGCTATTTCCATAGATGGATTTAACCCTTATACCACCCTCATAAATCTCAGATTTAAATATTATTCCTTAAGGTAGAGGGTGTAAACCCTGGCTGGTGACCTACATTGCATAAACTTGGGATCCAGGGTTGTAATAGAAGTAATCTTATCCTTAATTTTTTTAATTTCCTCATCTTTTTATTGAATTTCAATTCTTTTATTATCATTTATTATTTGCACTCTCCTTCTCTAGTTTTCACAGAGCTTGTTGTATCAACATGTCTTTGTGCAGGATTATTCCTACAACAAGTGTGGTAGAAAGGTCAGGAGGTGTATTAGGCCCTTTGTCCTTTACAAATGGATATACCATTGGTGGTTAAAATACATTTCCCCCTATCCATACTACTATGGAAAATTCTATCATTTTGTTGTGCTACACCAACCAATTGGGCAAGACCATCTAAATCTTGATTTTGTGGAACATATTGTTCTTCTTCAACTACTATTGATACTTCATATGAAACATCCCCCTATTCCATGAAAAATTCTAAATTTTTTTTGGAGAACTCTCCTCCATGAAGACATCTTGACTCTCATGTATGGTATCCTCCCTCTGGTTAATATTTAAATCCTCCTCCACATCTAGGGATTCAGAGGACTCAATTCCCAAAAATGTTTATTCTTGTTCCTGAGTCGTCTTTGGGGGTTTTCCCTTTAATCTATGACTCTTGCTAATGGATGTTTCTTTCCTAACCTTAGAGTTAATTCCTTTTTTGATTTTTCTTAGAGGACTCTTGTTTTCATCAATGGCTATAGGAGTGTCTCTCTAGTTAGTTTTTCTTTTCTTAGGGGGAGGAGAGACTTTTTATGGTGTCTTGTTTCTCCATTTCCTCTTTTTCTGGCTTAGTCTCCTTTCCCTTTCCATTTTCCTTCCTTCTTGCTGAAATAGTTTTCATAGAGCTCTAAGGTGTGCTCTCAACATTAGGTTTTGGCACGTAACAACTTATGTGTCATCAACAGAGGTCATTGAGGCTTGAGCCTCAACTATATGTTCAACTGTAGGAGCTTATCCTGCAAAGGTTTCCTCAAATTGGACCTGTGAGGGTGAAGGATATTCCCTAATTTTAAAATTACGCTAAGGTGTTTTAACCCTACAGAATAATGGATTCCCCCTAGGCCCTACATCTTCTTGTTTAAATTATTTAATAGCCACAAACTCATCCCAAGGAATGGTAGGAATTTCCCTCAATGACCTTTCAACCATAAGCTTAATTAATAAATGGTGCAACACAAAATTAGGCATACCTTTTTGGACCTCTGTATCACTATGGAGAAGAAAATTGCAGAGGATATTTGGAACGTTCATTCTTTAGTTGTTGTGTCGAATATGGCTGAGTAACTTGAAATGGATAGAATAAAGATATGATACCTAACCATCGTAGGTGAGGCATCTCATCACATATGAATCTATTTGAATTTATTCTGGTGGTAGTGATAACCTCTTTGTGCCTTGCTTGTCCACTGTAAGATCAGGGTCACCATGCAAAGTAAATTGGGCACGAGTCATTTGTGCATCCTTGGTTTTAGGAAAATTTTCACCTTCAACAGGTAAACCCCTTAGATATTCTTTCCTCTGAAACCTCTACTCTCAAACCTTCCATAATTGCCACATTATTCCTAAGAGATGTTTCAAACTTTAGAGCAATATCATCATCAAAAGTGTGAGCTTTAGAAAGTAATCCAACCACCCATAATTTTGAAATGCTTGTTGACACCTCTAGTCCTGAAGAAGGTCATCCTGAATTGTTGGCTCATGGTGGATGGGAAAACCTCCCATGGTGAAATATAAATGCAATTCCCCTCACATATTTCAAACTTTCCTGCAAACTTTTCTGGACAATTTTGTAACTAGCTACAGGGCATAAAATTTAACTCTAATTTCTTGAACGATTACTGAAACCCCAAATATTTCAAAAACCCTTATGTCTCCAGTATCTTTTGAACTGTTGTTTGTATATTGTAACTTAATTAATACTATTTTCTAAATTTTAAATGGTCACATGAATAATTACGGGGAGTTGATGAGGACTGAGTACATTTGAGTACTTTGAAAATATTTTATTTGCTTAAATTGTCACATCAATAAATACAAATATAAATGACATGCACCACTTTTTAAAACAATCATAACACACTTAAATGTTGACATAACACAATTGATGACTAGACATGACATGCACGCATGACCCCCCCCCCCCCCCACNCCCCCCCCCCCCCAACTTTAAGTGAACAATATGACCTCCTATTGTGGATGGTCTCGCGTAGGACTAGGGCCATGTGGCATAAACATATAACAAAACTAAAATTAAATAAATGAATTAAATTGTAATAAATGGTCGCATACCTCATGCATACTTGCCACATGTGTTATCATTAGTTGAACTACATGATCTTTGATAGCATTAATTGGAAGTGATTGTGAAAAGTTGGTGATGAGGTGATGACGTGGGAGAAAAAAAGAATGGTACAAAGGAATGAATTTTATTACGGAGAAAAATTATTTCCACATAATGTGAAAATATTTATTATGCATGTATGAAAGATTCTTTTAAGAAGAAGGAATTTAGACACTGGGTCCTACCCCTTTGGCTGTAGGAACCTCATTTGACTGGTCATTTGATAATTTTTGTATGAATTCTAACCTGCTTGTTGGTTTGTGATACAAATTCAACTGGTGACTATCAACAAGTAGCTTAAACCTGTCTAGATCAATTATTGTGAACTAAACTACTACATTGTCATACACCTTGTTGATTTCATATAGTCCCAAAAAACAATTTTGTAACTTAATTGGATTATCCTAATATCTAGAGTCATAGAGAAGAGCCCAATTTATAGGTTGAAATTTCTTGTCCTTTATATACTTATCATGCCAATGCTTCCTCTGATTTTGAATGACTTTTGTGTGCTAAAGGGTAGATTTACTGAACTCATCCAAAGCATTAAGTTGTAGAATCCTCTCTCTTTTTATAGTGGTAAGATCAATGTTCGGGTTAAGAGTTTTCCTTTGAGTTTTATGCTCAAATTCATTGGGCATAACAACTATTTTTTCATACACCAATTCAAATGGTGTGAATCATGTTATTGTTTTCCATATTGTCCTATATGCCCATATTGCTTCCTATGGCCTACCAGCCTAGTCCTTCTTATGGATTACAACTATCTTTGTGAGAATAGACTCAATTTCTACATTTGTAATCTATACCTACCCATTAGCTCGAGGGTGGTAACATGAGGATTTTATGTACCTGATATTGTACTCATTGAACAAGGTTGTAATTAATGTAGACATAAACTATGATCCTTGATCAGTAACTATTTCCCTAGGGACTCCATATCTAGTAAATATTTCTTCATATAGTGATTCAACAACTTTATTATCACTTCTATATTTAATAGGTATAGCTTCAACCCATTTTGTAACATAACATGTGCACACTAGAATATAGGAATTTCCATTTGAGGATGGAACAATGGGTCCTACAATGTCTAGTCCCCATTTGTCAAATGGAGTTAGAGCCACTTGGGGAAACAAAGACATCTCATCTGGTCTTGTTGGTCTTCCCATCCTCTAGCACCTATCACACTTCTTTGTATATTTTGTTGCATCTTTGTGTAATGTTGGCTACTAATACCCTATATTTAGAATCTTCATGGCTTTCCTTGTAGATACAAAATAACCACCACATGGTTCATCATGAAAAGCATGCAATATATCATAGGTCTCATCTTCTCATACACACCTTCTCATGATCTGGTATGACCCAATGTAAAACATGCAATCTGCTATCCATGAGAAATTGAAACTCTTTTCCACAAGCAGTCTTTGTTCTTTTGGTGAAAAGTGAGGAGTCTTACAAACAAATAAATAATTAGTTATGTATGCATACCAAGTGTTGTGAGTAGATATGGAAAACAAGTGCTCATATGGAAAGATAACTTCAATGACTACATGATCATCTATCACTTGTAGACAAGATAGGAAATCAGCCACCACATTAGCTTTCCCAAGTTTATCAACAATTGTGATGTCAAATTCTTGCATTAATAGAAACCACATTTCTAGCCTCCTTATAATAGAAGGTTTGTTAATGAGATACTTGATGGTTGCATGATCTATGCAGATGAAAATTTCATACCTTGTGATGTAATGTCTGAACTTGTTGAGGGTGTAAATCACTGCTAAGCTCTCTTTTTCAGTGACAATATAGTTGAATTTAGCTCCTTAGAGATTGTTGCTAACATAGTAGATGACATGCTCAATTGATCCTTCCTTCTATCCTAAAACTGGTCCTACATAATATTTTGAAGCATCCTTATAAATATGGAATGGAAATGACCGATTAGGTCCTATTAACACATGAGCTTGAGTTAGAGCTGCTTTAAGGATTTCAAAAGATTTATCACAATCTGATGTCCATTCAAACTTTGATTCTTTCTTCAAAAGATTATATAATGGTGCTACAATTTTACTAATATATTTAATGAATATCCTATAGTAGCTAGCATGTCCTAAGAAACTTCTAACTTCCTTCTATTTTGCAAGAATAGGAAGGTTGAAAATCACCTCTATTTTTTATGGGTCCACCTAGATTCCATCTACAGAGATATAATGTCCCAACAAAACCCCTTCTTCCATCATCATGTAGCACTTTTCACTATTCAAAGAAAAGTTATGGCCTTGACATCTCTGCAAGACTTTCTCTAAATTAGTGTTTGTCTCTTCAAAATTTGAACCATAGGCAGTGAAGTCATCCATGTAGATCTTAATACAATTAGAGGAAATATTAGAAAAGATGCTTATGATAGCCCTCTGAAATGTTGCTAGAGCATTGCAGAGACCAAAAGGAAAGACAAAATAGGAAAAAGTTCCCCATGAGCATGTGAATTTAGTCTTATATTGGTCCTTTAGAGAAATCCTAATCTGATTATAGCCACTAAATCCATCCAAAAATGAGAAGTATTTATTTCCTGCCAAATTAACTAGGACTTTATAAATGAAGGGAAGAGAGAAGTGATCTTTCTTAGTTGCAACATTGAGTTCTCAATATTCTACACATACCCTCCATTTCCCTCTTTCTTAGGGACTATGATAAGTGGTGACACCCATTGACAATCAGATATTGGATAGATAAATCTAGTATTCAATAAATTTTGTAGTTCACTTTTGACTATCTCTTTGAGGATAGGATTAGTCCTCCTTTGAGGTTGTCTAACTGGTTTAAAATCCTTACTAATGTAAATTATATGAGTACATAAATTTGGATCTAAACCCTTCATATCACTATAGTGCGATGTAAAAAATTTCTAGTGATCCTTAAGTAATGTGAGCATAGATTCTTGTTGTGACTTAGTTAGACTTTTATTTATGTTCAGGCTCTTTCCAGGGGCAACTTCAAGTTGTGTTGTTAACTCCACCATAGAAAAAATATTCAAAGTTGCTGACTGGACTTCATGTGGCAACAAAGTGTTCAAATAGTATGTGACTGCAAGAAATCATGGTGAAGAACACGATGGAATAAAAGTCTATAAAGGACATGGGGTAGTGTCACGAACTTGATGGGATACTCCATAGTTATTTTGGATGATAGCAGAGAGGATATCATCTTCTTGTGTAGCAATGAATGGTTCTCTTTCTATCATCATAAGTTTTCTAACAGAGTTAACTTTAGCCTCTTCCTCTCCTATGTGTGGCCATAAGGCCTGATCTTCATCAAGTTGGGGTTGTGCATGAGAATAAAGAGAAACTTTCTTGGTTGAGAGTCCATCAGAAATAGTCACATTTCCTGACCTACATGCTATAAAAGCATCTATGCTAGCAATCCAAGGATTTCCTTAGATAACTGGATAACCCCCCAAATTTTGCCTTGGGTGACAGGATTACAAAATCAACAGGATATTCCCAGGAGTCAAGAGTAACAACTAAGTTTTCTACCATACCATCTGTATCATCTTAAAATGGAAGAACTTCCTTTTTAAGAATGTTTATCCCTCCTTAGGTAGTGTTTTGGGTCATTATCATGTTGTCCTCTGATTTCTGCCCCTTTTCCATCTTCTGTTCCTGTGTAGGACCCTGATTGGGCCTCTCTGGGAACTGTTTTCCCCACCTAGCATATTTTCCAGGGGTCTTGACCCCCTGTGTCAAGGTCAACCTCAACCTTGACCTAGATCAGGGTCGACCTCAACCTCGATCTAGGTCCCCCTTTTCATTGGAAAGTATGCTGGATGTGGGGGGAAACTCAAAAGTTTATTTTCCCACTTTCGGGTCATCTATTTTGGGCTTTGAAGTTGTGACTCTTAAAAATATATTTAATATAGGTCCAATTTTAGGGGTATGAGGCTAATTGGAATTTAATTATCCTATTTCAGCCTCTCTAGAAGTTTGTGTCCTAGACTTATATATAAGGAAGCCTTCTCCTCTCATTTTTGATCATCTAATCCCACCGACATATATTCTATTGGGAGGAAAATCCATTATCTTCTACTTTCAAGAATCCATTGTTCTACATGCTTTCAAGCTTCCAAGTGTTCAATCAAGGTTTTCAAGTCTTCTTCTCAAGCATTCAAGTTCTCCATTGAAGATCAAGGATTCAAGCATTATAGCCTTTGAAGGGGATTTTATTCAAACATTCAAGATTCATCATTCAAACCCTAGATCTATCCATCATGGTGGTGTGATCTTCCTTCAAGATCCTTTGTGCATCCTCAAGATTCATTCATTTTTCCTTCAAGATGGATTCTAAGCATATAATCATGGAGGTTTTGATTTAAATTTATGGTTTTTAATTTTGAGTCTAAGGTTTCATATTAACATACTTGTTTACATTTGAAATATAATTGCATATCTATTGAATTTCATAGCTTCGTTGTTAGATCTAATTCTACTACTTGCTAGCATTCTCCATTTCAATTTTGATTTCAAGGTTAATTCCTAAATCGGGGTTTGACTAAGGCAAACCCCTCCCCCAACAAACAAAACTATTTTTCTTGCAGGTACAGGTACGTAATAGCGAATTATAGAGTAGATTCAGATACCCTTTTCGACAAACTTTTAGGATCCATGAACAGATTTTCCATCGGAGCAACGCAGGTCAAGGTCGACATAAAGGGGCACAATTGCACCCCCATATTTGGGTCAAGGTTGAACTAGCTCAAAAAAGAAAAATATTTATGGGTTTTCTCCTTCTTTGTGTTTCCATTCCAGATCTGGTTACAAAATTTCTAGAAACCCAGTACATACACCAGAAAATAGGTATTTCCAGATTTGCTACATTTTAAGATAAGTGTTTCATTTCACCATAATCTTTTAGATCTATTGTTTTACTTTATAATTAAGAAATTAGACCCCCTTTCCCTCCTTATCTATAACTAGTTGATTCCTTTTTACATTAATCGTCTCCTTTTGGTTAACCAATTGGGATCTCCTTGCCTTGGATAAGGAGGCCACAAATCAAACACACCCACACACCATATATATATATATATATATATATATATATATTACATTTTGGTGAACCCGCAATGGACAACTCTTTCTTTTGGTGTTAGATGCTTTGCCTCTTTTCCTTAAGACTAGATTTTGCATACATATTACATTAGTTTTATTTTATGCTCTTGCATTTTAAAATACAAACAAATCTACATACTCATAAAAATACAAAAAACATTTCTTGCATTTCATTCACTATGAAGATATTTAAGATGCTTTGGTATGCGGTTATTTTCCTCATTATTCTTCCCTTAGCATCTCTTTATAGTACTTATGATGTTTATGGGAGAATCATCCATTTCATTATGTTTGTCACTCTTCATGTTTCACTTGCTTATGCTATTATGAGATTGACTAATACTAGCCTTCCTACTTTCAAAACTTTCATTAAGAATTTGTGTGGCGGACTTATTGCTTTTTTGGATTATATGAAGAATTTGGTAGATGATACCCCATTTCCTAATCTTCCTAATCCTAATCCTATCCTTCCAAATTTAGTTCCTAATCTTCCTAATCCAATTCCTAATATTCCCACTCCTATTTCTCCATCTTCTATCCCTAGTTCTTCTAACACTTATGATGGGGCTCAAACTATGGTTCATGATGTAGATGTGCAAGAATTCTTTGATTTACCTTCCCCATCTTATCCAATCCATGATGATATTAAAGGGAATACAAAATAAACTTCTTCTAAACCTATCATTCCACCTTACACAACATATTCTCATGATCACTGTGAAAAATCACCTCCTATAGAATCTTTACAAGATATGTACACTACAAGATACAATATGGTAGCTAAACAAGGTTATAAGGGTTTAGGGCTTGGTGCTAATGAACAAGGTATTAAATATCTGGGTCATCTATCCCCTAAAAAAGATAGGCATGGTCTAGGATTTCCATTATCTCAATTTAAGGTGGTTGATTTTAATTTTTTCCCTCCTCTTCATGTCCTTCTTCCAACACCTTCCTTAGATTACCCGAATACTCCTCAGGATGTGGCTAAGAAGGTGTATGTTTAGTTAATGGATTCTAAGAAATAAATCTTTAAACCTATGTCAAAAAATTCTGTCTCCAAGTATAAATGTCCTTTTCACTATAGTAATACACATTTACTTGCTGATTGTGTGTATTTCAAGATGTATGTTAGAGAAAGAGTTGCTTTAGGAATTATATCTCACTCTCATGCGGTATTACAATTTCTTGATAATTTCCATACGGGAAATACCCCTTATTCTTCTATAATATAGATATTTCCCCCTCTTGTCTCTTGACTTGGGGGCAAGAGGTATTTCTTCCATTTTTCTAGGATCCATTATTCTCTTAGCATGTGTAGACACCTAAATATGATTAACACGTCTAATCACATTTAATGCCTTCTAGGACATTGTCAACTAAGTAATCAGTCATTACCTAGTTGATCTATGTTATCCCCTATTAGATTGAATAAATATACTTATTCATTTAGTTTAATTCATATTATCATCTTTTCCTCCACTTGTGATTTAAATAGTTAAATCTATTCTATTTAAACACATGGATTCATAACCTTAACCCCTAACCTAACCAATCCCAACCACCTAACCCTGAGTTCAAACCCATCCCAACCCCTTCACACATGTTAATCCTTCTTCATTAGCTAATTAACCCTAATAAGTTAATTAACCCCTCCACTCATTCTCTCTCCTCCCATCTCCATCTCCCTAATCACCTAGCTTAAACCCTAATCCTGATCCTAATCTCTCTCTAAGCTTGTCGCATTCCTAATCCTTGAATTTGGAATTCAACTCTAACCCAAAGTCAAACTTCTCAAGCCGTCTTAACCCTAACCCTAATCCTAAACTCTCCCTAAGTTTGTCACATTCCCTATCCTTGGATTAGGAATTCAACCTCTTCCTCAAAGTCAAACTTCTCAAGCTTTATCTTATACCCTCACCCATGCCTCATTAATACCCTCATTAATGCCTCATTAATGCTCTTACACTTTCCATTAATGCTTCTAACAACCCTCATTACTCACCCTATCTCTAAGAGTCTTCTCTTATCCCTTTGCACATGGACCAAGATGGTCACATTCCTCATCCACTCTCCTTGTGACACTTGTCACAATGAGAGACAATTAAAGAAGTACAATCCTTGTGCTCTCTTCTAGGTGCATCTGAGCCCCTCTTCAGGCTTGTATTTTAACCACTCATTCTGAGCCCATTTTCCTATAAGTAGAACCTCAGTCCTTCATAAAGTCATCCAATTTCAAAGCAAAGTTATAATGTCAGCTTAAAGAACACATCTTGAAGCTTGGAGCATATCAAATCTTGAGCACACATCTCAAATCATGGACATGTCAAAATATCAAAAGGGAGCTTGGATTCTGTTTTAGGGAGGTTTGCACTCCTTATGTTTTTATTTTTTTTAGACTTTATTTTCAGTCCAATCATGTATGTAGTTTTGATTTTAAGTTATTGAATGCTTTAATATTATTATTGTATTCCTTTTTAACTAATTTTCACCTCTCACATTCTAGCACGCCCTATGGGACCCACTTCACATGTCATTTTTACTAACCATAACATGTTTTCTTGAGTTTTTGTAAATTTTTGTGGACTTGCAGGTTTAAAAGGCGTCATGGCTCAAAACAGACTCTATCATCGCGTCAAGATCATCATTTCTAGTTTAAATGATAGTAAACTCACCCATATCTGGTGACATGCAAAATCAGGATTATAAGTTGTGCCTCCATATTTTGGTATGCAAAATGAGGCATATGACAGTCTCCTCTACATGCATACCGAGGAAATAGGCAAAAAAAAATTAAAAAAATTGTTTTAGGGTTTTTACCCTATTTTAGGGTGGTTTTCCACCCCAACCACCGTCTGACTTCCAGCACCCACACCCCATCCCCCTTTCCCAAATAAGGCCTAGTTTTAACATTTATTTCAAATTACTAACTATGTGCTTGCTTATTTAAAAGTTAAAAATTCCCCCCTCCTATTGCATGTGGTACTAAAGTCCCTTCCCTCTATCTG
>MU226261.1:3758591-3816048 GCA_018584345.1 Thuja plicata | reverse complement strand
CCCCTGCCCCTCCTCTACCACCATATTGTTTCTCCCACACTACACAACCAACCACCACCCAGCTCGCGACACCCACCCATCCGTCTCTTCCACACGCCTCCCTTTCCCTCCACCCCATGCTGCAAACCTGCCACCCTCTCCTCACTCACCCTAAACCCTACTCTCTTCTCCTTTGCACCCCGAGTCACCCTGCCCACATTGCGCTGTAACTTCCTGCCACCCATCCATCACTTCCACATGCCTCCCTTTCCCTCCACCCCTGTGCTACAAACCCACCACCCTCTCCCCACTCACCCTCAACCCTACTCTCTGCTTCCCCGTGCAACCCTTCACTTCCCCCTGCTATAATCCTCCCCAAACCCAACTCCCACATTGCTAAACCCTTGCCTCCACCTCTGCCCACAGCTCCGCCCAAACCTCTCCTCCCGCATTGACCTACGTAGCAACCCTACCTCCACCCAAAGCCACTAATGAGACCATTTTACTGTCTCTATTATATTAATCCTTATACTCTATTTTTAAGTATTATTAGAACATTTGTGAACTTTTAGTCAGTTGAACTTATGTCAAGTACAGATAGAACCATTAAACCCATGGGTGGAATAGATATGTCATATTATGCTAATATTATATATATGTTACAGTATTTCATATAATAATCAGAATGTGTGTTCTAACATCTGGATTAATTTGAATAAGCTACTTGTATGAATATCTTTTGCATGATAACTAATCCTGCCAGGAAGTAGGAGTCACTGGGAGTGGTCGACAACATTGAAGGAGGACATTAAAGACCAGCTTCGAACGGATAAGCCATCATGGCATCAGAAGACATAGCTACTACAAATAAGGAGTCATTGTTTCAGAGATGCATGAATGTAGCTCTGCTATATTCCCTCCGTATTCCCAGCATGTTGACTTGGTCACCTAGACTTCATTGCATATGTTGTGGGTTGTTGAATTTCTTGTTTTTTGCTCTTTGGCACGGTTTTAGTTAGATGGTTCCTTTTTCTATTTCAAAATAAAGAATTTAATCCTCTATTTATAGGGATGAGCTTGATAGTTTGTAAGTTCAAAGATTTTAGAATACATTGTTCTGTTGTTTCTTGCACAGCAAGTTCATTTTCCATTTTTCTGTATGATTCTCATGTAATCAGGTTTTGAAAGATAATGAAGTAACTTTTGGTTCATATTCTATGTTCATAGATTAACAGAAGCTGACCAAGGGGGCCCACTTGGGAGGTGGATTAGAGTAGAAGTAGAATAGATTTACTTTCTACATTTCTAGCATTCTAGATATAAGATTACAGTTTCTTTCTGCAACATTGTACTTTATGAATGTTCCTGCAGCACCTGCAAGGATAGTTATAGTGAATGCTCTAGGTTGAAAGAATAGGCTTAAGTAGAGTTTTCAAGTTTTAGCATTCATTTTAGTAAGGAGTAGGTGTGTTTCCCTTCCTACAACCCTAGTATAGATTCCTTTCATGTATTTTACTTTCCTGCAGCATAGGTAGAGTGACTCTTTAAGGTACTTAGTGCACATACTGTGTCGTACCATTTCAAGTATAGGTCCCTGGGTTGAAAAACTAAATGCACCTCATGGTGGGAGAAGTGATCTTTAGATTGAGTAAAATATTCCTAAGAGAGGCTTTGGGCATGATTACTAAGCACCTATTGTGAGGTGGCTCATTTTTTGCACTACTGTCGGGGATGGTGTCAAGCTAAGAAACTTTCTGAGTCATTTTTCATTCTTTTAGCTAGTTTTAGTGGTTTGTAGTCCTTAATTTGCTTCACCAGTGTGAAGAATTAATTTGCATGCATCGAAGGGAATGAATAAGAGATGAATATGGAAAATTTATTCTAGGAGAGTCTATGAATTTGAGTGAACAAGATGAAGAAGTTGAGTTACCTTTTATTGATGCAAGTCCCGAGTTTCCTACAACATCTTCCTCTGAAGTAGAGCCTTTAGACATAAGTGGTCTTCAGCCTTTTGCTGAAATCTTGGCTAGCTTTCTTGATAATTCTGACCCAAACGCACCTGATGTTAACAATCGTGTGGCTAATATTCCTTTCCAACAGCAACTCCTAATACCTCCAATAATGACACAACCTACTTTCCCGTTTCCTCTACCTAGTTTCATACACAATGCCAATCTCAAAAATATACCCCCTGGCGCACTTCCAAAGTTTTATGGCCTGATAATCAAAGATCCTGACACCTTTTTGTTCAAGTTCGAGATCCTTTGTCATAGTTTTGACTATAACATTGATGCCCACAAACTCAAATTGTTTCCAGCAACACTAAAAGAGTCAGCCTTACGATGGTTTATGGGCTTAGGCACAAATGCAGCAGACACATGGGATGAGCAGCAGACACATGGAATGAGATGTAGACTCTATTTTTGTAGAAATACAAAGAATATTACAAGGGGAGTGTCCCAAGGGGAGATGAAATTTTTAGAATGTCACAGAAGGAGGAAAAAACCTTGAAGGACTATGTTTCACATTTCTTATATACCATGCAGAAGAATCCCCAACATGTTCTGGCAGAGGATTCATAGATTTAGTCTTCTTAAGAGGAGGAAACGATAGTTGTTTAGAAGCATTGGACCTCATGGCTGGTGGGGACATATCTCAATCTTCTTGGGATGACCTCAAGAAAATCTATCTCAACTAGTCCAGATCAATTGGAAAGAAAGGTAGAGGATATCGGTCTACAATCACTAAAGGAGTAGTTTGGGCATTTCCAAGCTAGAGATATCTAATTTGCTCATGGATTTCAAGAAAGACACATTAATGATGTTGCTACGCATCTCGACACCTTGATTGCTAAGAAGAAACATGTAGATGTTGAATTGCAGTTAGCTGAGTACTATCCTCATTGCCGGAAACAAAAGAAAGACCGCAGATGCAAGTTGGTGGCAAACGGAAAATCAACATTTACCTACCGAGTACATGAAGATAGAAGGAGACGACGAGCAAGTGTTCTTCATTTCTCAACATTGACCATGGGATTCAAGAAAAGGTATGCCTTAGGACCCATTATAATTTTCAAATCCTTACAATAGTCAATGACAAAACCAAAGTTATCAGAATCCTCCTCAATACTCTCAGCCAGCTTGGAATAACCAGTGGCCTAACCAGCAAAATAACCAGTGGCCTATCCAGAAAAATCAATGGCAACCACCGCAAGGAAATTGGCAACAAAATAAACAATGGAGGAGGCCTCCATAGTGGCCTAACCAAAATCTTTCTTTTCCACAATTGCCACCTCCAGTCCTTCCTCCTGCAATAATGCCACCTCCTACAACTAGTAGTCATAATCCAAAGCAAACCCAATTACCTACTCAGCCAAAACCTAATCTAAATAACAAGCAACAACAATAGCCATTGTATACCACTGATACATAACAGTATCCTACCTACACTCTAGAGATATCTTATATCCATTTGAGGTTAGGTACTACTCTGCCTGCACACAAACATCCTATTATCACAGAAGTTGCAGACACTCTTACAGCATCAACACCTCTTCTAGAGACTACATTGCAAGATACCAACCAATAAACTCAAAATCTAACAAAAATGATGTTGAAACCTCAGTTGACCCTCCTTTTCCACAAAGGCTCACAATAGAAAATCCTATATCCCAAGAAGAAATGTCATTTGACATTCTTGAGCAGCTGAAAAATATGCACATCCAAATACCTCTATTTCAAGCTATCAAAGACATTCCTATCTATGGAAAAGCTATTAAGGACGCATGCCTTAAAAAGATTGGAAGGGAAAGGAAGGACCCTCAAATAGTTCATGTAATAGGGCAACTTGCAGATATCATGTTGGGCAAGGTAGTTATACCCAAGTATTCAGACCCTGGAAGTCCAGTAGTTGACTTGATAATTAATGGGCAATCTGTTAAAAATGCTTTAGTTGATTTGGGAGAAACCATAAATGTAATGACTAAAGATACAATGCACAAATTAAGTATAGAGGGATTGAGAACAACTCCAATAGTATTACAACTTGCTGATAGTTCAACAGTCACTCTAGATGGTCTTATAGAAGATGTGGTAGTCACCTTAGACTCATGGGAATACCCTGCTGATTTTCTCATCTTATCACCAAAAGTAAACTTTGCTAGCTATCCAGTCATCCTAGGGAGACCTTGGTTAGCCACCACTAATGCAAAAATTAGTTGTAGATCAGGAAGTATGACAATTTAAAATGGTCAAGCAATAAAGAAGCTAGCACTCTATCCTCCTTCCTAGCCTCATCCAGACTTGAGAGATCCTATTTGACCAGAACTAGGGGATGAGGGAGAAGAGGTCAACTCTGTTTCCCAGCTTATGATGATGCATAAACAGTCTTTTCTGAAAATGCAAGAGGAAGATGATGTAATATAGAGTATTCTTACCAATGAGTGTATAGTAGCAAAATATATTTCCAAAATTTCTATTCTACATCTATGTACATATGAGGACTGTGTCTTTCCAGCAAGCCCTGCGATAATTAGCCAATTATTACCATGTGAAGTAGCTACAAGCCTAGTACCTGAGATGTCAATGGTAGAGCTAACAACTACTGTGGAAATTTCTCCAGGTCAGTATCTCCATGTGAACAACAAGTTTCCACCCCCACAATTGGCATTGTTAACAAAAATTTTGCATAAGTATGAGAAAGCCTTTTCTTGGGATTATAGAGACATGCTAGGTTTGAACCCCAAACTCTGCACCCATAGGATCTACATTAATTATGGAAACTTACCACTCTGTTATCCTCAAAGAAGGATAAATCTAGCATTGAGAGAAATAGTCAAAAGTGAATTACAAAAATTATTAGATGCTAGTTTCATCTATCCAATCTCTAATAGAAAGTGGGTATCACCTTTGGTCATTGTACCTAAGAAAGGAGGGAAATGGTAAATATGTATGGATTACAGAGAGTTGAATAAAACCACAAAGAAGGTTCATTTTCCTTTACCCTTTATTGATCAAGTCATAGACACTCTAGCTGGTAAGAAATATTTCTCCTTTTTGGATGGATATAGTGGTTACAACCAGATCAACATTGCTCCCAAAGATCAAGAGAAGACTACATTTACATGCCCTTGGAGAACATATGCTTATTCTGTATTACCATTCGGCCTATGTAATACACCAACTACTTTCCAGAGAGTTGTAATAAGCATCTTTGCTGACATATCACATGATTGTATGGAGATATATATGGATGACTTTACTACATTTGGTGTCACCTTTGAGGAAGCCCTGAAGAATTTGGAAAGAGTATTAATCAGATGCCAGGAATACAATTTGTCTCTCAATAGTGAGAAATGCTTCATGATGAAGTAGGAAGGCATAGTGCTGGGAAATTTTATCTCCAAAGCTGGAATCCAAGTAGATCCTGCAAAAAATAGAGGTAATTCTCACATTACCTATTCCTACAAAGTAGAAAGATGTTAGGTCTTTCCTAGGACATGCTAGCTACTATAGGAGGTTTATCCAAAATTTTAGTCAAATAGCTAGTCCTCTGTATACTTTTCTTACCAAAGAGGCCGAATTCAATTGGACAAAGGAATGTAATGAATCCTTCCTACATCTTAAGAAACTGTTGACAATTGCACCCATACTTAGGGGTCCTGATTGGAATTTTCCATTTCACATTCATATAGATGCTTCAGACTACGCAATAGGTGTTGTCCTAGGACAAAAGTCTAGTAACCTAGAGAAAGCAATTTACTACATTAGTAAAATCCTCCATGGACTAGAGTTAAACTATATAATGACTGAGAAAGAATAACTAGCAGTAGTTTATTCTCTGAAAAAATTCCGTCATTACATAACTAGCTATCCTATTTTTGTTCATACTGGCCATGCAACAATAAAATATCTCATAAACAAACCTACCATCACAGGAAGGTTAGCAAGATGACTTCTTCTTTTGCAGGAATTTGACATTACTATAGTTGACAAGCCTGGAAAGGCAAATGTAGTAGCTGATTATCTATCAAGAATCCACCATACTGAAGAAGATACTACTCTGATAGATGATGCATTTCCAGATAAGAATTTGTTTCATATTTCTATCCAAAGTCTGTGGTATGCTGACATAGATAATTACCTTGCAGCAAACAAAATGTCAACACATTTTTCTTACAAGGATAGGACACTACTTGTCAAGAAAAGCTTTAATTTCTCTTGGATTGACAACATACTATTTTACACTGGACCTGATCAAGTAATGCACCGATGTGTGTGAAAAGATGAGACATATGACATTCTCCATGCCTGTCATAATGAACCGTGTGGGGGACACTTTGCAGCAAAAGAACAACCCAAAAGATTTTAACAACCAGATATTATTGGCCTACACTTCACAAGGATGCAGCCAACTACACAGGGAAATGTGAAAAATGTCAGAGAATGGGCCGACCAACTAGATCAAATGAAATGCCCCTAAATCCATAAGTGGTGGTAACACCCTTTGACAAATGGGGTATGGACTTCATTGGTCCAATAGATCCTCCATCCAATGGGAAGTCTTACATCCTGGTGTGCACTAATTATTTGACCAAATGGGTTGAAGTAAAAGCCATGAAACATGCCCAGGATCATAAGGTTGCAGAATTTTTGTATGATGAAATTTTCACCAGATATGGAGTACCGAGAGAACTTGTAACTAACCAAGGCACCCAATTCACTTCCAATCTGATAATAGAGCTCATGAAAGAATATAATATCAGGTATCGGAAGTCAAGCCCCTATCACCCTCAAGCCAATGGATAGGCTGAGGTTAGAAATTGGGAAATAGAAGCCATCTTAACAAAAATAGTTCATTTGCATCGTCAAGACTAGAGCAGCAAACTATCAGAAGCTATCTAGGTGTATAGAATAACCTGGAAAACCACTACATGGTTCACTCCATTTGAGCTATTATATGGAAAAGAAGTCATGCTACCCATTGAATTTGAACATAAAACACTGCCAACAACATTGGAGTTAAATATTGTCTTCCTGCAACATAGAAGGAGCGATTGCTGCATCTCGATTCCTTGGAAGAAATGCACAAATCTGCCCTGGAACAAACTAAAATAGTCCAAAAGCAGAGGAAAAAATGGCATGACTCGCATATTAAGAACAAACAGTTTTGAGTTGGTGATTGGGCATTACTATATGATTCCAGATTCAAGGAAATACCAGGCAAGCTACAGACAAGATGGTTGGGGCCATATGAAATAAACCATGTCTTCACCAATGGAGCCATCCAGTTGACCACAATTGACCCAGTATATTTCAAACTATTATTCAATGGACATTAGCTAAAGTTGTATCACCAACCTCAAACAAAAGAAGACTTCCTGCAGCAATTCTGACAACAAATTTTAAATGAGCAACAGGTAAAACTTCCTGCAGTAGAGGGTGAAAACCTTCTTCCTGTAGCTCTTCAGTAAAATTACATCGAGCATTTCCATAATAAAAACTTCATGTTTACAATAAGTTCATTCCTCCATTCACTTTCTACTTCTTTCTAACTCATCTCATTTCTTTATCTTCCACCCGCCCACCCTCCACGTCATCAAATTTTCCTTTCTTTTCTTTCAATAAGAGAGGAGTACACCGACACAAACTGCCACCACTTTTGATCCACTCTTGCCACCTTTTTCTGGCACTTGCAAAGATCAAATGATAGGTACAAGCTTTTAAAAAAATTTCTCATTTTTAGCGTATAGATTTCGATGATTATATCTAGTACTATAATAAATATATCATTACGACATTAAGCCAGTTCCATTCCTCGTGCCAAGTATTCCAAGTGTGGACACTTGTTAATGTTTCATAGGGGGCGGGAAGTGTATTAATTCCAAATTTTCATTTCTATTTACGCCTAAAAGATTTTATGTCACCTCAAATCTGTACTTAGCCTTTGTCTCATTAAAGTTCCATTGCTATATCGCACAATTGTCGTACCTTTATTCCCAAATCCTCCATGATTGTCAGAATTCATGTGACTTATAATTAAGTTATGTGGCAACCTACAGTAAAGAAAATAATTTCTCTTGTTAAAATACATCACCATTGTTCATGCTAAGGATAACAGAGGAATTCAGAAGGAAGCCCATAGTTTTTCAAAAAAGAGTAGGCTGAAATTCAAGGAACAAGGCATTAAGGGCAGACAAAATAAAAATTGGCAAGCACAGATGGGAGTCCCATTACAGAGACATGAGATGGTAGTACATAATGTGCTACTTTTAGACGTTGAAGTAGTAAGAAGGTTTAATGCATGCGGCTGGCTAGGATATTTCTTAAGGTTAACAAAGTTTGATGAAGACTCAATAGCTGAATTGGCGAGTACATTTGAAGAAGGACAAGCAACTGTATGGGGATTGAAAGTGGTTTCCATAGAAGAGAGGATAGCAGAAGTCAATGGGTTACCAATGGTTGGGGAGCATTACCCCAATATGCATGATGCCAAATCATCTAGGGCCTAGTTTACCCTACCAGGCAACCCTCCTCTGGAGATTACCAAACAAGGGTGCAAAAGAATGTCTATCCCTCCGCCGTATAATGAGTTGGCTACACATATCATCAGGTATTTTACATGTGTAAGGAGGTTTTCCAATTTGCATGTGCATCATTTTAAATTATTGAGTTATGTAAGGCATAATCTACCAGTAAATGTCCCCAATTTCTTGTACAATATGCTATGCATTAGTACTAAGGAGACCCAAAAAGGAAATGTAAATTATGTCACCCACCATGCCCTAGTTAAATTGTTAATAGAAAGATATATTAGGGATGCCTCTCCCATGGCATGGTCATAATTTGTTTAGCATAAAACCCTACAACCATAGGTTAACCCTAATGTACAATTTGGTAATGATAATGCAATACCAATTGACCCAGTCGTTGAACAAGATACCCAGGGGGCAGAAAATAAAAATCTTCAAGAAAGTGTGCCTTTACCTACTCATGAGAGAAATGTACCTACTTCTGCCCAAGCCAAAGGAAAACAAAAATTAGAGGGAGAAACTTCCGTTCCTGCAGCCAAGCAACAAACCCCTACTTCTTCAAAGGGGAAGAAAAGGAAGTCAGTTCCTACAGTAGCAGCTCCTGCAGTAGAGAAACTAAAGAAGGCTATTAAGAAAAAGGCTATAGAAATTACAGAAACCCCTGTGAAAAGGAGTCCTAGAATGAGAGGACAACTCCCTAGAGTATCCTCAAAAATCCAACCCGCTTCTCCTTTGCAATTTAATGGACAACCCAATGTGCAAGTTATTCCAGACAATTCCACAAATCAGTCTGCAGCTCCATACTTTCCTCCACATTCAACAAAAACTTATGAAGCTGAACCTTATGTTTACCAAAATAGTCCCCAGAAAATCCATCAGGATATTCTAGACAGTAACAAGGAGAATGCCTCAATAATCCATCAATTAGCCTATGCAGAAACTGCCTTAGTGCCCTACAACAGAACTTGGTTAATAAGTTTCTTAGAGCAGTCTTGGAAGGAATAGAGGAGGCAAAGTAACCAGGCAGAAGATTGTGGCCCAATCACCTTGCAAACACTTCTATTTGGATTGCATAATTAGTATTTTTTAACAACAACTTTATGGGGAGAGGAGAAGAAGAAATTGAAAAGAGTAATAACAGAGCAAGGGGAAGAAATTGCAAAATTGAAAGAGCAATTGGCAAAGTAGAAACAAAAGATGGATCATGTCCTCAAATTGGCTGATCAAATAATTGCATGTAGGCCACCTCCTAGGGTTTATACCATCTATTTGAAAGAATAGTTCCTCTTGTTCCAGCTAATGATGACCATTAAAGATATAGACTCTGAGTTCAAGTCAACCCAAGAATATTATGGCCTTTACCAAACTCTTCCCTCACGGTAGAAAAATCTACTTTGTGAACTGTACATGCATAACTTCATTATCCCAGCTGAGACTGAGTGGAATCCTCTACTTTACATAGGGGATATACACCTAAGGGCATTAATGTCTTGGATGCATAATAAAGAAAACTATGACAGACAGTTGGAAAACTATAGGGAACAGGAGAAAATAGAGCCATTACCATTAAGAGGAGAGAGAAGCAAGCCAAATATACTCCTTAGAGATTGGCTCAATTTGACTTATGGAAAAAATTAAGGAGGAAACAAGGGATAAAATTTTTGGGATTCGTACAGATGTCTATGCAAAATATAATGGTTTATCTTATTTTGTCTTTTAGAGAGCCCTGGCTGGAGGAAGAAGTAGATGGGGTAGGTTATCTGAGGCATTGAAGAAATCATAACCACACAGTCCTATCAAACTCCAAGCAGCTATTCAAAGAGCACCACAATACATGTAGTTGAGAAGGAAAACTAGACAAGAACTCTGGTGTCCACTCACCATGCAGCCACCAATGCTCCTCTGGCCCCTGTATGACATCAATACTGACAGACTTGACCGACTATAGGAAAATCATAGAGTGGATGTATGGGAGAAAAAAAGGGGGTTCTATTACACCTTCAAAAGCCAAAGAAGAGGGAAACATAGGTTGGAGATTTCAGAGCAACTACCAGAAGATGTAATGCTTGAGAAAAAGAATTCAGCTTGCCAAGGGGCAAATGGTGAGACCATTTTACTGTCTCTATTATATTAATCCATATACTCTATTTTTAAGTATTATTAGAACATTTATGAACTTTTAGTCAGTTGAACTTATGTCAAGTATAGATAGAACCATTAAACCCATGGGGGGAATAGATATGTCATATTATGCCAATATTATTTATATATATATATATATAAATGTTGTAGTATATCATGTAATAATCAGAATGTGTGTTCTAACATCTGGATTAATTTGAATAAGCTACTTGTATGAATATCTTTTGCATGATAACTAATCCTACCAGGAAGTAGGAGTTGCTGGGAGTGGTCGACAACATTGAAGGAGGACGTTAAAGACCAGTTTTGAACAAATAAGCCATCATGGCATCAGAAGACATAGCTACTACAAATAAGGAGGCACTATTTCAGAGATGCATGAATGTAGCTCTGCTATATTCCCTTTGTATTCCCATCATGTTGACTTGGTCACCCATACTTTATTGCATATGTCATGGGTTGTTGCGTTTCCTATTTTTTTTTCTCTTTGGTGCGGTTTTAGTTAGATGGTTCCTTTTTCTATTTCAGAATAAAGAATTCAATCCTCTATTTATAGGGATGAGATTGATAGTTTGTAAGTTTGGAGATTTTGGAAAACATTGTTATGTTGTATCTTGCACAACAAGTTAATTTTCCAGTTTTCTGTATGATTCTCATGTAATCAATTTTTGAAAGATAATGAAGTAACTTTTGGTTCATATTCTATGTTCATAGATTAGCAGAAGCTGACCAAGGGGGCCCACTTGGGAGGTGGATCAGAGTAGAAGTAGAATAGATTTACATTCTGCATTTCCAACATTCTAGATATAAGATTACAGTTTCTTCCTGCAGCATTGTACTTTGTGAATGTTCCTGTAGCACCTACAAGGATAGTTATAGTGAATGCTCTAGGTTGAAAGAATAGGCTTACATAGAGTTTTCAAGTTGTAGCATTCATTTTAGTAAGGATTAGGTGTGTTTCCCTTCCTGCAACCCTAGTATAGATTCCTTTCATGTATTTTATTTTCTTGCAGCATAGGTAGAGTGACTCTTTAAGGAACTTAGTGCACATACTGTGCCATACCATTTCAAGTATACATCCTTGGGTTGACAAACTAAATGCACCTCATGGTGGGAGAAGTGATCCTTAGATTGAATAAACTATTCCTAAGAGAGGTTTTGGGCATGATTACTAAGAACCTATTGTGAGGTTGTTCAGCCACCACCTCTGCCCAAACACCACCGGTGGCTGCCTCATTAAAAAAACCCTCCAAATAGGTAAATCATGGGTTGCCACATGGCAAAAGGCCATGTTAGACCGCCACCTCAGCGCCAACACAGTAGGGGCCCCACATTTTTTTTGCACAGACAATTTTGCGATGTCAAAATTGACGGTCATTTGATCATCATTTTACAAGGCTATTCATTTTCTATGATGGTCACCAAGACGTCAAATTTAACCTCATAGATTTGATGACATCAGCACAAACTTAGGCCATTTTTGAACTTGCAAAATCCATAACGATCCCCTTTTACAGAAACAACCATAACTCTTGCATACAAGCTCCATTTTTTACGATTAAAAAAGCATCAGAAAGATGATTCAAAGGGATATTTAGATTTGCAGGCCACTTCATCAGATTCCTCCCCCAAAAATCAGGTGAAAAATTCAAAGCCCCCCTTTATTTTATGCTCTAATCTAATCAAATCAAATCCAATCTTGAATGCACAAAGAATTGAACCAGGCTATCAAAAATTTCATTTTTGGATCTTAAAATTGAAAACAACAAATCAAACATCTCCTTTTTGGTTTAAAACTAAACAATAAATCATACATCTCCTTTTTGGGGTTAAAACTGAACAAGCAACTCACACATCTCATTTTTGGGTTTTAAAATTGAACAAGGTGATCAAACATATTATTTTGGGTTCTAACAAATGAACAATCAAACAAATTCAATCTTGAATGCATAAAAACAATTGAACAAGGCAAAATACATTTCATTTTGGTGCTCATAAAATGAAAAAACTTATGATTTCATTTATGTTATAGCTTACAAACACATTGCCTAACTTATCAGAAATCAATCGCGTATCTTGCATCTTTGGTGCACTTGCACAAAATTTTGTAGAGCGCAACCTCACTTCATGCACTATCCTCTCCCACTAGCTTTCATGGTACTTGGTGCAAGAGAAAGGTGATTGGGAATGTTCAAAACTTTTAAAATTTCTTAGAGGGGCCTGTCCAGAAGAAGCAAAAGTCCGTATAGAGAATGACCCCAAACCGGTAAATCTTTTTACCGGTATAGAAATAAGGCACAACCCAAAGGTCTATTTTACATCCCTTCAAGCTCAAGTAAATCACGTTCAATGATAGTCCATACTGGGTCAACTCCCCAGCATACTGGCATGGTCAAACTAGGATCTTAAGTGATTCATGTTGTACAAATTGATTGTGGGGACTCTATGAATTACTGGCAACTAATAAAATAACAACCTACCCATTTCACCTCCATAAGATCGATAATCGGTTGGGCAAGGAAGATACTAACTTCCCTGAGAAACTTGCACATTCATGCCTCCTTGAGCGTTTGAGTCAGATAATACAACATCATGACTGGAGTCGCATGCTTGGTGATGATTGTATTCTGATTAGCTCTTGTGTGTGTGCCTACGTATGCAAGCAAAGTTTTTAAAGCTAACTAAATCCTTAGGTAGAATCTCTTGTGTGTGTCTTCAGTGTTACAAACCTTGTGAAAAAAAGTTCTTGAACATACACAATTCTAAAAGTTTTGAAGTTCTTTTTCAAAGGATATTGACATTTTATGCTTCTTGCAAGGTTTATTTACCTCTTGCGAGAGTGTTTGCTCACAATTTCCAAAAAATCATCACTTGTTCCAAACAACAAAAATAATCCAAGGCACACTTGCTGTAGTCACCGCCTAATCCTTAAACAGTATCAAATTGAACTCATGTCCCATTTCACCAAGCACCAAAAAAGTGAAGACTCCTTTGCCTCATATCTACCAAGAACAAAATACCATAACCAAAGAGGCCAAAAAATATCAGCATATCATTGAAATCATTGAGGCAGAAAACCATAAACATGAAGAATACGAAAAGGTCCAATACAACTACAAGGTTATTTTCTTTATGCATAAATTCCGCACCAACAATGCCTTCATTCACTTTGAGCACTATGACAATCCAACATGTCATCAAGTTGTTCATGAAAACATACCTCCTTGAGATCACACACTATGACTAGCAACTTCATCACTACAATCAATCACTTTTCCTCTTCTTAGATCACTTCGCATGCATTTTAGGATCATCCTTAGAAGTCATCTTTTAGAAACAAATCACACACACTCTATCATAATATTAGTAGTCAATCCTAAATGGGTCACATCCACTCCTAATCACATCTAATCAATCCTAGCATCATCATCCTAGTCACCATCATAGCATTCAATCCTACGGTGTATCTCATACTTGGTGTCCCATCCTTTTTAGAGTTTCTTGACCTACATCCTTAAATTAAACCCATATCTTAGGTATCCTTGAATGATGCACTGTTCTAGGATCACCCCCTTTGTATGTGAAACCTCATCACCTTGAGCAAAAGGTTGGTTCACATTGATAGAGAATCCCGTCACCCGAAGACCACAAGTTTGTCCTAGGTTGGAAATCATCATCCACTTGATCCTGCATTAGGGAAAGAAACCTTCATTTGTTGGCATATTAGAGTCATCTTTTATCCTTAGGAAGTATCCTCATCATTGTAGATGCATCATCTTAATCCTAGTCATTGCATCATTATCCTTAGTTTCTCAGGACCATCCTTGCATTACATATTTAGGAAGTATCCTCATCATTGTAGACGCATCATCTTAATCCTAGTCATTGCATCATTATCCTTAGTTTCTCAAGACCATCCTTTCATTACATATTTCATCTCACATCCCTTTAGGGCATTCATTTCATGTCACCCATCACACACACCGCTAAGAAGAGGAAAGACATGAACCCTAATCCAATAGCTAGTTTAGTCGATCCAACAATCGATCCCACAAACGTGATGGATTCATTTGATCCATTGTAGAACCCACATATCCAACACATTTGGGTAGACACAAATGAGATTCCCACTATGAGTACTATGATAACTTTCATAAATCATCCAGGACATGTTCACATGGTGAACACCATGAGTGGATGCAATAGCCATCATGTACTTACAGACATTCAGCAACAATTAATCCTATTCCCACCTTGGCTTATACCAACGCTTATCACACGACCTATGACACTCCCAGGGGAATTTCATCATCCCATCAGAAACAAAGTTGTTGATCCACTTCAGCAAGCTCTACAGGTGGGAACTCTTATCTCACAAATAGTCCAACCTTCCCTCCCACCATCCATCATGCACATGACACCTCAATCTACCTCATTCGCAATCCTGGGAGCCTCGCCTCCTAATCCACCATCAATAGCACAAGCCATACCTCCCATCACTATGCAAGCACCTACACCTCTACAACCCACAGTCGCTCCACTTTCACAAGTATTCCCAACATTTTCCACATAATTCCCACCACAGTTAGCACTCAACAAACCAACATTCCACCCATCATCACTAAGCCCATTCAAAATGCACCAACCAGTTCACAACATCAAAGCACCCAAATCTCCATGCGTGTACCACCCTTTTATTTGCAGTATATCAACAAAAAAAACAATTCACTACGGGCATGCCACCTACCAATGTATATAATCAACCCTTGTTTTCACAAGGACCCACTTTCCACGCGCCACTCGCAACACAACCCAAGGACATTCCAATGCTTCCCACACAAGAACCAATGCAATCACAAGTTAATCCCATTCCACCACCACAAACATCCCAGGATGGACAAACACAGTAAGGATCTTCCTCTTCCATGTGGAATTACTCACAAGTAGCCATGTAGGGCCTTGGAGTCCCTACACACTCACAGAGTGCAAGCCTATTCACCTCCCAACCATAACTAATGCCCACAAATCCATTTTTAGCCTCATAATCCACCATCCAACTCACTCAGCAACAACCTCATAAATACCTTCACCAACCCCAACAATCCCAGCTACAGACCACTAACCTATTCACATCCCAAGCACAACAACAATAATTCCATCCTTTCACCGCAACACAACCCCCCACCCAACCTATTCAACAACATAGCACTAATCCATTTGCATCACAAACACAACAACAACCGTTCAATCCCTTCATCGCCCCATTACTATAATAAACTGTTACCCCTTTTGCAAGTGCCCAATCTGCCATCCAACCCACTTTGCAACAACAAACCAACTTTTCCAACTACCTATCCAAGTCATCTTCCGCTACGTCACAAACCATTCCACCACCACAATAATCCTATGCTCCCACCAACACCAATTTCTTCATTCCACCTACTGGGGGCATTCCACCTCAAAACACATATCCTCCATACCCTAACAATACCACACCACCACCCTATGCAGGTGCATAGTAAGCTCATCCCACTTATCCAACACCTCAACAAATACAAGCCTATTTTCAACAGCTACAACAACCACATTAGGCTTTGCCACCTCCTCCACTGCAATATTCCTCTCAAATGTAGTTACCACCTCAACAACATATCTATGTTGACCAAACACCACCATAACCTCCGCAAAACCCTCTATATTCACCCACTCAGTTTGACCCTTACATCACAAGTGGGATCAACATGATAGGGACTAACAATCCCCCACCTGTCAAATCAGAATGGGAGGAAATGGAGAATTCTCTTAAAGAGTTGTGAGCTGGGACTAAAATAAAGACATTCAAGTTTGAGGAGGTATGTCCTTACCCATTTGATAGATCTATCACTGCCATACCCTTCCCCAAACACTTTGACACCCCTAAATTTGACAAATATCAGGGAAAGGGAGATCTTGCAAGCCACGTGAAAGAATTCTACATGGCATGCCAAGAAGTGGCCTACAATGATAACTTCCTCATGAGACTATTCCCCAAAAGCTTAGGATGGACTACTCTTGAGTGGTTCTACAAGATCCCCTATGGCAGAGTCTCTACTTTCGCAAAACTATCAGAGAAGTTTGTGGCCCAATACGCGCACACCATTGAAAATGAACTCTCCCTCCTAGACTTATGCAACTCTAAACAAAAAGGACAAGAAAGTCTAGCAAACTATTTGCAGCACTGGCAAGGACTTACCAAAAGATTGTCCTATCAACCCCCAGAAAAAAATCTCATAACAATATTTTTTTTTTGGTCGGTAATTGGTATTTTGTATTGATAAGAAGTAAAGAAATTACAATAAAACATTAAACTGCTATAGCATTTCCTATCTGTAATCCTATTTCAACTTTAGGAGTCATTTTCTCCTTTACATCTGCAAACCCCATCCCTATCAACCTATAACATAATTACAAATTCAAAAACTTTACAACTTAAGCCCAAAGTTTCTTGTCAACACTATTACTAGTCTATGGCTTTCCATGCCCTGTTTCGATAACATCTACATGTGAACAAAAAACAACATGTGAACTGTAAATTTGACATTTCAAATTTTCCAAAAAACCTTAAATCCACTCAAAATTTGAGTCGCTGCACATTCTTCCTTGCCTTTTACGGTTCTGCAGCTTCATATCTTTCCTTGAACATCTGCATAAACCCACAAAATGACACCAAAAAAGGATTTTCAAAAACTTTTTATGGAGGGAGTCTACAGTAAACTAGTCTTCTTTTTGCCTCGGCCACACTAGTTCCTTTTCTTCCTTGTCACCTTCACTAGATTTGTCGCCGCTCGGTTGTTGGCCATCAGGGTTTGCTGCATTAGTTCCTCCTTCATCTCCCTCCATCCCTCTGATGTTTGTTGAAACATATAAGGTTTATCAACCTTCGCTTGCCACCGCAGAAAGGGAATGAGCCTATATCACCGAACATCATCCTCATCTTCAAAGCACTCTGTGATATCTTGCCCTATGCCAAGAACAGACCATTCCAAGATGGACTCCATGTCTCCTAAAACATCCTCTTCGAACAAAGCCTTTGTAATTTGGCCTACTTCATCTGTGCTCTCCTGAATTGCCAGACCCCATGCCATTAAAATTGGAATGACATCCAAGTTGGTGGGTCTCTTCACCTTCCTATTTTGAAATTGGGTGCCTATGACTTTCAGCACACTAGCTACCATTTTATCAGATTTAACCTTCAGTAAGCCCTTAATTCTTTCATTGCTTACCGGGCCTTTGAAGGCTTTCATCTGCTTTGTCAAATCGAGGCTGAAATTCTCTTCCATTCTAGCCGCTTTCAACCTCAAAGAAATACTTTCACTGATTTGAGAGCCATAATTATGATCCCAAACCGCCACTTTGCTCCGTTTAAAGATGTCACTTAGTGTTTCTTTCTCCTTTCACCGAGATCCGTGTGAAGTGTCTACTCAATCTCTAATCCCACTTATGCCATAAATGGCCTGCATACTAATAAATGATTACAACATCTTGTTGTCCTTCTAATATCATTCCCACTTCGGTAATTGATCCACCAATGATGCAAGCAATGTTAATTCAAATCATCGGGAGGACACCATTTATAATTTTAATTTCTTGTAACTTTTACAAATACTTGACGGGTTGATGACAATAATAATTGTTTACCTCTCAATCCCTTCCAAATTTAAACTCAACTCCCCCAAGTTGAGAGTAGAAAAATTATCAAAAATCTGATCATTTCTTTTATCAAAGGTGGTTTCCCAATTAGCTATCTTATTTGCCTCAATGTTTCCCTCCCACAAATTATGGGTTATTTTAAAATCTTTAAATTTCTGCAGACTCTTAGTAACTTCCTCTATAATGCTATTGATATACTAGGTGTTGGATTGCTTCTTTTCTATGGCATCAATTATAATTTTTGAGTCACCTTCTATATGAATTTTTTCCACCCCTAACACCTTCCCCATATTCAATGCTAACAATGCTGCTTGTGCTTCTGCCATATTATTGGAGCCATCCTCTAGCCTTTTGGCTGCTAAACTTATTTTCTCACCTTTTTAGTTTCTTTCTATAACTCTTGCTCCAAATACCCCTGTAACCACCTGAATTTGGTCTATTCTAACTATGGACCCTATTTGCCCTAAGTGTGATCATACCCTCGATTATGTCCAAACGACCCTTTTACTGCTTGGCATAATTCTTAAAATCAATTTAATTCCTTTATAATTAAATACTATAGCCATATTTGATTTTGGTTTGATTTAATTGGTCAAAATTGATTTGAATTGTATGGCTATAATAGTTAATATAATTCAGTGATAAAAAATCACCTAGGATATTAAATTGATTTTAAGAATTATGTCAAGCAGTAACAGGGTCGTTTGGACATAATTGAGGGTATGATCACACTTAGGGAAAATAGGGTCCATAGTTAGAACAGACCAAATTCAGGTGGTTACATTTTCCCCTCTTTGAATTGATGTGCAAGCAGCGCATTGATTCAAAGAAAGTTTTTTTATTTTGACTTTAGAAAAATTGAGAATCCCGTTCTTGGTTGTCGAATGAAATTTTGATGAGATCAGTCTCGTACTTGATCGAACCAAACTGATAGAATTGATTTTGAACTTGGTTGTCATCCAAAGATCAATAAAAGATTTTTAAAATGCCAATTATGAACTTGGTTGTCATCCAAAAAATAAATTGATAATATTGATTCTAAACTTGGTTGTCCTCCAAAAGCCAGTATGAAGCTGCCAGGAGCTTTAAAAATCTTCTAAAATGAGGAAACATAAGATATCTAGCTTATGAGGACACATGCACAGGATGAGGGATCATTGAACCTATACCCATGGAGTTTTTCCTCAATAGAGATAAAACAGGATTGGGCTTTAATACTCAATTCAACAAACCTCCTTCAAAGCAGAGTCCACCTTCTGAAGCAAAGAGTGATAAAATAGATGAAATAGTATCAGACCCATGGCTTTATGAGAGATTGCTACATATTGGTACAGAGAATCTTGAATATCAAGGATAACGCTACGTACCTAGTTTTGAGGTACCCCAAGATCTTCATACTCCTTTGCTAGGACAACCGCCCACTCAAGAGGAACCCCAGCCACAGAATTTACACCCTAACTAGGGGCAATTGGTCACCATTACACATGTTCTCGATCTACCTCACTTTGATCTACAAGCAGCTAACCGAGTCCATCAAATAAACATTGCTGAATATTTGAATAGATCTGATGATGATGTCACAGACTCTCATGACTATGAGTATGATAGGTTATCTACTACTTCTGAAGAAATTGGGATAGACACAATTCACATGTTTGCAGCTTTTGTAGCTCCTAGTAGATGACCTAACATCCCTATCAATGACACTGATCCTCCTGAAGCAGAAGAAGAGTTCCTTCCTCCGATCATTGATGGAGACACAGGTGAATACATAACTCTACGAGAATTTCATAGGCTACAAGCAAGAAGCCTCCTTTTACAAAGAGATGATGATGAGTTATCTACTGATGAGTCGCTAGAATTTGATCCATATATGCCTAACAACAACCCTTTTAACAATGTTCTCGCTCTTATAGATCTAAACATCAACGATATTAACTTAACAGACCATGTCATGTTGGTTAATAGTTTTGATGCTAACACGATGTTGTCTTTCTCAGAATTTGACTCCCTAAAATTGGTACTTCCAAACCTCATTGATTGGACTGAAATAGATCCTACACCTATGCTTCACTTCCCTCATGACCATTCCTTAGCTTGTTACCTTAATGCTTGTGAACCTCACCCTTCTTCCACCAATTCAAGAAGCAAGAACATGTCACAGGAGGATATCAAGTTTCTTAGTCACAAATTGAAAAATAAAAAGAAAAAGAAGACTGGTGGTGAAAACCACTCTGTGGCAGTATCAGATCCCAAAAAAGTAAAGAAAAAAGACATATCCAATGGTGAAAACCTCTCCGAGGCGCCAAAGGATGAGACTCTTGATATCCTCCCTAAACACTTTCAAGAAAGATCTTCAGTATTAATTGAACCAACACAGCCAGTGAACTTGGGCACTGTTGAAGATCCTTAGATAGTTCATCTAGCATAATCCCTATCAAAAGAAGAGAAGGTACAATTCACGAAATTCCTGAAGGAGAAAAAGAACAACTTTGCCTGGTCCTACACTGATATGCTAGGACTAGATCCCAATCTCATTATGCATCACTTATCCATAGCTACTGGGATCAAGCCCGTGAAACAAAAACTTAGAAAAATGCATCCTCATGTTGCATTACTGGTGAAAGAAGAATTAGAAAAGTTGTTAAAAGTTGGATTCATTCATCTCATTGCCTATGCAGCTTGGATCTCCAATGTGGTCCCTGTCTCCAAAATGGATAAATCTATTAGGATCTACATAGACTTCAGGGACCTCAACAAAGCATGTTCGAAGGATGATTTCCCTCTTCCAAATATTGATATGATTATAGACCTTACCGCTGGCTACCAGATGTATTCCTTAATGGATGGATTCTCAGGTTATAATCAAATCAAGATCGCCCCTAAGGACCAAGAGAAAACTGCATTCACATGTGCATGGGGCACATTTTGAAGGAACGTCATGCCATTTGGGCTAAAGAATGTCGGAGCAACATATCAAAGAGCTATGACAACCATATTCCATGACATGATGCACAAAAACATGGAAGACTATGTCGATGACACACTGGCTAAATCCAAAGAAAGAGGCACTCATATTGTAGATTTAGGAAAGATATTAGATCGAATGGAATAGTTCCAACTCAGGCTCAATCCAAAGAAATGTGCCTTTGGGGTTCAATCAGGTAAGCTCCTAGGATTCATAGTATCAGCTAAGGGGATTGAGGTAGATCCGAAAAAAGTAAAAGCCATTCTAGAAATTACTCCTCCATGTAATATCAGTCGAATGAGGACACTACAAGGGAGACTCCAGTCTATCAAGAGATTCATGTCCCAACTTGCAGATAAGGCACAACCCTTTACTAAGTTACTACATAAAGGGGTTACATTCAATTGGGATGAACACTGTGAATTAAACTTCCAATAATTAAAGGCATACCTAGCTTCACCACCTATTCTTATGGCACCCATTCATGGAAAGCCTTTGCTCCTATATATTTCAGCTATAGCTACATCACTAGGAGTATTACTGGCGCAAGAAGATGAAATAAAAAAAGAGTGAGCTATCTACTACATTAGTAGAACTCTAGTCGCTTATGAGCTCAATTATAGAATTATTGAGAAAGCATGCTTAGCAGTTGTCTTCGCATCATAGAAATTAAGACACTACATGCTCTCTCAAACAGTCAAGCTCATAACTAAGATCGATCCTCTGAAGTATCTTTTAAGCAAAACAGCATTAACAGGCCATTTGGCAAAATGGGTCCTCATTCTAAGTGAGTTTTACATTGAGTATGTTGAATGGAGGGCTATCAAAGGACAAGTACTTGCAGATCAACTGGCTGATTCACCACTCCAAGATGATAAACCATTTCTAATTGAATTTCCTAATGAAACAATCATGCATCTCACCGAACATTCATGGAAGATGTACTTTGACGGGTCGTTTACTCAACAAGGATCTAGAGCAGTGGTTCTCTTCATTACTCCACAAGGATATAAGATTCCCAAGTCTTATAAATTAATGTTTCCATGCACCAACAACATCTCAGAATATGAAGCATTGGTCAATGGCCTCAAGCTCACCATAGAATAGAAGATCATTGAGCTACACATATATGGTGACTCTCAACTAGTTATCAATCAAATCAATGGGGAATATCAAACAAGAGATGAAAAATTGATGCCTTACAAGCAACTAGTTGATGATTTGAAGAAATACTTTGTCTTTGTCACCTTCCAATAGATACCAAGATCAGAGAATAAAGTTGCGTATGCTATGGCTACCTTGGCATCCATGTTGCAACTAGAGGAACATCAATTTTTCTATGACTTCTTGGTGGAAGAAATATCCTATCCCACTTTTTCCAATCCACAATACCAGGTAATATGTGCCTTAAATACTCTTGATCAGTCCCTCTATGCTAGTATTATTGCCTATCTTTCTGATCAAACCATTCCTACCAATCTATCTAGAAACGAGAAACGATCCCTGATTAGGACAGCATCGCGTTACATCCTCATAACTAACAACCTATATTGATGTGCTCTCAATGATACACTTCTTCGGTGTTTAGAACTAGAAGAGTCTGATCTAGCTTTAAAAGATGTCCATGAAGGTGTATGTGGATCGCACATGAACGGCTTTTCATTGACTAAAAAGTTGCTCAGAGTAGGCTATTATTGGCCTACAATGGAGAAAGATGCTATTCAATTTTCAAAAGCCTGTCTTAAATGCCAGACACATGGAAACCTCATCCATGCTCCTGCCAGAGAACTGATACCTTTTCTAACACATTGGCCATTTCAGCAATGGGCCTTTGACTTGGTTGAACAGATATATCCCAACTCTTCAAATGGATACAAGTTCATCATTACGGCCACTGAGTATTTCACAAAGTGGGTCGAATTCGTGCTGCTAATCAAAGCCACTGGCAAACAGGTGGCTATGTTCATTCTAAACTACATTATTTGTAGATATGGGATACCCTCTTCAATTGTGACAGACAATGGGGGCCAATTTAAAAACCAAGACATTGATGACCTTTGTGAATAGTTTCACATTACTCAACATTGCTCTTCGGTCTATTATCCTCAAGGTAATGGACAGGCTGAGGCATCAAACAAAAACATTCTCAAAATCCTACACAGAATTGTGAGCAAGTCTGGTAGAGACTGGAATTTACAACCAAATCTGACACTATGGGCCTACAGAACAAGCATCAAAACACCAACTGGAGCCACACCATTTTCTCTGGTCTATGACGCTGAGGCAGTACTACCTATTGAGGTTGAAATCCCATCTTTGCGGATCTCTCTACAAGGACTAGTTATTGATGAACAGTACCACATAGATAGGGTAAATTCTCTTGACCTACTAGATGAGCATAGACACAAGCATTTGATCACCTAAAAGTGTACCAAGCAAGAATGTCCAAAGGTTACAACAAGAAGGTTAAACCATGCAAGTTTGAAGTGGGGGACCTTGTCCTGAAAGAGAATCCTAAAACCCAGCCTAACAAAGAGCAGAAAGGAAAGTTTGAACCTAACTGGCTAGGACCTAATGTTATCACTACTACTTTTGGGACTGGAGGTTATCAATTAGTTACACCTGAGGGAGACGTTCTTCCAGATCCTATCAACACTCTACATTTAAAGTGATTCTACGCTTAATGTTTGGCTAGAAGAGCTTGTACAACAAAAAGTTCTTACAAAAACACCAAAAAAAATTCAGGAAAGTGATCTTGAAGAAATCTAAAAACAGTGGAAAAAGTCCTACAAAATAGGTATCCTTGGTGAAAACCTGGTAAATAGGCGCCTTGATACTACAAAAACATTCAAAAAAAGCAAAAATAGCAAAAAAATTGAAAAAAAGAAAAGTGCCTTGATAAGCACCTGGTAAAACAGGCATCTTGGTAGCAAAAAGAAAGAAAAAGATCTTTCCAAGTGGTGAAAACCTGGCAATCAGGCGTCATTGTGTTTTGTGCTCCATCTATCAACGCACTACTAATACTAGGCCTTCATAATTTTGCCTGTGCGCATATGATGACTTCATTTTCCTACATGAATATCTTATCCTCACTTGGGATTTGTCTATCTTTACATCTTAGGAATAGGTCATTATGCACTGGGGGCATCTTTGTTGGCATAGTCAGTTACGGTTGCTAGGTTGCTCTAGGATGGTTTGTCTCACAGATACAATGTTACACAATACATGCAAAACAATGTCACTCAAACAAAGGTGTATTTTGACGACATGGGACATGGCATGACATTCACAGCATTCCTACACAACTATTTTGGATCGAAAACATGAATGAATCATCCTATCAAGACACAGACATGGAACACCATATTACTTGTATTACAATTTTCTGATTGATGAATCTTTACTATGTTTGACATGTGGATGAACAAAGTACTACTTAAACGCACAGTTTGATAATGGTTTGATTATGATTCTTTTATGTCCTAATGATGTTTTCAACTAGGGGCATCTAAGTAATTATAAATTTTATTGGATTGATTCACAATTGATGATTTGTTATGTCTTCTTAGTTACTCAATGACGTCTGTGCAAAGACAAAGAGTTGTAAGGATTGGGGGCATAATGTTTTCTTTATTTTTTGCGTATGGTGATTGTTTCATATGATCCTATAAATTTCACCTAACTTGGATGTTTATGGTAAGAACTGCCACTATGGATGGATAGTCGCATATATCTCGATCTTGGTTATGTGTAAACTACGGTGAGTTTGAAACAATTTCCTTGTCTATTTTTTGATCCAGATTCTCACTAAGGTATACAAATCGTAATGTACCCAAGGATATGAATTTTCAAGGTCATTGCGGGTCCAATATCTTGCCTTAATCAGAATCTGGTATATTAAAAGGAAGGTGACTGTTTTGTTATCCTGGCTTCTATGCCTTGATGCCTACGTCTATTTTTGACATTTCAATAAAGCATAGTATTCATATTATCATAATATCAATGGGTATTAGTGATGATTGTGCTATTCGATGGTATCTATTCCAAAAGCACCCAATGATGATAATAATGTTGCAATCTTTGCTAAATCAGTGACAAAGTCCTAAGAGTCTGCATATAGATGCATTTAGAGATTGCACGGTGCATTTATAAAAGAATAACAACATAAGGAATTTTTGTGCTCAAAAATGCTTTCTATCTTCTTCCAAAAATCCAAGTTAATTACATCATCTATATTATTGATATTACTGATTCCCAAAATCTTTGATCTATCGGGAACAAAATCAAACTCACCTTTTTAATGTGATTAACTTGGTACTCGTGTGTTTATTTTTAAACACACCTTCTTTTCCACCTTCTTCTACTCCACTCTTTCTGGCCTTATCGCTTCCTGCAAGTGTTTTGATCTATTCAACTGAGAGATTTTATTTCTTTTCCTTTGATTTTGTTCCTGAGGGGGCATGATCACACTATCATCAATTAAATTTTTTCTCGAAACAGCATCAAAATGACTTCGTTATCAAACAAACTAGGGGCATGACAGTTTCATTGAACATCAGTATTATCAATTTTTATTTTTGGACGACAACCAAGTTCAAAATCAATTCTATCAGTTTGGTTCAATCAAGTATGAGACTGATCTCATCAACATTTCAATTGACAACCAAGAACGGGATTCTCAATTTTTCTGAAGTCAAAATCAAAAAACTTTATTTGAATCAATACGCTGCTTGCACATCAATTCAAAGAGGGGAAAATGTAACCACCTGAATTTGGTCTATTCTAATTATGGACCCTATTTTCCCTAAGTGTGATCATACCCTTGATTATGTCCAAATGACCCTGTTACTGCTTGGCATAATTCTTAAAATCAATTTAATATCCTAGGTGATTTTTTATCACTGAATTATATTAACTATTATAGCCATATAATTCAAATCAATTTCGACCAATTAAATCAAATCAAAATCAAATATGGCTATAGTATTTAATTATAAAGGAATTAAATAAATCCCAAAATCAAATACCCACTTGCAATTAACCCATTCCCCCTAGCCTATTTAATTTAATTAAAATGGCTATAGTCCCCTAATTATTAAAAAGCAATTTCATTGTTTAAATAATTAATTCCTATATTTCTAAATGAATTAAATAAGTTTATTTCATTTATTAATATTCCCCTAAACCCTAACCTAACCTATCTCAATCACTTCTACCCTAGGTTCTAACCCTTCTCAACCCATTCACCCATACTAATCTAATCCTAATCCTAAATTCTATCCTAACCCACCTCCTAATGTTGTCACATTCCATTAAGAAATACTTAACAACTCAACCCACTGGAGAAAGTCCACTTTCTCAAGCTGGACTTTCTTAAAGTCCATTTCCTCAAGCCTTTCTTCCATGCTTCATTAATGCCTTCATTAATATGAAGACCTTAAGCCTATGTCTCTCCCATGTCTTATTAATGCCTTGGGCATTAATGGATCTTACATCTTCATTTATGAGTCTCCTAATTCATAAATGAACCTTGTCCCCCCTCTCTCTATCCCATTCTTCTATAAATAGAAGCCTATTTTGAGAGCAAATGAGCCTTCACTTTAGATTTCAATTACATTGTTATGTTGTTGGATTACTCTTAGATTTACATTACACTCTTTATTCCATGCTAGTTCATTGTTCTAGTTTCATCTTTTAAAGCTAGACTACATGCTTTTTCATCTTTTTAGCTCAAATTTGGATTAAATCCTTCATGCTAGAATAGTATTGGTCACTGATTTATAGCATATTTTGAGGGCTAGTATGTTATGAATCACACTCTTTCTAGTTAGAAGGCAGTAGGCCGATATTAGTGGTTTTGAACATTTTATCTAACCATTTGGACTAATGCAATGACCTATTGAGTGTTTGTGTTGTTTTCATCAAGTACATAAATACACACGCAAAACCCCAGGGTTTCCTTTCAAAGAGCCATCAAAGTTCACTTTTATCCGACCAGTGTCTGGAGGAACCCATCTGACATCATCTCTGCAACTTTTGATTAATCTTGATTGACTTCCATCATTTTTATACCGAATCTTAATCCCCAGCCAGTGTATACGTATTAAGTGGTCCCATGATGAGAATATGGCGTTAGCCTTTAATTTTCTAACTATTGAGCTCATTACTTCTTTAATCACTGCATCAATCCTTTGGCAAATTCTTTCAACTGATTTTAAAAAATTTATGAAAATCTTTCTATTCCTTTCCTTCCAAAGCTCCCATAAGACAATTGAAGGACAAATAATCTAGATTTTAGACAAAGTGGATTTCCAAGGAGGGATATACTATCCCTTGAAAATATCTAAAATAGAGTGAGGCATGGGTCCTATGATATTTAATCTAGATCTTATCCTCTCTCAACACTGATGAGAAAAAATACAATGGGCTAGAAGATGATCAACATCTTCATTAGCCTGTTCACACAGCGGGCATCTTGAAGGGCCAGTAAAACCAAATTTCCTTCTTCTCTCATCTGTCAGAATCCTATTTTGGATGGCAATCCAATAAAATTCTCTAGCTTTAGGTAAGCACTCTTTATCCCAACATAATTGAAAGGGCCACTCATTATTTTCCTCTTCATTTACTAGAAGGTGATAGCCTAGTTTTTCTGAGTAATTACCACTTTTGGCTGCACACCAGATAATATTGTCTTTCCTATTCACTAGCGTGAGAGATCTTTCTGTAAAATTTGCATTCATTTCCAAGCATATTTATGCCTCCAGGTCTATTGTAGCAGATATCTTTCCACCCCCATTGCTGTCCACAAGGACCAAGTTTAAGCTCCATGTAATCCTTAACCTTAACACCCCATACTTCCTTAAACCTATCAATTAGTGCCCTTGAATTGTGGCTTTCTATTAGAGCCAATTTACCATCCCATGAGTCTTCCCAAAATAGTGCATCCTGTCCATCTCCCACTTTCCATGATAAGTGATCATTAATTAAAGGTCTACACTCTAAAATAAAATTCCAAATTGCTGACCCTCTGGGTCAGTTTTGAACTATTAGAATTCTTCTATCCTCTCCCGAGTCTAATTATTTAGCTTTTAGGATTCTTACCCACAGTTGAGATGGGTTAGTATAAATGACCCAAACTAATTTGGCCCCCAAGGCTTTATTAATCAGCTACCATTTTTGGAGCCCCGGTCCTCCATTTCACATTGAAGTCAATATAATGTCTCAAGAAACTAATGGAATTTTCTCCTCTTCTTGACCTCCATTCCAGAAAAATTTCCTCATGCATTGTTCAATATATCTCAGCACCTTGATTGGGATTTTGAGGCAACTCATTGAGAAAATAGGAATGGTTGAGATTATTGATTGGAGCATAAGAATACACCTTGCATAAGTGAGCCATTTTCCCTTCCAGCTATCCATTTTATTTACACAACTATCTATTAAATCCTTCCACAAACTTTCTTTTGAAGCCCCTGCAAAAAGTGAAATGCCTAAATATTTGTTTGGGAGAGAACCAACTTTCATCCCGAGGATCCTTGTGATATGTTGTTGAGTAGGAAGATTAGTGTTAAAAAAGAATATCTCTGATTTCTCCCAATTAATAGCTTGTCCTGAAGCCTTACTGTAGTTTTCTAGAGTTGATTTAATAATTCTAGCCTCTCAAGCAGATGATTCCCCCATAAGATAAGTATCATACACAAACTGTAGATGAGTGAGTGCTTCTAGATCCCTAGTAACCTTAAGTCCTTTCCAAGCATCCAAAGACTTAGCTCTTTTAATGGTTCTGCCTAGTGCCTTGGCTAGGATAATGAATAAAAATGGAGAGAGAGGATCTCCTTGCCGAATACTAGTAGAGGTTTCAAAAAAACCTTGAGGGCTGCCATTCACCAATATTGAAAGCCTAGTTGTGACATACAACTATACACCCAGTCACACCAAGCCTTTTCAAATACAAATTTTTGGAGTAATTTCGCAAGAAAAATTCTATTAACATTATCATAGGCTTTCCTTATATCTAGTTTAACCATCATGCTAGCATTTTTACCTTCCTTTATAGAATAAATTGCCTCATGCACCACTATAATGCCTTCATAAATGGAGCGGCCTGGAGCAAAACCGCTCTACTCTTCTAAAATCAGTGAAGGTAACACTTCTTTCAATCTTTTTTCCATTACTTTTGTTATCACTTTGTAAATCGTATTGCAAAGGGAAATTGGTCTAAAATCATCAAATTATTCCTTCTTTCCTTTCTTTGGAACCAAAGCCAGAAAGGTATTATTAAAGTCCTTGAAAATAAATCCTCCTTTCCTAGACTCCTCTACAACTTCACATAACTCTTTCCCAACAATGTGCCAAGATTTTTGAAAGAATAGAGCTGGGAATCCATTTGGACCTGGTGCTTTATCACTCTTCATTTTAAATAGGGCCCTTTTAACTTCAAATTTAGTAATACTATGCATTAACCATTTGTTTTTTTTCTTTGGAAATCAGCTGAGGGATTACCTCCAAAAATTCCTCTGTTTCTACATTTTCCTCTATTCATTTTGCAAAAATCAAGGAAAAATGTCTTACTACAGCCTCATTAATCTGATCAGGTTCAGTTAGTAGAGTTCCCTGAGTATCTGTGATTGAGAAAATTTTGTTCATAGATCACTATCCTTAAACTGAATTGTGGAAATTTTTTGTGTTTATGTCCCCTTCTTTAAGCCATATTTCTCTAGATTTCTGTTTCCAGAATGTTTCCTCTCTATTTAGAATCTCAGAGTATTTCTTTCTTAACTATGTTTCTTGATTAAAAATGTGTAAGTCCATCCCCCTTGCAATAGTTACTTCATTTAAAGCAATAAGTTATGCTTCTAGTTTATATTTTTCCTCAAAAATATTCTTGAACTGTTCCCTATTCCAAATCTTTAAGTTTTCTTTGATGTGCTACAATTTTTTAAAGAAAATGAAAGCATAGTTACCAGATCTTCTCGGAGCATCTTTCAATAAGCTTCCAGAAGCTTGGATCTCGTAACTGGATTTTTTCAAATCTAAAAGGGGCACATTCTAGAACATCATCTTCCATTATCCTCAGACAGATCAGAAAATGATTTGATCCAATAATGGGCAATATTTCCACTTGACAGAGCCATTTGGTCTCCTCCCAAGCTCCTCCAAGTAGGAACCTATCTAATTTCTCAGCAATATTTGTGAATCCTTTGTGCCTATTAGTCCATGTAAAGGCTCCATTTTTGAACTCTACATCATGTAATTCATTTAAGGCTACAAAATCTGTAAAGTCCTTCTAGATCTAGCTGATCCATACTTTTCCCCCTAACTTTTCTTTTGGGGAAAGAATGGCAATGAAATCCCCTACTAGCATAAAGAGGCTATCCTTAATTCTAGAAATTATACTAGTAAGGGAAGCCCATAACTGCTACTTCATTGTATGATTGTAAGGGCCATAGGTATTAATAGCATAAAAGGTGACCTTATGTTGAAACGATTAGATCTGAACTACCTTCCAATTACTGCCTTCCTCTATCTTACTAAATTTTACCCCTGCCACCTTTCACATTACACCCATCCCCCTAGACACACCTTTAGCATCTGTAAAGAGACATCCCCAATGTTGAATTTTTCTCATAAATTGAAGTAAACCTTTCCCACTTAACTTTGTTTCTTGCAAAAAATCTAAATCAGGTTGGGCTTGGTCAAGACATCTTTTGACCAAGCACCACTTGTTAGGGGAATTATAGCCCCTAAAATTCCATGAAAGGAGCTTCATTTCTTTTGGGAAAAGGAGCCACCTCTTCCTGATCTAGTCAATTTTGACTGGTTTGCTGCATTACTAGCAATAGCAAGTTTGGCCTTAGCTGACATTGGGCCTCTTTTCTTCTTTTCTTTGATGTTTGGTTTGGTTAGTAAAGATTTTGTTTGACTAATGGTTCTATTCTCTAGGAGATCCAGTTGCTCCATTAATCCAAAGTCATCCTTTATGGCTTCGGCAGCTCCCTCATCAGACTCAGAAATCCAATCCTTTTCCTCCTTTTCTCTCATATCTTCCATAGACTTCTCTAGATTTTGAATTGGGGTTATCTGAATATCAATGCATTGACTTGCTTGTTCATTTTTCCCCTCCTATAGATTATGCTCTTCATTTTCAGATTGATAGACACCCTCGGCAGTGAAATCTGGTTTGCAGCCTCTATCAGCAGTCCTTTGTTTGGCACTTTTGGGGGTTTGTAAACATTCATCCACTGTGTCCGGCACTACTACCAACATTAAACCTTCATCCATCCCCAAGATTCTTTCATTATCAGGTTCATAAGGGGTTTCTTTAACCATTTGAGTAGATAGTGGACTCTCAATATTGTCATCCTGGGCAGAGCCATCCATTGCATTTTCCCTCCTATATTCCTTACATGAGTTAAGCAGAGTAAATTCTACTTGGGATCGAACCTCTATCCCCAGGGATCTCATTTCCAGCATCTCTTCTTCAAAGTCAATCAACCATTGGGGTTGTCGGGTTCTAGTGCGCTCTATCATTTTAATCCATTCTAAATTGTTATTTACTGCAAGACCTTTTCCTTTTTCCTTTGTTTTCATTGCTTCCTTGCAAAGATTAGCTTCTTGAATCTCTATTTACAGTCTTAATTCTCCCTTTTCTGACCCAAGCACAACAAAGTCTGGAATCTCATATAATTTTTGAACTTTCACTATGATTTTGGTATAAATATAAAAATCATTCTTATCCACCTCCTCTGCAAAGGTTAAAAATTTTCCCAAGACATTGCCAATAAGCTTAAGGGTTTCTTCATTTTTATATTCCCATGGGAGGTTTTGGAGTTTCATCCAAACAACTATATTTTCAACTTCTTCCTTATTTGGGTTGAAGTTGGGTCTCCATTTGTATATGTAAATGCCCTTCCCGTCTATGGTAAATGGTCCTCCCTTCACTATCCAGTCTTTATCCCTCTTTGTTGGGCATATGATTAACAAGAACTCATTGGAGAGGGTTTTGATTTCCAAGTTACTCCCTCAGTTAGCCTCCATCCAGGTTTGGATCTTAGATAATGATGGCCATGGGCCTAACCATTTCATAAAAAAAGCTATATTTTGTAATCTACTTATAGATTCTTCCCATTTCTTATTATTAATCAATAATGAGGAAGCTCAAATAGTGATAGTGTTGTCTACCTTGTTAGTTTCAGGTTGAGCTGATGGAGAAGTATAATCCTTTGGGAAGACTTTCTCTGAGTCCTAGGGATGTCAGAACTTGTCTTCAATCTATTTGAAGCTGAAATTATGTGGTTGTTGCAAAAATCCATTCCGCTGCCAATAAGGAAGACCTGTGTTCTCCCTATTCCCACCATTCCTTCCGCTATTGGAGTTTCTTGAAAAATCTTGTCTTGGCGGTCTCCATTCCACATGCTTATTGAATCTATTCTTCTGAGACTCATTTTGGACTTGGAGATTGACAGGTATGTGGAATCTAGTGAAAGGTCTTCCTCTTGATTCCTCATCTCTCTGGAAACCAACCAAAATTTTGTATCGGGTCTCTTTCCAATCGAGCCCATTTTGAATCCTTTGCCTGGAGAGCATTCCTGATTGTGATTCCACCTAGAATCTACCTCTATCTATCCAGTTTCTCCACTGATATCTTCCTCCATAGTTTTTGCCTCCATATTCATTGCCTCTATTGTTAGAAACACTCAAAGGGGGGGGGTTGAATCAGTGTTTGTCCATTTATTACTTATCAGTAACTTAAACATAAATCAAACATACATTGAATGAAGCTTAACATAAGAACTCATAACACATGATATGATTACGGGGAAAGCTTGATTAAAGGAAATCTCTGATAGGAATTAGTACCCACAAATATTGTACTAGTATAATGAACCTATTAAAGTTCCTTTTCCCTGTTAGAAGCAATCTTTACAATATGAGTACAATGACCTGGTTAAAGGTCTGACCCTGTTAGGAGTCTTTGCAAAACCTTTTTAAAGGTATATGGCTCACTACCTAGGCTCACTACCCAATAGGATGAAGGCTACAACCTTTTGAAAGTTGATATACACTATATCAAAAGTGAACTACTGTGATGACACTATTGTTTGATTAGTTCTGTGTATGCGTGAATTCTCTTACTCTCTTAAAGAGCTATATCATATACTGACTTCATCATACTGCTCTTCTATATCTTCCTCTTACATAATAATTGACACTTGTAACATAACTTTACATTATATACTTATATGTTCATATCCGAATAGGCACAACCCAAAACAAGACTCTAGTCAGCCTTAAAACAAAATACACAATGCTTCTGAACAAGTCGGCTCAAGCATGTTTACAACAATGCTAATTACATCATGACAAACATATAGTCAAACGTGCTTTTCCATTACATAACAAAATAATTCACGCTGATCAAAATACTAGTCGGCTTCCATGCTCTGTCTTCTGGACTGCTGGTCTACTGATCTGTCTGTAACTTCTCCATACTATTGTTTCATACTATGCATGTATGGATGTACTATGTACACATATCATAGAACATATATCTGAATGTGCATATGTTGACTCAATCTCTCACACGTGCGTTGATGTGCTGATCGTTGTATATCTTTGTCTGCCCTATTTCCATACTTAGTCATTTTATCTTCTAAGTTATCTTAGACAGAAACTTAGTATGACTTTGTTGCCATGGTGACAACAGAAAATGACTCATGCATCCTCAGTAAGTCAACTTGCCAAAAATCTCCCCCTTTGTTATTTATGGCAACAAAGGAATGTGGCCAATTTTCTCAAAATGACTTAACACAAAAAATAACTGTATATCATAACATCTTATTGATATATACATATATTGCTTCTCATATATACACATTCTATATTACTCCCCCTTTGACATCAATGATAAAGGTGTACAAAAACTTTTAAGTCTTCTACATACATACTCCATGTGAACTTCAAGGTACACAATCTGAAGAGATTGGATATATTTCTACCAAAATACTTTCATTGCATCAACTGTCTGAAGATGTGCACATACAGCATATGTCAGCTTCTCCATTTTTATCAGATCCATGAAAGGACCTTGATCATATGTCACAATGGTGGCATCAATCTATTTGATGTTCTCATTTAGGACTGCTAGAGATGGCGCAAGTGCATTTCTCAACTGAGTTTGTCAGACTCTTATCTTGCTGATTTCCAACTTAGCCTTCTCAATCTTGTCCAAGTGTCCTTGATAGACATTGTTACAGATGTTCATGTCTTGTGTGGAAGTCTCAAATAATTTTCTAATGATGTCCACCATGATTTCTGCCTCTTCTATCTTTTTAATGTGCTTAGAGGTGAACTTAACTTTGTCCATGCAGTTTGCTATGACCTTCTTTCCCTTAGCTGCCAATTCTTTTAATATGGATTACCCAATCTTTAAAGACTTTAAGTCTAAGGTAAAGTTCTTTACCAATTCATTCAGTCTCTCCTTTTTGTATTCATCTTCTGCAATTTTAGTAGCTGAGTCTACTAGGCTTGTAAAATGTGATTTGAAGTTTGTTAGGATGTTGTCCACATCTTCAACTGATTGAACTTTTGCTACTTTCTTATCTGTAGGAACTAAGTCATTCAACATGTTCACTGATTCCAAGAAGCAAGGGTTCCTCATCACTTGTTTCTCTTTTTATTTTTCCATAGCAAGAACACTAATCTTGATTAGGTCTTCTTCTCCCCAAGCATCCAGACTTGCTGAATCAGGAGTTAACCTTGACAAAAATGAAGTAGATGGTTGAGTGGATGGTGAGAATATAGTATTCTGACTGGTATCCATGCCTTCACTATTTACTGGTATCTCTTTTATTGGTGTCTCATCACCTTTTTTTCATTTAAGTCAATTGGATCATTGGAGGGAACTTCATCTTGTTGCGCAGATGTATCATCAGTGCAAATTTCTTCAGTGCTTACAAATGCTTTATCAACTTTGTCCATATCCTTGTTAGATGCTGTCATGGATATCTTGATATTATCAACTACTATAGTATCCTCTGAGTCTTTTTCTATATCAGAAGTTATTGTCACTGTGGGCGTTGAAAGATGTGGACCTATTGTAGGTGTTGTCTTAATCACTGGTTTTGTATCCTGTTTGGGAGGAGATGGAGTTACCTTTGTAGTAGGCGCCATTGATGGATACATGTCTCTATCCATAAATACTTGTGCAAATGCCTTTTCAGTCTCTTTACCTATCTTCTCATACTCCTTGTTCATAATTTGTAAAGTCCTTGTCTTGGTTCTAAGATGAGGCTTCACCAGATCTAATAGAATAGCCTTCTCATCATGTGAGCATACAAGGAGAAGAGTATCCAATGTTTCCTCTCTAATCCTCATGTCTTCCTCTATTTCATGTCTTTTCATGATCTCCAATATGTTCCATAACTTATCGAGTATCACTGTTTTGAGTTCAAGAATAGATTTCTTAAACTTGATCATATGAGATATGATCATAGAATGTATCTCAGTCTTATCCATCTCTTGATACTTTTTATAGACTTTAGAAAGTGTATCTAATCTCCCTTCATTTACAATCATGTTCTTCAAAACATTTAGACTAGGTCTAAATCCTACCTCAGGAGGAGCTTGAGTATTCTTTGCTTTGCTCTGTGTGTTCCTTGAGGATGGGTGATTTGTGGGCACCTATTTTCTTCCTCTAGTCTTCTTTCTTGGTATAGAAGGTGGAGATGAGTATAGATTGATAGTGGTAGAGGGAGCAGGGGTGCTCTCTACTTTCTTCTTCTTCTGTATCTCTTCAGCTTTCCCAAGTTCTTTGGCTATCTTGGCATCTCTAGCTTTGTCAAGATCTTCTTGAGTGACTTCATGAACTTTTAGAATGCTAGATGTAATTCTGGATGGCTTTCTTTTGTTATCATCACTGTGTAAGATAGTATCCACTTCATTGGTCTTCTCTTTGTAAGTGCCCCACCTAGGCTCATTTGGATCTTTGGGTGTAGACAATAGAACTTGTGCATATCCTTCTAACACATGTTCTTCTAATTCATAACCAAGAGGATAAATCCATTTGGTTCTAGGTTCAACTACCTCCATGCAAGTGCAATCTATTTCCACCCTTGAAACATATGGTATCCTTGTATTTATCAACTATCTTCTTAGATAATCTAAACCTTTTCTGCATCTTGATCCTAAATGTCTTGATATCCATATCCATGGCATCCCTTACACTACTCTCTAAAGTGGCCTTAAGTTAAATCTGAGACATTGTGTGTTTGCTCCTGTCTAGGTAAATGTTTGCAACCTTTCCAACAATATGGAAATATAAGTAGATGATCAAAGATCCAAACCTAAATGTCTTTCTCCTGCCATGCTTGATGATTCGAATGTTGTCAATCAATTGAGTGCACAAGATCTCACATAGGTTGTATTGAGTGTTATCCTTCACCATTCTGATAGCTGCTAGGACTGTTTCTACAGAGGCACTGTTTAACCTGCTTGCTTGTTGAAACTTATACCCAAGTATCATTGTTAGAAGTTTTATGTCAACTTCCTTGATAGGGTCAACTGTCATCCCGTGCTTGTCACTTCTAGATAGGCAAACTTGTTCCACTTGCTTCTTGACATCCTTGTCAGTAGGAAGAACTAGTCCAGTTTTGGGAAGTCTGATTAATTCATGGATTAGGTCTGTAGTGATGCACATAAGAACCTCACCAATCCAGTAAAGATCATCATGTATTCTACTTAGAAAAATATTCACCCATTCTGGCTCATCAAACTCATGCGCATTAGAGTATTTGAAGATAGGGTTATCAATCAAGTGCGTGAACTCATCTTTGAATGTATAGTCAGGTTTCATCATAGATCCCATATGAGTGGCTATGCTGATATCTCCTACAGTTTCTTTCTTACAGTAAATATATGTGCAGATATCTTCTACGTGAACAACACCTAGTGGGGTTTTGGAGAAAGCTCCTTCCACATCATCCAGTACAGATTTGAATGGATGCTTCTTGAATACAAATCTCTTCCTCTCTGCAATATCAAATACAACTGGAGTCACCATACTTACTTGGAACTTGATTAAGTAGGTTTTCACAAAATTTCAAAATGGCGCAACTACTAGGGTTCCGTTTCAGCTTCTTATCCATTTTCTTAACTGCTAAATTTGTTTTGCTTCTGTTCTTTGATGCTCAGTGCTCTAGTGCTCTCCAAATTCTGTGATCTTGAATGCAAGTGTGAAGAAGATTGGACATTTACATTCTTTTATAAAAGCTACTGCATTTAATGTTTGTAACCGTACGCAAATTACTCAAAGGATTTGCAACTTTGATCCTAATGCATTAGAGACAATGCATGTAAGCATACTACAATATTATGTGCTTATAACCATGAATCCATAGGCGCATACTCAGAGGTGAGTATACCAGCCGCGCAGGGGTCCTGAGCTAAAATAGCTCCCCCTAAGACCAAGAAGGTTTATTCAAGCAGAAGTAGAGGGTGCGTCCACTGTGGATGCATCAACTACTTTTTTAACATCATTGTCCTTCTTTACTTCAACCCTAATTTTTCTTGAATCTTCTTTTGCTTGAACAAACTTGACTTCTTCTTCTTCTTCTTCAAATAGTGATTTCTTAGGATCCTCTTGCTTTTAAGTTCTGGATCTACAAAACCTTGATATGTGTCCAGCCTTTCCACATGTGTGACAAATGATAGGAGGTCTGATTCTCTTGTTCATCATCCTGCATTGCTTTGCTATGTGACTATTGTAGTTACATATCTGAAAAGTAGTGTTCTACAAATTTCTTTGAGGTTGATTTCTCTGATTTTTTTGATTCATTCTTCTTTGATTTTGCTGTGACTGATTTCTTTTCTTTGTTCTAAAATGTATAGCCCTGTGATAAAACTTATTACAGGAGAAACAATAACCATTGAAAGGTCTTACCTCTTTGCAATCTCTTGCCAAATGACCATGTTTGTTACATGCATAACAAGTTCTATTAACTTGCTTGATTTCCCCTTTAGGTGGATCTGTTTTAATCTCTATAACATTTTCAACTTTCTTTGCTCCTGAAGATGCTTCATGAGCTTTCTTTCTTTCTTGCAATGAATTGATTTCAAATTGTGCTACACTGTATCCAAGACCAGTAGTGTCACCTTTTTTCTTTTGTGCATTGAGCTGAGATTGAAGTGAATTAGAATGTGTGTGGAGTTTATCAATCTTATCCTTTTCTTTTGTTAATTCAGATTCCAACTTCTTCTTTATGTTTTCCAATTCTAGGACTTTCATGTTTGCTTTCAAGAGTTCATCATCTAGTTGTTTGCATTCTTTGATATTTTCTTCAATAGCAATTTGGCTATCTGTGAGTTGTTCATCCAGATTTTCAATTTTATCTTTTAGAGACATATTATCTTCATTGAGATTTTTGATCATTTTCCCTAAATCACTTGTAGAACAATCTTTCAAATCTTTTTTTAATTTCTTGATAAGCATTTGTGAGCCATCAACTTTTAGTCTAAGTTCTTCATTTTCTTTTTTAGATCTATCAAGATCTTCAAGAGCTGCTTCAAGATTCTTTTTCAAATGTTTTTCTTCTGTTGAGTCCATGATCTCCTCAAGTGGTTAAACTTTCTTTCAGAGGACCAAAGCTCTGATACCAATTGTTAGAAACACTGAGAGGGGGGGTGAATCAGTGTTTGTCTATTTATTACTTATCAGAAACTTAAACATAAATCAAACATACATTGAATGAAGCTTAACATAAGAAATCATAACACATGATATGATTATGGGGAAACCTTGATCACAGGAAAACCCCGGTGGGAATTAGTACCCACAAATATTGTACTAGTATAATGAACCTGTTAAAGTTCCTTTGCCCTATTAGAAGCAGTCTTTACAATATGAGTACAATGACCTGGTTAAAGATCTAACCCTATTAGGAGTCTTTTACAAAACCTTGTTAAAGGTATATGGCTCACTACTTAGGCTCACTGCCCAATAGGATGAAGGCTACAACCTTTTGAAAGTTGATATACACTATATCAAAAGTGAATTGTTGTGACGACACTATTGTCTGATCAATTCCGTGTATGCGCAAATGCTCTTACTCTCTTAAAGAGATATATCATATACTAACTTCATCATACTACTCTTCTATATCTTCCTCTTACATAATAATCAACACTTGTAACATAACTTTACATTACATACTTATATGTTCATATCCGAATAGGCGTGACCCAAAACAAGAATCTAGTCGGCCCTAAAACAAAATACACAACAATTCTGAACGAGTCAACTCAAGCATGTTTACAACAATGCTAATTACATCATGAAAAACATATAGTCAAAGGCACTTAACCATTAAATAACAAAATAATTCACGCTGATCAAAACACTAGTCGGCTTCCATGCTCTATCTTCTAGACTGTTGGTCTACTGATCTGTCTGTAACTTCTCCGTACTATTGTTGCATACTATGCATGTCTGGATGTATTATGTAGACATTTCATAGAACATATATCTGAATGTGCATATGTTGACTTGATCTCTCGCACGTGCATTGATGTGCTGATCGATGTATATCTCTGTCTGCCCCGTTTCCATACTTAGTCATTTTATCTTCTAAGTTATCTTAGACAGAAACTTAGTATAACTTTTTTTCCATGATGACAACACAAAATGAGTCATGCATCCTCAGTAAGTCAACTTTCCAACATCTATAGCCATTTTTCTCCATAATTTATCTCATAACAATCTTTATAAACAATCTTCATCTCAAAATAGCCTACCACATGCACATGAATTGCATACAAATGTATCAAGATATCTGAGGAAAAGGCATGGATCTTGAACGGGGTCTTGTTGAAGAAGGTGCCATAAAGAATTAAAATAAATCACAACCTGATAGAAATAATAATGATCGCTAACAATATTGGAACAAGAACAAAAATAACATGACAGACGAAGCCACATACACTAAGCATGTCTAGATTGTTGTTGCAGTTCCTCAAACACCCACCCTAGCATATCAACAACAACATTACCAATAGAACATACCAGTGCCACCCTACATGCAACCACAATATCAACAAGTGCCACCTCCCCCAACATATCAGAAAGCAACACAACATCAAGAAGCACAACATCAAAACATACGCCCACAGTAGGCTGCACAAAAAAACTATCAACACCACCACCAGGATCCTCAAAATCAAACCAATACAATATCAGTCCAACAAGGATAGAACAGACCAAGATAGGATCAATACACTCCTAAATTCACGTTCACTCCCTTGGGTGAACCCATTGATGTCATATTCCACAGAATGGCGAAAGAAAACCTGATTGTCTACCCACCACTGACGCAACTCTTTGGGGACTCTACTCCTAAACCAAAATGGTACACAAACAATTAGTAGTGTGATTATCACTGTGTTAAGGGACACACTACTATCAAGTGCATGATATTGAAGCACTATATCCAAGACCTCATTGATCGCAATGAAATTGAAGTAGATGCTACAACCAAGGCCTCATTGAACAATGATATGAAAATCTATGAAAATGCGTTCCCTAACCATGGAAACAAGGGACCTACCAACACAAGTCCTACTCCAACATTCAATCAAGGTAAAGTAAAATAGGCAGACAATAATAGTAATAACTCCTCAGCCTATGTTGACTTTGGCAGCTTAATTGGTTGTATATCCCATGTCGAATTGTCAGTCAATGTTATCCATGTCAAAGGCGCTGATACCAACTATGTAGTCACCATGCATTAAGGATGGATAACTCTTACCGGTGCTAGTCCTACCTCATCCTATAGGGAAAAATACAATCTATTGGAACATCTAGGGAATACACCCGCCCAAATATCCATTCTAGATCTCCTTCGTACATCACCCATCCATCAAGAAATTCTGAACAAATCTCTCCAAGAGTCTCATATACCTAGCAACATTGAAGCTAGCCAGTTCCAAAACCTTGTGAGACACTTGTCTGCTTCATGAAGAATATCTTTCAAAACCTTGAACATGCCATCCATTGAGCTTGATCAAAATCTTCCCCTTCACATCACAGTCATGATCAAAAACTTTGCCATCAAATGGGTCATGATAGATAATGGTTCAGTCTTGAATCTTTGCACTTTGAAATTTGTTAAGAAACTAGGATACTCTAAGGAAGATATACTGAGTGACATCATCACTAACAAAGCATATGATAATCTAGAACACACCTTAGAAGGCACAATCTCCTTGCCTATCAAATTGGGCCCAGTAGTACAAGAAACAACCTGCCATGTGGTCGATCTTGACCTCCCATATAATATCCTCCTTGGACGCGCATGTATACACTCTATGCAGGCTATCCCTTCCACCTACCATCAATACATTAAGTTCCCCCACAATGGAATTGAGATCACCATCCATGCTGATCCCCAGCCCTTTGCATAATGCCATGTGATGGAAGCCTCTTATCCACATTCCACTCATTGTCCCAGAACTGACATTGGCACATCTCTTGCCAGTTCCTCCAAAACCTTTCTTGATCCAATCACTATCCTTTCATCCACTCTTTCCTCTGTGAAGATCAGTCACCATAGTTGTGGAGAATACAACCTCACTGATGCTTTTACTATCAGAGCCCTACCAACAGATCCGCATACACATGGGTGTCCATCCAATTACATAGCGCAAAAGGAACATCACTATCCTTTCATCCACTCTTTCCTCCATCAAGATCAATCACCACAGCTATGGAGAATACAACCTCACTGATGCTTTTATTGTTAGTGCCCTACCAACAGATCCGCATACACATGGGCGTCCATCTAGTTACATAGCGCAGAAGGAACCTGAGCCAGAACAACTGGGTTCTACTACCTTTCTTTCTCATGACATTCTGAATAGCTAGGAAATGGTACCTGATATCAATAAATGGATGTACAAAGATCCCACACCTCATGACTGTGGCCTCCTGGACCACTTCAAAGGCAAATATCCCTCTACCCACAAACTGGTCACTGAAGAGTGGAAATATCAAGGAGGTGGACTAGGCCCTGAAGAACAAGGCATGAGAGTTCCCATTAAGGCCTCTAAAATAAGAAGACACATTGGTCTTGACTTTGAACATAATACATATGGAATTGGCCATAACACAACTAGGGGTACTAATGAAACTAGTCTAACTTATCACATTCCCCTGAGAAACATATGCAAATTTGAAGACATCCTGGAAGAGAAAATTGTGAGAGCATACGACAATATTGATGATGACATCTTCCTTGGTAATTCCATCCTTTGCTAATTATCCCTCGATTTCATAGACCTTCTCCAAATTCATCTGAAACTCATAAAATGGGACCAACCAAGCATTGTCTCGATAGACAAGTTCAGAAGCATGACCACGCTCCTAAGATTCATTGGAGCAACAGATCAAAAATTAGACTGGGGGCAGTCCTCTACACATGTATACAAATTAGACCCAAAGGCATAATTTGGGGGAGAGGAGGTCTTTAGCCGCAAAATTGAAAATCAAAAGAAAAAAGAACAAAAAGGATCTCTTAGTGAAAACCCCTCTGGGGCACTATATGATCAGGAAAAAGTAAAAACAAAGGGCGTATCTCCTGGTGAAAACCTTTATGAGGCACCAGGAGATGGAGATTCTCCTATCCCTATTATCCATGATTACCAATTGAAGCACTCATTCATCATCATTGAAGAAACCAAACCTATCAATCTGGGTATAGAAGATCAGCCTTGGCTCACTCACATTGCACCATCATTAACAGAGGATGAAGAAATAGCCTTCACAACTCTTCTTAGAGAATATCATGACATCTTTGCATGGTCCTAATCTCACATGACTGGGTTGGATCTAGAGCTTGTGGTGCATCACTTATCAGTGGATCCAAACATCAAGCCAGTCAAGAAAAAACTCTGCAAGATGCATCCTAAGGTAGCCCTACTGGTCAAAGAAAAATTGGAGAAACTTTTACACGCTAAGATCATTATAGAAATTGATTACTCAGATTGGATCTCCAACATGGTGCCATTCTCCAAGCCTGACAACTCAATCAGGATCTGCACAAACTTCTGATATCTCAACAAAGCATGTCCTGAGGATGATTTTCCATTACCCACCATTGACATCATCGTAGGACCTCACAGCTGGATATGAGATGTTGTCTCTTATGGATAGATTTTTTAGGATACAATCAGATCTACATCGTAGAAGAAGATCAACACAAGGAAACATTCACAACCCCATGGGGAACCTTCTGCTATAACATGATGCCATTTAGGCTAATGAATGTTGGAGCTCATATCAGAAGGCCATGACTATTATCTTCTATGATATGATTCATAAGATCCTTGAAGATTATGTGGATGACATATTGGTTAAATCCAAAAGAAGAATAGATCACCTAAATGAACTAGAGGTAGTATTTGATCGGCTCCATGATTACGGACTCATGCTCAATCAAAAGAAGTGTGTCTTTGGGGTCACATCAAGAAAGCTCCTTGGGTTCATTGTATCAAGACGAGGCATCGAGATCAATCCTAAAAAAGTTAAGGCCATCATGGAAATGCGTCCACCAAAAATACTCAAACAGTTGTGTAGCCTAAAAGGAAAGCTTCAATCAGTGCGCTATTCTATATCACATCTTGTAGACAAGTTCCAACCTTTTACGCATCTACTCAGGAAAGACAACAGTCTCAAATGGGATCCTTTGTATCAAAGAAGCTTTGACAAGATCAAGGAATGCCTGGCCAATCCACCTATCTTAGTACCACCTACACTAGGCCGACCTCTTATTTTGTACATCTTAGAAATTACTATAGCACTAGGGGCACTTCTAGCCCAACTCGATGACAATGGTAAGGAAAGATTCATCTACTACATCAGTCGTACATTGGTTGGATATGAGATTAACTATACAACTATGGAAAAATCATGCTTAGCAATGGTTTTCACCACTCAAAAGCTTCGCCATTATATGCTTAGTCACACTGTCAAGCTCATCTCAAAGGTCGATCCACTCAAATACCTGCTCTCAAAGATAGCTCTTACAGGTCGAATGGCTCAATGGGTTATACTCCTAAGTGAATTTGATATTCAATATGTTGATAGAAAAGAAATCATTAAAGGGTAGGTTATTATAGATCAGCTGGTAGAGGAACCACTAGTCGATGCTTATCCTCTAGTCATGGAATTCCTTGATGAACACCTATGCATGATAGAAGAACAATCAACATGGAAGTTCTACTTCAATAGATCTTACACAACCCACAATTTAGGTGTAAGCATATTATTCATCACCCCACAAGGTGACTATATCCCCAAATCATTATGTATAGTCAAAAAATGGAAGCACTTCCATTATGGATTGGTTTAGCCTTCTGAGTAAGTGGTCTGGGGTCATGTTAAGCACCTTGAATGGGTTCCTGACTTGGATCTAGCTTTATCCCCCTGTTATGCCCCATTTCCAGTCTTTCCAGCCTATTTCTAGCCCCTAGGACTAAAAAACTAGGACTTTGGCCTCAAGGTCAAGGTCAACCTCGACCTTGCCCTAGGTCAAAATTGACCTTTTTCTGGCCCAGGGTCCAAATTCTAGAATTTCAGGGTTTTCGAATGTCGGTCTTTGGAAAAAGTTAATTCCCACTTCCGGGTATGTTTTTTTGGGCTTCAAAACAACAAATCCTAAATTATATTCAATATAGGTCCTCTTCTAGGGGTATAGGCCTAATTGGAATTTAATTCTCCTATTTAGGCCTCTCTAGAAGATTGTGCCCTAGATTCATATATATGGAAGCTTTCTCCTTTCATTTTTTCTAAGTCTTCTCAGCACTAAGTCAAAATCTTCCAAGCATAAAAAATCTACGCATGATTGATTGAAGCAAGCATCTATTCTCAAGGATTCAAGCATTCAAAGGCATTCAAGAATTCAATTCATCAAGGAGATCCATTGGTGTCCATTGAAGGATTCAAGGTCCCTGGAGCCCTCTTGTTGAAGATTTCTCCATCCACATTCCTCCAAGCTTCTTCCTATTCAAGATCCATTCAAGATTGGTGTTGAAGATACATAAGCAATTGATTTGAGACATCCTAAATTATACATTATACCTCCATTTAGTGCATACATACTTGTGGATTCATGGATTCGAATCTGCCACAAGGGTTTCCATACAAGCAAGGTGAATTTGTTTATTTTCTTTGTTTTCATTTATGCAATTTCAATTATACTTTGAGGTTAATTCCAAAACTGAGGTTTCACCAAGGCAAACCCCTCCCCCCCAACAAACAAATCCATTTTTCTTGCAAGTATAGGTTTAGGATAGTAGATTGGAGTGCAAATTTGGATACCCTTTTCAGAAAAAATTGGGATCCGTGAATAGATTTTTTGTCAGAACTGTACCGGTCAAGGTTGACATTTTAGGGTCAATGGTGACATTTTGGGGTCGAGGTTGACCTTTTTCTTAGGACTGTGTTGGATCGTAAAAATATTTCTGGGTTTTATTTGTCTCTACGTTTCTATTCTAGACCAGGCTTCAGATTTTCCAAAAATAGAGTACAAACCCTTGAAAATAAAATTCTTTAGATTTGCCATATTTTAAGGTTGGTACTTTCTCCTATTCATTTCAAATGCATCACACCTTCTTTTTCCTAAGATAGAATTTAAGATCTTCTTCTTTGTTCTCATTTCAAAATGGTTGATTCATTTTTGCATTGATCCTTCTTTTGGGGTTAATCAATTTGGATCCCTGATTTGTGCTTTTTGGGATAGAAGAGGAACATCTTACCTTTATCCCCCACACACATACACATCTCCATACATTTTCTAAAGATATATAAAATATATCTTACACTTTAGTAATACATCTATTTTATATGTTACATTTTGGTGAACCCGCGATAGACAACTCTTTCCTTTTGGTGTTAGATTTACATCTTTTATGTTAGATCTTGCATGCATATTAGATTAGCTTTCTTGTATGTTCTTTCATTTACATTTCAAAAATTAAAAATCAAAACCTTGTGTTTCCTAGATTAGTTCATTTGCATTACATTGGTGTATGAGATTTCCACTTCTAGTCCTACCTATAGTATCCCAGTTAGAAGAAGTTGTAGACTTATGGGTTCCTTTGATCCTGAGTCTTCATCTCCTTTCCTTAGGATTTTAGATGATAATTTGATCATTCATGATTCCAATTCTTCTATGGAGCATAACTCTTCTCACTCATCTCATGATGAGGATGATGCTTTAAGAGTTCCTCCTGAACAAGTGCAAAAACTTTCAACAGAACTTGATAAAATAGGAAATTGGCTTATTCAAGAAAACCTTAATCAAGATTCCATCCAAGCTATAGAGGCTCTTGATAAATTCCTTCATGATAGTGATCAAGGTATTAATATTTTGCATGGTATCACTTATATCGTGCATTTGAATGTTACTCAAGAGGCTCAAGAACTAGGATTCATTCCTCCTGTTACTAGTGAAGGACCTTCTTCTATTCCTTTACCTAGCATTCCTCCTTATACTCCTCCCTTGATGACTACATCTCTCCCAATTGCATCTATTCCTATGAGTGTTCCACCAGTATCTCTGCCTACCTCACAACCTTTATATCATAGTGTGCCTTTTACTTATTCCAATCCCCTTCCAATTGTGGTTCCCAATGTTCCACTGGTTGTATCTTCCATTCCTGTTGCTTCTTACACTTTTCCTAGTGTTCCTAATGTTTCGATGCCACCTATTTCTTCTAATGATTCTAAAATCACCAGCTTGGCTCAAACTGTGTCATCTTTACAACAACAACTTGCATCCTTAACCCAATCCAAGTTTAGCATTCCTACATGTGACATGGGTAGTCCTTTATCCTTAGACATTATTCGTGCTACTATCCCTCAACAAGCCAATATGCCTTGTCTTGATAATTACAATGGTAAAGGCGATCCTATTACTCATGTTAAAACATTTCAAATCCTTTGTAGTGATTATGCTCATGATCATAGGATTTTAGCTAAATTTTTTGCTAGAACTTTTCATGACAAGGCTTTGCAATGGTATTGTTCTTTACCTCCTTATTCTATTGATTCTTTTCCTAAACTTTCTAATACCTTTATCCAACAATTTCAAAATAACATTGGTCCACAAGTGTCCTTAACTGATTTAATGCATTATAAACAAAATATTAAGGAAAATTTGACTAATTTTATTGGTAGATTTAAGCATTTGTATGCTCAGATTTCTTATCATGTTCCTAATATTGATATTCAACATATGTTTATTTCAAATTTACAAAAGGATATTAGAGATAAGATTCTACTTACTGAATTTATCACTTTTCAACAACTTTGTGCAGCACTTCATCATTATCAGTTACAAGTGAGTCAATTTGAGAGAAACACTCCAATGGCTCCTGTTCCAGTTGATAAGAGTGACACTGCTCCTAATCCTAATAAATTTCAGAAACAAAACAACTATGTCAAGATTAATAAATAAATGAATACGGTTGTTGTTACAACCAATAATGCCATTTCTACATCCACTGCTTTCTGTATGAATCATACATTTACTCCTCTCTCAGAATCTTTACATTCTATAATGAGTATGTTGTTGAGTGCTAATTTGATTACCTTGCCTCCTATTCGACCTATTCTCCCTACCATGATAGCATCAAAATCCTTTGATTCTAATGCTTTATCTATTTATAATCTTCATGGTAATGGGAATAAACATATTTCTCCTCCTAATCAAAACCTTCAAATCTATACAAATCCGTTACCTACACATGATACCAACACCATCGCTCAACCATCTTCTATGGATATTGTTTACTATTTAAAGATGGATGATCTTAATCACATTGTTAATCATGTGGAGCATGTTGTTGTGTCTCAACTTGTATCTCCACCTCCGCCACAATCTCAACCTATTATTCAAAGTTCTTCGCTTCAATCTCAACTTCCAGTTCCACCTCAACCTAAGCTTAAACCAAAACATCAACCTAAAATTTTAAAACAAATCAAGAATAAAAGACCTAGGGACCTCTCAATTACATTTGATGATTCTAATATTATTAAAGCTCTTGATGGTCCCCTTTATATTTATGCTAGGATTGCCAAGATACCTACGCATTCTTGTCTGGTTGATCCCACTTCTTTATTCAATATTATCACTAAATAAAACCTTTTTATGAAGAATTCACATCATGATTATTATGATACATCTGACGTGTGGATTCAAACATGTAATGGTTTTCTTTATCCATTATTGGGTTCTATTAACTTACCTATTGAACTTTGTGGTAAAGTTGTGGATACTACCTTCATTGTTATCCCTACTTCTGATCAATTTCAAGTTAAGCTTGGTTTGCCTTGGTTAACTGCCATGCATGCTGCTTCTCGTATCCATAAATGCATTAAGTTTATTCATGAGGACGAATTTAAAATGATTAATCATAGTTATATCAACCTTCTAGGCCTAGAGATTGTGCTACTCTTGACTTCTTTTGGCCTTCATTACCTAATTCTTATCCTTCTTGACCTGATCACCTCTTCCGCTCATATCAAGCTTACAAACATCATAATATTGCTGAGTTAAGCATGCCTCGGGTAGATCTTAACCATGTTCTTTTTCCTACACCTTCCATACATCCTGTATCCACTACTTCCACTTCTGTCAATCAAACTACTACTGTTTCATTACAACCTATTGTGAATCCTACCAATCCTCCTATAGAACCTGTGAAGGAACCACTTGTCATTCCTCCTAGTTCTCCACATGTATCAAACAAATAAAAATGTAACAAATCTACTAATGAATGTTGTAAGAAGCATAGAGATAATGCTAGGGCCCGTGCTTATGTTCTTCAAAACTCTTTACCTACTTTTGACCAACCTATGCCTGATGTGTTGGAAGAAGTTAATGTTTATAATAATGTTAAGATGAATGAGTATGATGATCCTATTCACATCTTAGATCCTATTTTAATTAATCTTGATGAGGAAGATACTCTCGATGATCCTATTGATCTTAGTGATGAATATGAGACCATTGATCTTGATACTGATTTACCTCATATGCTTTCAAATCAATTGACAATTACACCTAGTCTCGAGCAACATGATTCTCAAGAGGATCCTTGTTTGGAACTGGCTATCATTCCTACTATATTGGATATAGTCCCTCTTGCGAGTTACCCACCTTCCCTAAATGATATAAACTAAGATGGGGAGAGTAGGCAATACGCTTGATTGGCTTATCCTTTATGGTAGCCCTTTTTGTGTTTGCATTCTGTAATGTGCTTCTCCCGTAATGTATTTGCTAAATGTTTGTTAGACTCTTTTATACGACCCTTGTTACTTTGTTGGTGCAAGGTGATAAAGGAATCAAACCTGTTGTATAATTCCTCTATATGTATCTTTACTCTTCTATATGTTGTTTACATGTTATGTTGTACTTGTGCTACTGTTTGTAAATTTTTTCCTTGTGTAGTCCGCTTGGATCTGCGACATGGTAGCACTGATTATTTTTTGTCTCCATGATGTCATTCAAAAATATTCTTCTCCATAACTCTTGAGTTTTCTTTCCTCCATTGTAATTATAGTTCTACTTCCTTGGGGAATGATGTCAATTCATTTGTAATAATATCATATCTATCTATACATATTATCCTATGATCATACTGACCCCATATTAGGTAGATCCCTTCTGTGTTCTTTGTATGTTTATGTGATGTTTCCCTTGATTTGTCTTCATTTGGGGGAATCTCGTAGTGGAAATGTAAATCAGTAGAGTTGTTTACGTTTTCGTTAAATCCATTTCTCATGTTAAAGTGTTAGGAATGACTTTAACATGGGGGTATATGCTCTACTCACTTTTTGCACACACACACATTAAAAATATTTTCAAAACTTAAAAAAATTTTCCCTTTATGGATTAAAAACTAATCCTTATAGCATGGACCTTTTTGCTTTACAAGATCTCTTGATCCCTCCAGTTTAAATTTATACAGATCTCTTGATCCCTCCAGTTTTAGTTTACAATATTTTGATCCCTTGAGGTTGAAAGGTGTCCTTAAGAATGGATCTCCCTGATGGGTTGACTAGTGAGTAGCCACATTAACTAGGCAGTTCAACTCCATCTTTTCCAGTTACACTATTTTCATGTGTGGTTCACAATGAGACATAAGTTCTCATTGGGCAAGGTAATCACACCTTTTTTTTTCCTTAATTGGTGATGTCTCTCTTATCGTGATCTTAGGTTTGATAAAGACTTAAGTCTCTGGGGGCTTGAGGATTACTTTGTCCGTTATGATTTCAAAAAGATTATTTATTCTTTATGATCTCCTTTACCAAGAGTTTGTGTTGAGTCCATACTCTTGCTAAAGTGGGGGCTAAATGTATAGTCAAAAAATGGAAGCACTTCCATTATGGAGTGGTTTAGCCTTCCGAGTAAGTGTTTTGGGGTCATGTCAAGCACCTTGAATGGGTTCCTGACTTGGATATGGCTTTATCCCCCTGTTCTGCCCCATTTCCACTCTTTCCAGCCTATTTCTGGCACCTTGGACTAAAAAATTAGGACTTTGGCCTCAAGGTCAAGGTCAAAATTTTTGGATCAAGGTTGACCTCAACCTTGACCTAGGTCAGGGTTGAACTTGACCTTGACCTAGGTCACAATCAATCTTTTTCTGGCCCAAGGTCAAAATTCTAGAATTTCAGGGTTCCCAGATGTCGATCTCTGGAAAAAAGTTAATTCCCACTTTCGGGTTGGCTGTTTCAGGCTTCGGAACAAACAATCCTAAATTATATTTAATATAGGTCCTCTTATAGGGGTATAGGCCTAATTTTAATTTAATTCTCCTATGTAGGCCTCTAGAAGATTATGCCCTAGATTCATATATAAGGAAGCTTTCTCCTCTCACTTTTTCTAAGTCTTCTAAGCACTAAGTCAAAATCTTCCAAGCGCAAAAACTCTATGCATGATTGATTGAAGCAAGAATCTATTCTCAAGGATTCAAGCATTCAAAGGCATTCAGGCATTCAATTCATCAAGGAAATCCATTAGTGTTCATTGAAGGATTCAAGGTCCATGTAGCCCTCTTGTTGAAGATTTCTCCATCCACATTCCTCCAAGCTTCTTCCTATTCAAGATCCATTCAAGATTGGTGTTGAAGATCCATAAGCAATTGATTTGAGACATCCTACATTCTACATTCTACCTCCATTTGGTGCATACATACTTGTGGATTCACAGATTCGAATCCGTCATAAGGGTTTCCATACAAGCAAGGTGAATTTATTTATTTACTTTGTTTTCATTTATGCAATTTCAATTATACTTTGAGGTTAATTCCAAAACTAGGGTTTTACCAAGGTAAACCCCTCCCCCCAACAAACAAATCCATTTTTCTTGTAGGTACAAGTTTAGGAAAACAAATCAAAGTGCAGATTCAGATACCCTTTTTGGCAAACTTTCAGGATCCACGAATAGATTTTCTGTTGGAGCTGTGCAGGTCAAGGTCGACATTTTGATGTTAACGGTGACATTTTAGGCTCAAGTTCAACCTTTTTCTCAAGATTGTGTCAGATCGGAAAAATATTTTTGGGTTTTGTTCATCTATGTGTTTCTGCTCCAGATCAAGCTTCAGATTTTCCAGAAATAGAGTACAGACCCCTGAAAACAACATTCTTTAGATCTGCCATATTTTAAGGTTGGTACTTTCTCCTATTCATTTCAATCATTTCAAATACATCGCACCTTCTTTGTCTTCAGACAAAATTTAAGATCTTCTTCTTTGTTCTCCTTTCCAAATGGTTGATTCATTTATGCATTGATCCTTCTTTTGGGGTTAATCAATTTGGATACCTCATTTGTGCATTTTGGGATAGAAGAGGAATATCTTATCTTTCTCCCCAACACACATACACATCTCCATACATTTTCTAAAGATATATAAAATAGATCTTACACTTTAGTAATACATCTATTTTATATGTTACACATTCAAATTGGGATTTCTATGCATGAAAAATATAGCAGAGTACAAGGTATTGGTCGTTAGACTTAGCATGGCTATTCAATGGAACATAACAGACATACAGGTCTTTGGTGAATCTAAACTTATCATCAAGAAAGTACTAGATGAATTCCAAACCAAGGATGACAAGTTGCTCCCTTACAAAGAGATGGTAGACAAAATGAAAGACCATTTTCTTAATTTGCAAATCACACAAGTACTACACCTCCAAAACAAGGTCACTGATGCAATGGCTACAATCAGATAACTTTTGGAAATTCCACACGACGCAACACAGTATGAATTCTTAGTCAAGCAACTTCATGTGCCCGCATACGAGAGCGATGACATCAATCGGGTTTGTGTCTTGGTTGGTCCTCAGTCCCCTTGGTACCACAACATCCATGATTATCTAAAAAATGGTATCATATCCCCTCACCTCACCAAAACCCAACACCAAAACCTCATTCGTAGAGCTTCCCACTACACTATTGTAGCCAACACCCTTTATCGTCGAGGTTATCACAATTTTATCTCCAGATGTTTAGATGAAACTGAAGCTACCCAGGGGTTGCGAGAAGTGCACGCTGAAATATATGGTGCCCACATGAGTGGCATGGTCTTAGATAAACAACTTCTCCAAATCGGGTACTACTGGCCTACCATGGAGCATGATGCTTGTGAATTTGTAAAGAAATGCTTACCTTGTCAGCAACATGCTAATTTGATACATGCTCCAACGCAAGAATTGCATCCCATTATGCCATCTTGGCCATTTTCATGTTGGGGTTTTGACCTCATTGGTAAGATCACCCCTTTTCCTTTGAGGGACATAAATACATCATCATGACTACTAAGTACTTCACAAAGTGGGTCAAAGCAATCCCACTCACCCTCACGACAGACATCCAAATATCCAAGTTTATCCTCTACCATATAATTTTTCGCTTTGGCATCCCATCCACCATCTTCATAGATCATGGCACACCATTTCAAAACCAACATGTAGATGTTCTATGTGAGTGCCTCCACATCCATCATCTCTATTCTAGCCCATACTTCCCCCAAAGTAATGGTCAAGCTGAGGCTACCAACAAAACCATCCTAAAAATCCTAAAGAAGGTTGTCAATGATACTGGCTACAACTGGAATCTCCAAATCAACCCCACCCTTTGGGCCTATCACACTTCATATCACACTCCTACAAGAACCACTCCATATTCCCTTATTTACAGTGTTGAAGCTGTCTTACCAATCGAGGTCAAACTACCATCACTTTGGGTATCTCTGAAAGACCTAATCACTGATGAAGTCTACAAAGTAGCTAGACTCACACAACTTGATCTGCTAGATGAAAAGTAGCAACAAGCCTATGATTACCTGGTTGTATATCAAAATTGACTCAAGAGAAGCTATAATAAGAAAATCCACCCACGCCAGTTCCAGGTAGGGGACTTTGTGCTCAAAGAAAATCAGAAAGTGGGTACTAATCAAGAAAAGAAAGGTAAGTTTGAGGTCACTTTGAAAGGTCCCTACATTGTCACTGCATGCTTTGGATCTGGGGCATATCAATTATCTACTCTTGAAGGAGAACCCTTGAATGATCCTATTAATATCATTCATCTCAGGCACTTCTATGCCTGACAACTGTTAATTCCATTCATCTGCAAAAATCCATAAAAAGTATAAAAAGTCCTGAAAAAATCATTGTGTTGGTGAAAATATGGTAAATAGACGCCTTAATGATAGCAAAAAAAAAAAGAAAAAAAGCTCAAAAAAAGTAAAGAGAAATAAATCCTCCAATGGTGAATACTTGGCAATCAAGCACCTTGGACAAATATGTGTAGTGAAAACCTGGCAATCAGGCATCACACATAGTGGGTTATATCATTATCTATCAAAATACCATTCTCCTCCATCTCCCTCATCCCAATCCACTTTGGCCTAATCATTACCTATACTTCCTAGATGTTCCACTCTCGCACACACCAGTCTGCACCGATCCTCCTATCCAGTATCTTGAGATTTTGTACATATTGTCCTATATCTAATCGTTAGTCTTTGCTGTATATATGTCATCCTATCCCAATCCCTAAGCTTTATTCCTATAAATATCTTGTCTGTGTCAATCTATTCTTGTGTCCAGTCTCGCTTGTACATATCTCGTTTCCTTGCTTGGTCTCCTTGCAAAAAGTGACCCAGTTCCATTCTGAATCCTATGCTTCAGCAAGTTCCTTTTGACAAAATCATGCTTCGACAATTTGATCTTAGTACATATTTTGGCCAATCAGATTCATACTTGACATCTCCATGGAAATGGTTCCATGAAGGATGTATCCTTCCTCATGTTGACCTAAATCTAATCATCATCATCTCCATCGAAACAGGTCCTTGTAGGATGTATCCTTCCTCACATTGACCTAAATCCAATCATCATCATCTCCATCAAAATGGGTCCTTGTAGGATGTATCCTTCCTCTTGTCTAATTTGAATCCAATCATCATCCCGTATCATTGATCTCTCTGGAAAAAGGCATCTTGTTGTTGAATTTTTTATTTTGAAATTTGATTTTGGTTCTTGATTATAATTCTTGATTTTTTTCAGTTGTTCTCCTCCTCAAGGTTGTCACGATTCTTTGTCATGATATGTTGTGAATGGATGCACCTAGGATAGGGAACTTGATCTTTCTATTTTCTTCTTGTAAGTTAGTCAGATATGACCCTTGCATGTATGTAATCCATTTGGGTTCGCATGATGTACTTGGGAAATGTCATTTACTTGTGGGTTTTTCCAACATCATTTGGCCCATGGTTCTTCCTGGGAATCATGTGTGATGCTAGGGAAACCCCTGTGTGTCTGTTGTGTCGGTCCTCAGCAACACCGATGACAAGGCCTCGTGTTCCTAGTAACCTTGGCATGGTCTCTAGCGTGCTATATCAAAATAAGTACTCAAACTACATGGCGGTATTCCCTCCCTGGAATACTCCTTGCTCAAGCTTCAAGAAAACCCCCCCATCAAATCCACATTCAAAGCAATCCTATCCTACCAATCAGAATCCTCCATCCCAACAATGATCCCATACCTAATCCTCCACACCTCATCCCTCATCCTTGACGCAAACTTGAATCCCACATCACCTACTATCACCCTCTTCTTCTTCTTCTTCTTCTTCTTCTTCTTGTTCTTTCCCCTTTCCTATCGTTCTTAGCTATCTTTTCAAGACGTCATCAGGGCTTCACTGTTTCTTCCTGCCATCCTCTCGAGGGGGCATCATCATGGTCTAATTCTATCCTAATCATCATTCTGGGGAACCTTTGTTTCCTACGTCACGTCTTCATATTGCCTATTATTTTAAACATCTTTGAAATAGCGTTATTGTAACACTATGTCGAAGAGGGGCAAAATGTAGACACCTAAATCTGATTAACACATCTAATCACATTTAGTGCCTTCTAGGACATTGTCAACTAAGTAATCAGTCATTACCTAATTGATCTATGTTATTCGTTAGCCCGATTAATTCATTTAATTGGCTATACTCTGATTAATTATTTAATGGCAACCAATGACCTAATAGTTAATTAAATCCCCTTTCCCCTATTAGATTGAATAAATATACTTATTCATTTAGTTTAATTCATATTATCCTTTTTTCCTTCACTTGTGATTTAAATAGTTAAATCTATTCTATTTAAACACATGGATCCATAACCTTAACCCCTAACCTAACCAATCCCAAACACCTAACCCTGAGTTCAAACCCATCCCAACCCCTTCACACATGTTAATCCTTCCTCATTATCTAATTAACTCTAATCAGTTAATTAACCCCTCCACTCGCTCTCTCTCTCCTCCCATATCCATCTCCCTACTCACCTATCTTAAACCCTAATCCTAATCCTAATCTCTCCCTAAGCTTGTCACATTCCTAATCCTTGGATTAGGAATTTAACTCTACCCCAAAGCCAAACTTCTCAAGCCCTCTTAACCCTAACCCTAATCCTAAACTCTCCCTAAGTTTGTCACATTCATAATCCTTGGATTAGGAATTCAACCCCTCCTCAAAGTCAAACTTCTCAAGCTCTATCTTATCCCCTTGCCCATGCCTCACTAAGACCCTCCTTAATGCCTCATTAATGCTCTTACACTCTCCATTAATGCTTCTAACAACCCTCATTACTCACCCTATCCCTAAGAGTCTTCTCTTATCCCTTTTTACATGGACCAAGATGGTCACATTCCTCATCCACTCTCCTTGTGACACTTGTCACAATGAGAGGCACTTAAAGAAGCACAATCCTTGTGCTCTCTTCTAGGTGCATTTGAGCCCCTCTTCAGGTTTGCATCCTGACCACTCATTATGAGTCCATTTCCTATAAGTAGAACCTCATTCCTTCACAAAATCATCCAATTTCAAAGTAGAGATATCATGTCAGTTTGAAGAACACATCTTGAATCTTGGAGCATATCAAATCTTGAGCACACATCTCAAATCATGGACATGTCAAAAGATCAAAAGGGAGCTTGGATTCTATTTTAGGGAGGTTTGCACTCCTTATGCTTTTATTGTTTTTAGGCTTTCTTTTCAGTCCAATCATGTATGTAGTTTTGATTTTTAGTTATTGAATGCTTTAATATTATTATTGTATTCCTTTTTAACTAATTTTCACCTCTCACAACATGTATTTTGTTTTGAGCTTAATTCGTCATTCTTTTTATATTTTATCCCTATGGTTTTGTATTATGATATGCTACATCCTTGATTTGCTCATAATCATCCATATCTCTCTTCTAGTATTCATGATATCTTTTCTAAAACATTTGTTTTACAAAATATCTCTTTGTTACAACATATCTTTGTAACACCCCGAAATCGGCATCTTTCAACCACAACCAATTTTGTTGCATTTATTATTCTTATGAATCATCAAAGTCCTATGGTACTAGGCAATTCTGAGTTTCGACTGACTCTACTTGACCTAAGTGTCAAATGCAGAAAATCCTAAATCTACATTAATCACATACTATATTTAATTCCTAAATATCAATTACAATTGGCTAAATAAACCCTATGATTGAATTAATTTAATTACAAAGTCCTAGCACTTTAATTAAATTAAA
>MU226261.1:3721207-3749034 GCA_018584345.1 Thuja plicata | reverse complement strand
TGAACCAAACAGGACAGCCTAATTCTAGAATTCATTTTGAGAATAGCCCAATTGCCAGAATGGATTCAATTCTAGAATTGGCAATTCCAGCATGCACAAATTCCACGAAACAAACGGGCCCTAATGGTCCCTTGAGATTCCTGAATCCATGGTGACAATCATGCGGTGGGATTCAAGAGGAGCCCTTGTACATAGTTTCCTTTTTTTGTTTTCTATAGGATAAACAACAGCAACAAGTCTGGAGATCTTACCCTAGGTGAGCTTGCTAATAGTCTGGCTAGGGAAGAGAATGAAAGCAATATTCTAAAAACATTGGTTGAGTGAGTAGAATGAATCTATTTGTGTAGGTTCAGTAAGGAGGAGATATAATTTGTGGCCAAGGGCCAATTCTAAGGGCTACTATATTGTGGAGGTTTCTGCATTGAAGAATCATTATTTTTGGCATTACAAGAAGGATTGTTTGGCATCAAACTTGGAGGAGCAAAGGTTGATTGCATTGGTAGATTTTTATATGTTGGTCTGATGTAAAAATCAGAATATACTTGGCACCCTGGAGAAGGTATTTTCCATTCACAACTCCCACAAAGTGGTTCGATTTTTGCAAGGAGCTGGATCGCTCCATTCTAGGGGTCCTAGGGATGAAGTTTGGAGGGTTTTGGAACCCCAAACATTGCCCAAAAAATTAATACAAAAATCGCATGGTCTGCTGGTGCGATTTTCTTAAGAGATTCAATCTGCATTTTGGAGGATAATTTGGTTGTCACCATCTCTTTCCAAGTTCTTACTGGATTCTTGTCCATCTTCACCCTCTCTGCTTGAGTGAAGTTCCACCAAGTTAGGGCAGATCCCTTCAACTTGGATTTTTCTATCTTAACCTTCTGATGCTCTGATATCTCCTCATAGTCAAAGAAACTAGTGAGTGCATCAACCCAATCCATTACTTCTTCTAGATCCATCTTCCCACTATAGATAGGTAGATCAACATTACTGTTCATTGTCCTTGATGCAAGTGGCATCGATGGTATTATACAATCTGCATATTATCTTATATAATCTTTCTTCACAAATATTGAGGCATCCCTTCAAATCTGATATTGAGCTTTCGTTCTCTATGAACGTTCATTTGAGGCTCACAACCTTTTGATATTTCAATAATAGCATCAACTTGACATTTAGACACCATAACCATTACCATATTCACAATCCTTTAATACCCCAATAACACTAATAATATCAACTAAAATATCTCCATAAACCTTCGCTGGATTAGAACTTACTATACCGATTCCTTCCATACATTGTATGTTTGCGGGTCAATGGCGAACTGAGTTAGTCATTCCATCATCTATCGGGTCTGTTGCCACCACAACATGGGCGTAAACATAAATGTCCACCACCTTTCCTATAATCAAAGACCGAGATCAAAATGAGATGATCTTGTGGTTGACTTATTCCAAATAACTGCAACATATGTTTCTCTTGGGTCTGCTCCAAAATGATAATCTTCCGGGCTCAACGCGGCATAGACAAACGTATCAACTTCCCTGCTAATATTGCATGGCAGAAATGAACTTAAAATGCATGTAACGGTTCCTTGAAAACTGTTATGGATTTAAAAAGATTCCAGAACCGATAATTGAACTTCAATCAATTCTCAGTCAAATAAATTTGTTTCCATCATCGTCACACTCAGACTGTTATGAAACCCGATACCTATATATAAACCAAACTCTTTCAAAAACCCAAAACTAGCTTATACAACATTGGCCGAAAACATTTATATCCATAAACGACTATGGGTCGATCTTTAATGAACCGATCACCATGAGATCTCTACAACATTTAAACGTTTGATAGTTCCAACATGAAAATGGAGGAATCAAATGGGATATAAGGAAATGAGACTTTTTTAAGAATTTAGACAAAACAAGAACAGACAGTAACATTTGGCAGAAAATCTGGCGACGACTTCCACGGTGAAATATTTCTCTCCTCACGATTTTATGCTTACATACGTTGCACATCTCAAACAGTCGGGAAAGGTACTTGAATATTTTTTAGAACAGGAAAAAACAAATTGTTGAGATTTTTGATCCAATCGCATAATGTTTAAGATGCAGCAACTACAATCCAACTAGCAACCTAGTCAAGATTCCTTTGGTCGTTGGAAGTGATGCGTCTTCTACTTATATACAACACAAATTTGTATGTCAAAACATTTAAAACCATACAAAATAGCGCATTCAAGACACACACAAATAAGCACAATAAAGTAAAAGTAAAAAATATCCATAATTTATTTTTGGGTTTTTATGATAATTATTTCAAAATAAAAGTGATTAAAAATAAAAATAAATTTTTTTGAGTAACTCGTGGGCCCCAAGGAACCGCCTGGGCCCAAGGAGCTGCGCAGGCCCCAAAGAGCTGCACGGCTCCTCGGGGCAGCGCGGCCTCTTTGAGGGTCACACAACTTTGGGACCCGTGCGACTTTGGGACCCGCGCGAGTTAGTTTAAAATTTTTGTTTTTCTTTTTTTCACATTTTTTTTAAAAACAATTTGCATAAAAAACCTTAAAAAAATTATATATATATATTTTTATTTTTACTTTATTGTGTTTATTTGTATTTGTGTCTTGAATTCGTTGTTCTGTATAGTTTTAAATATTTTGACATGCAAATTTGTGTTGTATTTCAATGGAAGACGCATCACTTTAACCAGCTAAAAGGAACTTGACCAGGTTGTTGGTCATATTATAGTTGTTGAACCTTGAGCATTATGTAATTGGATCAAAACCCAATAATTTATTTATTCCTGTTCTCAAAAATGTTCAAGTGCCTCTCCCGACCGCTTGAGATGTGCAACATAGGTCGAGATAAACTCGTGAGATAGCGACACTCTATAGAATGATATAAGCGACATTTAATAAATGACATTCTATAAGCGACATGTATATAGAATGATATAACCAACATTTTATAAGTGACAGTTTTATAATCGATATGTATATAGAATGATATAAGCGACATTTTATAACTGACACTTATATAAGTGACATTGTAAAAATTAAGTGGATATATTCATTGAGGTTTCTGACTCTTTATAAGCGACACTTTATAAGAGAAATGTGTATAGAATGATATAAGCGACATTTTATAACTGACAGTTATATAAGTGATATTGTATAAGTGACACTTTAATAACCGACATATGTATAGAATGTAATAAGCAACATTTCATAAGTAACATTTTATAAAGGACACTTGATAAACGACATGTGTATAGAATGATATAAACATGTATATTATATAAAATAACTTCTATAACTCTAATAAAATACAACCAGTCTAACTAAACTAAACTTCAAGAAAGAATTCTCACAAATGTAAAACTAAATAACTTACCCTGGGAGAATGAACATGCAATCATATTCATGCGAAAAAAAATGGAAACAGAATGTCATTATTTAAGAATGTCATTATTTAAGAAGATATCTTATGTTGAATTATTTTAAAAACATAGCATTTTTTTAGTTGTTTTTTCTTCAAAAAAAACTATTTATGTTTTTTTAATTGTTTTTTTATAAAAAAAATATTTTTTCTGCCACTTAGCAAGAAATCTGGTGACAGTTTGCACGGTGAAGGATGTCTCTCCTCACGAATTTATCCCTACCTACGTTGCACATCTCAAACGGTTGGGAGAACAGAAAAAAAAATTATTGGGCTTTTGATCCAATTGCATAATGTTTAAGATGCAGCAACTGCATTCTGACCAGCAACCTAGTCAAGATATCTTTGGCCATTGAAAGTAATACGTCTTCCACTTAAATACAACACAAATGACGCTTATATCATTATGTTGGATTTTAGTGGAAAACGCATCACTTCCAACAGCTAAAGGGACCTTGACCAGGTTGGTGGTCGAATTACAGTTGCTGCACCTTGAGCATTATACGATTGGATCAAAAACCCAACAATTTTACTTTTTCCTGTTCTAAAAAATGTTCAAATACCTTTCCTGACCGCTTGCGATGTGCAACGTAGGTAGGGATAAACTCGTGAGGAGAGACATCTTTCATCGTGCATGGTAGGAATAAACTCGTGAGGAGAGAAAGAATTGAATTAACCTCTTACCCTAGACCACAACAGAACCTCTTCGACCACATTCAGATTAAAGCATTCCAAACTCAACAAAGAAGGGGGGGTCCCCATGGTCAGAGGACCAAAAATGGGGTGTTGTGGACCCACAATAGGACGGATATTGTAAAGACAACAAAGTTTAATGTTTTGGCCGCAAAGGAATTATTCCTCCTCCACATTAAAATGGTGATAAAGGTAAGATAGATGTAGATTATGAATAGAAAAGCTCAACTGCACAGATAGTGTAAATTGCATTAAGACATAGTAGTCATTGATGGTTTCAAGAAAGCATAGTTTGACACTTACTAATAGCTCAAATCTCTAGGGTCGGTACTTGTATAGCTAAAAACTACATGTGTGTACGGAAGAAACTATTGTTGATATAAATGTGTGCATGGAAGGGTACTATAGTTGATAAAAAAATATTATCCAATCCTTTGACACTTATTATTATTCTATACTTAGATAAAGGAATGATTAAATGTAATAAAATAAAGGTGGATGTTTCACCATATTCCTCATAGTCATAACCTTTTAATCTGAAACCAAAGGCATTTGAAAAAGACTTCAAATTACTACTAAATCCAAAATTTAAGAATTTTCCAACAATGGATCATGGGACAACTAAACCATTCCTTAAAAGATGGTCTGCATGATATAGTCGGTCTACAGGTTTATACATTCAAATGTTGGACATGTGTCTCCTGTTCCTTAAACGTTATTGTCTTTACAATATTCGTCCAGTGTGGTAATTCAATCTGTAAATATTCATTCCAATATCCATCAATTAAACAACTTTCAGGCATTCGATTTGTCCAAAACAAAGATACTGAGTAATGTTCAATATCTTTATATTTCTTATCGAGAAAGTTCAAGGGAAATAAGCTATAATTTGTTATTTTCCATTGTGGATCTTTCCTGATGTTAAGACATTGGGGTGGGGGGAGGGACGGGCGATGAGAACTGAGAAACTAGATGCTTGTATTGAATGGGGTTGGGCAATGATTGACTGTGTACAAATGTGATGTAACACTAGTCTTGCTTTTCCCTAGCTTCCTCTAGGGGCTCCTAGGTCACTCTACTGACCTAATAGGGTTCTTCAAATAGCCCTATTCTCCTTAGGATTCTCCTCACAAGATCCTATCCCTTTCAACTAGTGAACATCAATTAAGTAGAACAAAAACTCACCATGCTTCTTCCTAGGCTTCCAATGGCCTTTCTTGCTCCATCTGCACAAACTGATCCAAATGGATCCAGAACTCTTCCATGTGGAGAAACAGTCTTCTAGGGTGTCAATTGGATCCACTCCAAAGTATCCAAACTCGTTTTGCCAAGAAACTCTGAACGAGCTCCAAGGATCAAACCAAACTAACCCAAAATAGGCCTACAAGCAATTAGGCCTATTTTGAGGGAAAACTGCAATAACTTGTAAAACTTGTTAACAAGTCACAAAACTAACACCATATCCTGATACCCTTTATCAAGAACCTAAGGATTTTCTAGGTTTTGGCTTCTAGAGGTGTCTGTACAGTACCTCCTATAAACATGCCTCAAAATCAGGGTTTTAGGACTTTTTCACTGTCTGCTCAAGAAATTGATTTTCTTGGCTAGCAAAACTTCTCCTCCAAGTTAGGACTCCTTCACTCACCCTACTATCTCTCCACAATCCCTGATTGAAGAAATGAATGCTTTCAATCCTTCCAAATTGCTCTACAACTGCTGGTGATCCCTAGCCATGCATCACCGGCTCACCTAGGGCATCATCTTATAAATACCTGTCGTGCTTTTTTGGGCCCCTCCTTCACTATACATAATGTACATGGAGTCACCTTCTATATTCCAAAGGCCCGTGCAAGTTCCACGGTAGAAAATGGATCTATGACTCCATTTGCACTAGGTGCCTGGCTCATACCAGCGACTAGGCAGAACTTAAAACAATTTCCAAAAGAAACTAAAACTATAAAAACTAGCAATCTACCACCACACAAAGTCTATGAACAATCTACATTAACATAAACAAGGATTACAGTAGATGATTCAATCCATTACAATGCCAAATGCTCACAAATTACTCAAACTATAACTGTTCTTCAATTCCACAGTCCGTACACACTCTGACACAATAATGCCCACCCTTGCAAAAGCTCGAAGATACCCTTAAGTAGTTGACCAAGGCACTAAAACACCGATTTCAGACAGTTAAGGAACTAATTCCATCGAAGTTGCAATCTTGCAACCAATGTTGACAACATTGACAACTTCTGCAACTTTTTGGATATGCTATCCAAACTTGGTCAAAAGTTGTCCAAACTTGGTCAAAAGTTGTCCAAACTTGCCCAAATCACTAACTAAGGTGTAATAACATGAAATAGGACCTCTAGTCCCTTGCTTGGCCAATGTGGCACTAAAATTCCAAAAACACCCTATTGAACCTACATGGACTCAAAGGTCACTAAGGACCTATTAAGGTATCCTCACTTAACACACTACACAACTAGGACCTACATGTCCCCTTATTACCCTAGTGGTCTGGCTAGAACCACTACAAGCCAAAAACATCAAAGAAGCCCTAGGTCACATTGCGTAGTTTAGCCCTACCTAGGTGCTCCTGCACCATACTCCCCTACAAAGGAAAGCTATGTCACTGCTATGGACAGTATATCCTCTGAAATGCCCACCTTCTTGAAGTCTGCCTCTTCAATCCATGAGGCCTCTGATTCTGGTCTATCTTTCCACTGAATGAGGTGTTCCATGTAGACTTTACGCCTTGTAGTCTTCTCAACCCTGGAGTCCAAAACTTGGTCAGCTACCATCTGAGATTTGGGAGGCAATACAGTAGCCTCCACATCTCCGCTGAGCCCTTGACTGCCTTGACTGATCTCATCTATCTTCTCTCTAAAATGGATTAAGTCTTGCACATTGAACACCAAAGATATGCTCAAATCTAATGGTAAGTCTATCTTATAGGCATTAGCCCCATATTTGGCCAGAATTTTGCAAGGTCCCACCCTTTTCATCTGAATCTTGGTAGGTACACCTTTCTGTAACCTTGACTTGTTCAAATGAACCATCATATAGTCACCCACTTCAAATTGAACATCTCTCCTCTTTTCATCAACTCTGGCCTTAAACTTTTGTTGACTGTCCTAGATTTGCTTCTTGACTTGTTCTTGTATCTCCTTCATAGTATGGGTGAAGTCCTCAGCATGTCCACTTCAGTACTCCATACCTCCAAGATCCCTAAGCTCACAAACACCTCTAGGGTGCATTCCATAAACCACCTCAAATGGGCTCTTTGTTGTCATCCTATTCTTACTGTCATTGTAAGCATATTCTGCTTGGGGAATAACCACATCCCAAGTCTGCACATACTCTTTAGTTAGACACCTCAATAGGTTACCCAATGCTCTATTCACCACCTCAGTTTGGCCATCAGTCTGAGGGTGGTAGGCTGAACCAAAAGATAGATTGGGTACCCAATCTAGTCCACGATGTCCTCCAAAAATGGGTCATAAATTTCACATCCTTGTATGATACTATGCTCAAAGGAAGACCATGGATCCTCACAATCTCCTTAAAGAACAAATAGGCTATGTGGATAGCATCATTAGTAGTCTTACATGGAATGAAATGTCCCATTTTGCTAAATCTGTCAACTACTACATATATGTTGTCATACCCTTGCTTAGTTTTGGGTAGACCTACTATAAAATCCATACTCACACACTCCCATGGTCGGTTAGGGACTGGTAAAGGCTGATATAACCTTGCATTACTTATTCCTCATTTTGCCTTCATGCAAACAACACACTGCTCCACATATTTGGTGACATCTCTCACCAACTTTGGCCAATTGTAGAACCTTTGCACAAGCTCCAAGGTTTTGTTCATACCAAAGTGACCACTTAAAGATCCATTATGTTTCTCATGTATGAGATTCATCCTCATAGAGCCTCTTGGCACACATAACTGATTACCCCTAAATATCAGTCCATTTTGTAAAGTAAACTATGAGAACTTGCTATGGAAATGGTTTTGAAATTCAACACATACCTTGTATGCTTCCCCAAAGTCCTCATCTGCCTTGTAAAGATCTCTGAAACTATCAATGCCAATACTATTCAATTGGACTTCTTGGACTATAAGTAACCTCCTGCTTAGGGCATCTGCAACCTTATTAAGCTGCCATTTCTTGTACTTAATAGTAAAGGTGAATGCCTGCAAATACTCCATCCATTTCAATGTCTATTGCTTAGTTTCTCCTGAGTATTAATATAACTAAGGGCCTGGTTGTCAGTGAACACAACAAATTCTTTGGGCAATAGATAGTGCCTCCATTTTCTCAAGGACTGAACTAAAGCATATAGTTCCAAATCATAAGAAGAATACCTCTTCTTAACCTCATTCAATTTCTCACTAAATAAGACAATTGGCCTACCTTCTTGACTCAATACACCCCCTACTTCCATCTCACTTGCATCACACTCAATGGTGAACAATTTCTCAAAGCTTGGCAATTGTAGGACAGGTTGAGTAGCTACTTGTTTCTTCAACAACTCAAATGCCTTTTTTGCTTCTAAGGTCCACCTAAACTTAGTTTTGACCCCACCCTTAATAGTATCCAATAATGGTGCACATATCCCACTGAAATTCCTAATAAATTTCCTATAAAACTTTGCAAGGCCATGGAAATTTCTTACCTCAATGGTTGTGGTAGGTGGAGGCCAATTTAGGATAGCTGCAACCTTGTCTTGGTCCATCTTCAAAGACCCTTTGTACACTACAAAGCCCAAATACACTAGTTCTTGCTTGAAGAACTCACATTTCTCAAGATTGATAGCCAACTTCTCTTCATGTAATCTCTGCAACACTGCCTCTACATGCTTGACATGCTCCTCCCTTGTCTTGCTAAATATCAATATATCATCAAGATATACCACCACAAACTTCCCTGTGAAGTCCTTGAGCACTTCATTCATGAGCCTCATGAATGTGCTCGAAGCATCAGAGAGGCCATATGGCATTACAAGCCATTCATATAACCCATTTGTGGTCTTGAATGTCATTTTACATTCATCACCTTCCTTCACCCTAATTTGGTGATAACCACTTTTTAAGTCCAGCTTGGTGAAATACATTGCCCCTCCAGGGAAATCCATGAGATCTTCAATCCTAGGTATAGGGAACCTATACCTTATTGTAATTTTGTTTATTGCCCTTGAATCTGTGCGAAGTCTCCATTTTCCTCCCTTCTTGGATGCCAACACAACCGGGACTGCACAAGGGCTTATACTCTTCTTGATCAAGCTTTGATCCAAGAGTTCTTGTACTTGTCTTGCTACCTCCAAGTTCTGATCAGGAGTAAGCTTGTATACTACCTTATTGGGAAGAGATGCACCAGGCACAAAGTCATGTTGAAGCCTAAAGAAGAACCTAAATCTGACCCATTCCAAGAAGTTCCTATAGAGGTGAAACAACTCCTAGATAAGTACAAGGGTATTGTGGTGCCAGAGATACCAGACCATCTACCACCCATGAGAGATGTTAGCCATTAGATAGATATTATACCAGGGTCTACACTCCCAAATAAATATGCCGACAAGATGACCCCTACCCAAAATGAAGAAATTGGCATGCAATAGATAAGTAACTCATAAGGAAGAGTTTAAGTACATGTGTAGTCCAACTATACTAGTACCCAAAAAAGGTTGAAAATGGAGGATGTGCACTGATTCAAGAAATATCAATAAGATTATAATAATATATAGATTTCCCATACCCATGATTGAAGACTTGATGGACTATCTAGGTGGGGCAAGGTACTTTTCCAAGATAGACTTAAAGTTGGGCTACCATGAAATTAGAATCGGACTAGAGGATGAGTGGAAGACAACATTCAAGACTAATGAAGTCTTATATGAATGGATAGTTATTCCATTTGGGCTCAAAAATGCACCTAGCACCTTTAATGAGTTTGAGGTAAAAAGTTTCAAATGGGTCCCTTACCTAATCAAGTGGATGAGAAGTCAATAGGGTCCAGTGTTATGTTTTTTACTGGGAAATAATTCCTTGAGGTCTTGAAAATAGAGGGAGAAAAGGGGTATACTATCATGTTGAATCCTAAAGAAGAACATAAATCTGACCCATTCCAAGAAGTGTCTGTAGAGGTGAAACAACTCCTACATGATCACCAAAGGAGGTCAAAAGATTCAAATGGTCTGTTACCTGATCAAGTGGATGAGAAGTCAGTAGGGTCTAGTGTTATGTTATTGATTGGGAAATAATTCCTTAAGGTCTTGAAAAAAGAGGGAGAAAAGGGGTATGCTACCATGTTGAAGGCTAAAGAAGAACCTAAATTTGACCCATTCCAAGAAGTTTCTGTAGAGGTGAAACGAGACCATCTACCACCCATAAGAGATGTTAGCCATCAGATAGATCTTATACCAGGGTCTACACTATGACCCCTACAAGATGACCCCTACCCAAAATAAATCTACCTACAAGATGACCCCTACCCAAAATAAATCTACCTACAAGATGACCCCTACCCAAAATGAAGAAATTAGCAAGCAATAGATAAGGGACTCATAAGGAAGAGTTTAAGTCCATTTGTAGTCCAACTATACTAGTACCCAAAAAAGGTTGAAAATGGAGGATGTGCACTAATTCAAGGAATATCAACAAGATTATAATAATATAGATTTCCCATGCCCATGATTGAAGACTTGATGGACTATTTAGGTGGGCAAGGTACTTTTCCAAGATAGACTTAAAGTCAGGCTACAACCAAATTAGAATCAGACTAGCGGATGAGTGGAAGACAACATTCAAGACTAATGAAGTCTTATATGAATGACTAGTTATTCCCTTTGGGCTCAAAAATGTACCTAGCACCTTTATGAGGCTAATGAATGAGGTTCTTGTGGAGTTTATTGGTAAATTTGTTATTGTTTACCTTGATGACATTCTAATCTTTAGTAGGACTAAGGAGAAGCATATGGAGCATCTAGACATGGTATTCTAGAAGCTACATCAAGAAATAATTGATGATTGTAATGACCCGAACCGAGTCTTTCCCAAGTTTCCACAAAAATATCTCATACAGATTTAAATATTTAAACGCATGCAATAAACCATTGATTCGATAACAATAAACCAGCAAATATTATTGCATAATACAACAACAATACAATAATAATGGGATTTCCGCAATCCAAAATCTGAACTACAATATTCAACAGTAATATCAAATGATAAGAAGAACCTACTTGTTACCCAAGGAGTTCATAGTGTCTACAAATAACCATGCACTTAGTTTCTTGAATAGGCAAGACAAGTTGAGTAAAAAATACCTTAAGTGGTTTGTGTACCTCCAAAATTACACCTTCAACAACAAACACAAGAAGGGGACTACTAATAAAGTAACTAATGCACTTAGTATAAGGGGGCTAGCATTGTAAGAAATTTAGTTACAAAGTTTGGGATTGGAGTCACTAAAAGGTTTGTATGCAAAAGAAAAGGTGTGCTAACTACTCTAATGTCTTTCATGTCGACGAATCTGACTATTTGTTGCAGGAGGGTCTAGTTTTGAAAGGATCATAATTGTGTATGCCTTAATGTTCAATGAGGATTTACATCATCAAAGAGAAACACCAAGGAAGTCTAGGAGGTCACATTGGCAAAAAAACACTTGAACAAGTATCAAGGTATTATTTTTCTCCTAAAATGTGTAAAGATGTAAACAATTTGTGGAACAATGTGTTATTGTCAAAGAGCAAAAGGAACTTCATCCAATGCAAGATTGTATCAACCATTGACTATACCTACTAAACCTAGGGAATGCCTTAATGTGGACTTTGTGTTTGGGTTGCCTATGATAGTGAGGGTTTATGATAGTGTGTATACAGTTGTGGACAGATTCCGCAAAATGGCTCACTTTATTCCTTATGTGAGCATAAATGATGCTTCCTATATTACAGGATTGTTCTTTAAAGAAATTGTAAGAATCCATGGGTCGCCATTAAGCATAGTGATTGATAAGGACTCCAAATTTGTTGGTCATTTTTGGAGAACTCTCTAGAAGAATTTGAGTACTAATTTTGAATTTTCTTCAACCTACCATCCTGAATTAGATGGTCAAACAAAGGTAATAAACGTGTCCTTAGGCAAGCTACCAAGAACACTAACCAAGGAACGTGATCAAGCATGAGATTTAGTGATTGGACAAGTTGAATATGCATACAATGACTCAATAAATAGATGTAAATAGAAAAGTGATTTTGAGATGGTGTAGGGTATTATCCTAGTGGTGTGGTGGAGTTAAGCGACTTGACAACAATGGAGAAAATGAGTGAACTAGGAGAAACTTTTGTAGAGAATATCAAAGAAGTTCATGAACAAGTAAAAAAGGCATGGCAACAGAGTGCAAACAAATACAAAACCCATGCTGACAAATCAAGGAGGGAAAAATTTCAAGGTAGGTAACTTGGTAATGGCCTATCTTAGGAAGGAAAGACTACCCAATAAAAATGTCTTTGAAATATTGTAATTTTTTCCTTTGCAGTTCATCCAACAAAAATTTTAGTCACTTGTCAAGTGGTAATAATGGTGGTGATGAAAAATATCACAAGTTTATAACAAGCGCACCGAAAATTTGATGTCTGTGTGGAGTGTACCAAACAATGCCCTAGCATTCACTCAGAGAGGATAAGTGCCATTTCGAATAAATGCCAATTTTGAATAAATGTAACATGTTAAAAATATGGGTACCTTATTATAATATAAATCAATTTAAATCATAAATAAACTATAGCATAATTTATATCCTCGTCTCTTATAGTATTGTCGCCTATATGATTCTATACACATGTCACTTATAAAAGTGTGACTTATAAAATGTCGATTATTACACTTCATTGTCATTTATACCATTCCATACATATGTCGCTTAAACAAGTGTCACTTATAAATGTCGCTTATAAATGTATCATTATCGCTTATCAGTGTCACTTATTAGCCGATAGGCTTTCCCTGCAAGGTCGCTCGCGTATGGCCGCAGGGAAAACCTGTCTCACGCCTGCAACCAGTATTAAGCTACGAAAGTGGTATTCAACATTAAAACTTGTCTACCATTATTTTTTCCCACTACTTCAAGTTGTGACGATAACATCTCATAAATGGATCTTACTTGTAGCGCACCCTAGAAATCTTTGTAAGTAAATATTTTCATAACTCCATTACACTACAGCTACATCGGAATGCACGGTTATAGAGTTGGTGGGGAGAATTATTGTGATTTTTTTAATGAAATATAGAGGGACTGCTTTAGGGTTTGCAGGCTCGTTGGAGTGTTTTGGGTCACCTATTAGATTTGCTTCCACCATTGTCCCTGCCAGAAACAGTACAACCACAAACAGTATCATAAATTTTATACCAGCAGTTGTTTAGTTTCCCATTTTATAATTGCATACGATAGGAAGTGTTGAGGATTCAGATGCACACCATGGCTTAAGTAAGCGCAGCAAGAGGCTTGATGTTTCAGATTCGAGGACGCCAACATACGACATTTTCTATGATAATTCCTTCGCCTACTATGACATTTTCTATGAGAATTCCATCGCCCGTTAGTTACTATGTGTACAATCCAGAATCGCTTAGACAAGACATTAAGCATTCATCAATTAAAATGAATTCGAATTTGTATATGATGAGTATTCCATTTGAAAAAAAACAATGTTGGGCTTAATTATTGTCAAAGGTTTATCATATTCTTCTCTTGCTATTAAAAACATAGGTACCATCTGTTTTTATAAGTCTTTGTCCTCTGTAGACCTTTTGTACCTCTTTTTTATTATTCGTTGATATTAAAATCATAGTATCATTCTTTTCTAATAAGTATTTTTCCTTTGTAGACCCTTCTGCAAACCTCCACCAGGATCTACCAATCCTCAACAAGTCATTGACAACACGACAGTTTGGTTGAGGGGCTTGTGATTATTTTATATACGACTTGGGGCATTTTTTAGGTCCGGTAGTTTTCCTTAATTCTCTATATTTTGGGCACCAAATCTTAAACAACGAAAAAATTGGAAGTCTTACAATTATTTACTTCGATCACCTGTTGAGACCACTTGAATTTTCATATACCCATTCTGTAATTTGTCATTCTCATGGTGTCATTTAGTTTAGTTTCCTTATGCCGATTGGGTTGATATTGCATAGAGGATGTGCTTGGTGGTACTAAATAAAAGCTAGATTCCCCTTCACCTATGGATTTGATGTTACACTAGGGACATTCCCGCCCCCTAATAATATCATCTAGACTTCCTTGTCCCACAAACATTGATGTAGGGTGGGTGGAAATGCTTGCCCTTACCAAATTTTTCCTATATTACACTATGTTAAAGGGGTTTGATATTACATCATGTATTTTTTCTCTACTAATTTCAGTGAGACTACCCAATGTTATTTAGGTGTCGCAAAATGGGCATTGAGTAGTTTAGATTCATAGACAACAAATTATGGGGGTATAGAAAGATCATGGCACACATACATTAATGTTCATGAAGTGTGATCATATATTGTAGAAAACATGTAAGTAAACCTGCAACTACAGTGCGGAAGACCTCCTGGAATAATCGAAGAGGGTACCAAAGAAAAAGGTGTCGTCGACAAACTACTGCAGAATCGACTATGGAGGGTGGTGGCAGGTTTAATTCCCTGAATTCTGCCATTCTCAACCAGTTGCATCATATTGTGCCCAAGAACTTCGGCCAGCAAGATGATGAAGATGGAATGTTGTTTTTGGTATGTTTCTGTTGCATAGTAAATAGTAAATAGTAAATAATTGACGAATATTTGCAACTACTTGTAACATTAATTAGTAAGGGGGCACAACTATTTATAATATAATTGACGGATCCAACATGATTTGCAGTATTGTTATTACCATCATTCTCATCATTAATTGTTTTGCATTGATTTCCTTTGTTTAACATAAATAATAGATTTAAACATAACTATTTCTTTTCAAAAGTGAAAATAATTATCTCATGGTTTGATGTGCTTAGTCTTCAACTATTTTAGCTAATGAACTAGTTGAAATATCATAGAATAAAATGTCATATGCCTATATTATGATATCAAATAGGATCATAGTTAATTAGTCATTTTTATATGATTGTTTTATGATACAAATAGATAGGTCTTCATTTGGATTGTTTATCTTCGGCCTATGTGTGTACTAACTATTTAATTTTTCTACTAATGTCATTGTTGTTCTTTTAATTTACCTTACTCAAACCCCTATTCACGTACTTTTGTCTCATTGTTGGTCTAATCAACATTTATCCCTTGTTTGCTCTTTCTTATTTTTCTATGTTAAGAATTTGTCGATGCTACCAATCTAACACCAGTGCCTTTAACGTCGTTAAAAATGATCATTTTTTTGTCTACATAATTTATTGTTTTCATCTTTGGATTTTGAAAATAGTGGTCTTTGATTCTTCCACCTTGTTAATATTTCAAATTTTGTCTCTACAATACAATACAATATGTGTGTGTGTGTGTGTGTGTGTGTGTGTGTGTGTGTGTGTGTGTGTGGATTGGTCTCCAAGTGCCCATGGACAAGTAATTCCCCATCCTTTTTAAGGTTGATGTTTAGGTGAGAACTAGAAGTAAAGAATTAAGGCTTAAGTATGTGTAATGAATCAGTGACTATTTCTAAATTTAATCTGATTTAAATGCATAGTGATGTATGTTAATCTTTGGGAATGGGTAGCCTCCTAGTAGGAAACATACAGAGATTAAGTAAATTGTCACTCTTAAGCACAATCAAAACCATAATTGGGAATTTTAGGGTAAATCAAGTAAAGTTCTAGTTTAAGAAACATTACAACACCTCAGATCTGTACCCAAAGATATAGACAAGCTCATTTCATCTCCTACCCAAAGCATCTGCTACCACATTCTCCCTCCCTTTAATGTAGGCCACAATATTGTTTGCAAAAAATAACAGTAGCAAATAGCTACAAGCTCGGTCTTTCTTAAGAAAACAGTAACTACTGGAAACAAGTTGTGGATGAAAAGGACAAATAAAAATGGGTGGATCTATGATCTCTATTGGATATCGTATTTAAAGCCTTCATTCTCAAATGAAACTAAATTAATTGTGGAGGGCCCACATTGGAAACGATGATTAAATATTTGAAATTAGTAATATTGTATAAAATTTAGTATTGACATGACCACATAAATATCTAAATGTCTCAAAGAATGTCAAGCAACTCCAAAATTTAAAAAATGGCATTAACTAGCATTATTAAGGTGATAATTGATAAATGAAATGAAAACATAATGTTATCCAAAGCATTCCTGAACCAATATCTAACTACTAAAAAACATTCTTAAGTAACTAAAATGCAACCCAGTTTTCTCAAGCCATTGCTTCATGAAGCAATTCCACAATATATCATATAAGCATAAAAAAAAACTAGTTATCCAATCAAATATTACTCAGGCTGAAGCAACTGCAATCCGACCAGCAACTTGGTCTAGATCTCTTTGCCCATTAGGCGTAATGTGTCTTCCACTAAAAAGCAAAAACAAATTTGCATATCAAAACATTTGGAACCATACAAAACATCACATTCAAGGCACAAGCAGAAAAAAGCCCACAAAAGTAAAAATAAATGAAAGCACTCACTTATTAGGATCAATCTCGACAATGCCAATTTTTTCCAGTTGCTGGAGTATATGTCGAGCAATAGACCCACTACTTTTACAAAAATGTGGTGGAGCAACACCATTCCTTCTACAACCCCCATATATCTTTCGGAAAGCCCCGACTCCAATTCCCTGGTTTAAATAGATTTTTCTTGCCATTGATGCTGATATTAAGTTTTAAAAAAATCAAATATGCTTAATTAGCGATTCTCAATTGAACCGTGAAACAAATTTAATAAAAACCAGGTCAAAAGAAGCATGATGGTAAAAATGCTAAGTCTAGTGCACTTTTTAAAATGCAGTATGATAAATTGTGGAAATCAAGTTTAAATGACCAGTGACTGAACTAAGCTTCAAAGCAAGAAACAAACATCCAATATTTGAATGTACAAACATGTATATTACAAAAATATATCATGACAAAATTGAATGAGCTAGTTAATGCAATAGAAATTCAAGAACTATACATAAATTCATTAATGGAACATAACACTATAAGAATAACATGTATATCTTTCTGAGCAAGCCATACCCCAACTGGTGTACTTGTACAATACTACTTTTAACCATGACCCCACAATATTAGGGCCTAATTTAAATTTTGTTGATTTCAATGTAATGATGAGTTACCATTAAGCAAGATCTTTCCCTAATAGAATAATGTGTTGTATTTAAACATCAAATTTTGAATACCATCATGTGTTCTATTCATTCATCAAATTTTGAATACTAAATTAGTCTATATCTTTTAATTCTGTACGACCCAAGAAAAAACCACACTAATAAAACATTTAATTGCAGATGTATCACTACATTAAAGCAAATAATGAAAGCTCGGCCTTCCACCAAACCACAAGCTATTAAACTCACCTAGATTGAAATTTAACCAACAATGGATTTCATGCAAGCAAAACTCTAGAAAAGCATGATTTGATTAAACCGTCAAGATTTGGAATTGATAAAGATATGCAAAATGGTTTAAAAGGTGGCAAAACCTAATACGATTGTCATGCCTAAAATTTTACACATCAACAAAAGATACAACCAACATTTTTTCTTAAATAAGTACTCAATTTTCACCATAGCCTTTAGTACATCTTCACACAGCCAAATCTTAATGCTCATCAACGACGTTGGAGTTCCTATGCGAGTATGACTTTGATGTGCATTACATTAAAGGGAGGGAGAATGTGGTAGCGGATGCTTTGGGTAGGAGATGAAATGAGCTTATGTCTATATCTTTGGGTACAGTTCTGAGGTGTTGTAACGTTTCTTAAACTAGAACTTTACTTGATTTACCCTAAAATTCCTAATTATGGTTTTGATTGTGCTTAAGATTGACAGTTTACTTAATCTCTGTTATGTTTCCTACTAGGAGGCTACCCATTCCCAAAGATTAACATACATCACTATGCATTTAAATCAGATTAAATTTAGAAACAGTCACTGATTCATTATACATACACTTAAGCCCTAATTCTTTACTTCTAGTTCTCACCTAAACATCAACCTTAAAAAGGATGGGGAATTACTTGTCCATAGGCACTTGGAGACCAATCTACACACACACACACACATGGGGAATTACTTGTCCATGGGCACTTGGAGACCAATCTACACACACACACACACACACACACTGGGGAATTACTTGTCCATGGGCACTTGGAGACCAATCTACACACACACACACACACACACACACACACACATATATATATATATATATATATTGTAGAAGATTTGAACTCAGCACCATCTAGGTGCCTACACACCCAAATCAACAACTTAGTTGTTTGAGCCCTTGGATATTTGTATGTATGTGTAAAGGCATTTTGATGTATGTAATGTTGCTTCAATGTCATACATGATGGAAAATTTAGTATTTTTTTTTTTTTAAATGTTAGTTGTATCTTTTGTTGATATGTAAAATTTTAGGCATGACAATGACTTATTTGATGCTAATCAACAAGGAATCTGGGAACACAATTCTCAAACAACATAGATTGGCATTAAAAAGACTTAATTTGTTTATTATAACCTAGTAACCTTTCCTACTAATTTCAAAATGCAATACAAGGGTCCTTGGAGATGACTATTTTCAATCAATTAATAAAGCTTCAATGCTTGTAGACACATAAAACCTTATTATTGTTTATGTTTGTACCATTACCTCTTAATGGATTGATAATAAAAAAATATTTAAAAAATTGTAAACATTAATGCAAAAAATAAAAAATAAAAATAAAAAGCTTACAGTGACTTATTTTAGCTCTTTACAGTTTTAATCAACCACATAGCACCAGTTTAGAAACTGCACAACACAATAAAAATGATATATGAGAGAAGCCTCTATAAAATGATTCCCATTTTTTAAGGGACTTGCTTATAGGAAATGCATGGAGATGCAAAGATAGTGTACGCAAATGTTTTAGCATTCTGTAATACTTGTCCCATAGTTGGTGAACCAACTACTTGTTACCAACATCAATCACTGAGGAAATCCATATGGGTGATGCAGGATCATCCCGAGTGAATCATCAATTCGTATCAACAAAAGAAAAATTAGTTTGTTTGTTTCAAAATTTTAATTTGTTTGAGTATTCAATCTTTGGAATTCAAGGAGAATGCAAGCTCTTGAAAGATTTTGAGGTTTCACAAGTGCCTTATGTTCTTGGGTTAGTTTTATCGACAAAATAAAAATCCAATGTGTGAGATTAGTGTTGTGACTTAGGAACACTAAAATTTAGAGAAATGCAATATCATTCTTGAGAGGAAGCAGCTATGAAAGAAGTCAAAAAGACTGTAGACACTTGCAAGCAAATGAAATTGGAAACTATAAACCAAATTCCGCAACTTTGTCAGTGTCCTCATGGCTTGGGAACAAGGTACGGACATCTATAAATCATAAAAGATTGAGATCACAACTACCACAGGTAACATGTATATAAAGGTGGAAGTATAGATAGGGTCGGTGAATTGTTTGACAGAAAGCCTCGACAAAGACCATGGTTGTGGGCTATGTACAAAATGGATTTGTTAAAGATTTTGAGGCTTCACAAGTGGCTTATGTGCCTGGGTTAGTTTTATTGGCAAAATAAAAATCCTGTGTGATAAGTGATGTGATGCAGAAACATTAAATTTTGGAGAAATGCAAGATCATCATATTCAAGAGGAGGCTGCTACAAAAGAAGTCAAAAAGACTGTAGACACTCACAAGTAAATGAAATTGACAAGTATAAAACCAAACCGCCAATATCTTGTGAGGTCTATTGTTAAAAATTTAAAGCAATGCTCTGTACTCCTATTTATCAAGGTAGCGTAAAGTATTATAGGTAATGAGGGGTTTCCTCATAATAGTAAGATTTGGGTAGCCTCTGCATATTTATCAACACAGCTAGAGTAAAGGCGTTTTAAGAAAAATCCATTATGTTCACATTTCACCTAGGAGAGTAGTGACCTTTTAGATCTGTCACGTCTTTGTTCTTATGTCTAAAAACATGAGCTACTGCATATACAACTTTGCAAACCGAAATATTCTTATAACTTTTTATCAAATAACTAACTAATTCAAGCACTACAAATCAGAATGAACTCTTTAACATGGAGAAAAGAAACACATACCTGCTCTAACGTAATACCAATCAGAATTGTAAGGCGCAAATTCTTTAAATGTGGCTGTCTTTACAGTTTCCGTCCAGTGTGGCAATTCAATCTGTAAATTTTCATTTCAATATCCATCAACTAACCGACTTCCAAGCATTCAATTTGTCAAAACAACGATTGAAAAGCCCAACAATTTGTTTTAGTTGTTCTCAAAAATGTTCAAGTACCTTTCCGGATCGCTTGAGATGTGCAGCGTAGATAGGGATGAACTCACGATGAGAGACATCTTTCACCGTGCAAGCCATCGCCATTGCTGACCTGAATCTGCAAGGGTTACAAAGATTAATCATGTGGTAATCTTGTATATGGTTAAAAGCACAATCATTAAAAAATTACAAGAAAGGTGGTGCAAGAGCACCTTAAGGTCTTAGTGAAGATCTTCAAACATTTTGGCTTGTAGGTGGTTCTACCCAACCACCAAGGTAATAAGGACTAAGAATAAAGTCCCATGTTTGTGTGGTGTGAGTGTGTGGGTAGTAGTAGTTAGGGTTATGTCTTTGTTTTGATCAAATAGGCTATAGGGCTTAGGTCCTAAGAAATCAAAAGGTGGTCAAACTTTGGCCAAGACTCTAAAAATGGACTGGCAATTATACATTTGATGTTTTTAAGTGTTTTTGGATCCATTGAGATAGTTTTGGGTCGAGTTGTGCATATGGGGATGAGAGAAAGTCAATGTTGCAAAACTATGTAAAGTTGCCATGACAACTTTTCCTAAAAACTAGGAAATAGCTTTAATGGTGTTCAAGTCCCGACCTTAGGGTCTGAACACGTACGATAACCTATATAAGGTCAAACAAACCCTAATCTAAGGGTGGGTTTTCACATTGTATGGTTTGAGCTGTGGAAAGAACAAGAAACTAACTGTACTTTGAAACAGAGTCATCATCTAGACCTTTAATGGATTGAATGGAATGAATTAATGCACTGCGACTTTGTGTTTTGTTATGTAGTTATTTGTGGAGCTAGTTGGTATTTTGGTACTTCTTTTACTCATTTTGTAAATTCTTTCAATTCTACTGGTTCATTGTCTTGTTCAGGACCAGTCTTGTAAATATGAGTCCCACTTGAATTCCCGTGGTTGGAAAACTATGGCCACTTGGAATCAAGTAGGGGACTATGTAAGTAGTGTAAATATGTGTTTTAGGGTCTGTGTGTGCAGGGGAGCTAATTTTTCCATCAAGCCCTAGGCGAGTAGAGAGGTATTCTGGCTAGGTGCTTCTACAGAACAGTAGCAAGAGAACTTGCAAGATTGATTGGTTTGTGCCAATCAATGGTTGGAGCATGTAAGGGCATGTGTCCTTGATAAGTGACTACAAGGAGAAGAGTGGTGGAGTTGATTAGAGCAACTAACGAAAGCAAAGAACCCAGACTGGTTCACATGCCCTAGAAACCCATGAAAATAGGGGTTTCCTAGAAATACTATGTACGGACAGCTTGGAGACCTAAAACCTAGAAAATCTTGAGCCTAGGGTGGTCTTAGAGAGAATCCACAGTTAATTCAGTGGGTTGTTAAGGGAAGTTTTGAAGGAAACCAAGAATACAGATTCTAGGAGGCCTAATTGGGCTAAAAAGGCTACAAGGCCTAAAATCTTGAAAAGTAGGAACTCGATGGAAAACCTAAGGCAGAATCCATCAAAGTGGATCAAAATTGATTGAAAACAAACAAGGGATAGTAAGAATACCTATTCCTAGTCCCAAGAACAGTTTGGAAGCATAGTGGCTAAATTGAGCAAATGGTGGACAGTTGTATTGAGAAGCATTGTTGTGAGTTTGAGGTTGGTGGAGAGTTCTATAAGGAGATAGGGGACCCAAGGAGTGTCCTCTGATTAGAGTAGTGTGAAATACCCTAGGAAGACCAAAGAGTAGGTCTTAGGAAGAGCAAGAGCGCTCTTTTGAGGTAGGTCTCCCCATCAAATTGGTATCAGAGCCATTAAAAGGCTTGGGAAGTGAATTGTCGATGACAGAGGGAAGTGAATCCATTGGAGAAAGCACCATGGTGACCAATGCAGAGCTGGCTAGAGACTTGTCTGAATAGCAAGAGAACAATAAGCTTCTTGAAGAAGTTGTAGAAGAGATGAAGCAGAAACTAGAAGAAGTTGCAGAGACTGCAGGAAAGATGAAAGAGCAGTTAGACGTGGATAAAGAAAAAGGAAAGAATCAAGTTGAGGAAGACAGAACCAGAACCAGAACCAAACCCTCCATTAGCAGAGGAACCATTCCTCAAATCCCTAAAGGCACTAAGTGGTAAGGCACTCGAAGGCATTCCTATCTTTACTGGCAAAATGGATGCAGAATTGGTTATGGAGTGGATTGAGGGTATGGAAAATCACTTTGAATGTGATGGAATTACAGAGGCACAAAAGGTGAAAATAGCCAAATCAAGGCTACGAGGACAAGCATTAACTTGGTGGAAGATTTTTGCAAGAAGACAGAGAAAAGGAAGGAAAGAAGCCAATCCTGGATGTGTAAGAAGTGCTCAGCATAAAAAGCCACCCTCAGACGTAAACCCCCACTAGGGTTGGTCCAGGTCGAGATGATGTACTGCCTGTAGATGTCAAGTCTGACATGCTCATTCAACTCCTGCCTGGAGGGGAGAAAATGAGCCGAAGCGTCCAAAGAAAACTGAAAGGGGGGTAAGCGATCAATATCAATCCCGATGGAACCCAAAAGGGAAGTGGCCTGAGCATACCAGTAACGAGCTCTACAGGAGGTGTCAGATCTAGCCAGCTCAACAGAAGAGCAAGAGGCGAGGTAAGAGTATCTACTCCGGCCATCTGAAGAGTCTGCGAAGCAACGTACGCAGTGAAGAAACCAAACCAGGTCGAAGATGGCTCCCAACCTAAAGGGATGAGCCCCAAACTCAGCCAGGATGATGTTGTGTGAGGTGGTACGATGACATCTGATGATACGTCAAAGGAGGAGAGTCTGTAAACACTCAATAGAGGCCCAGTCGGAATCAAGGAGAGATGGTCCCCAAACAACAGAGCCATAGAGTACAATAGGCCTGACCAGAGAATCCAGGAGGGATAGCTTGGACGAGGTGTCCTGAAAGTGGTGTCTAAAGCACTGTCTCTCAATCAAGGCGAGGGAACCCATCCCTTTGCTCATCCTATTTGTGAAGCACTGTCTCTCAATCAAGGCGAGGGAACCCATCCCTTTGCTAATCCTAGACCAGTTTCAAGACATTATTTGTGAAGGTACACCAGCTACATTGCCACCTAAGAGAGCAATCAGTCATCAAATTGACTTTGTGCCAGGGGCATCATTGCCTAACAAGGCTTCCTACAAAATGACAACGGATCATAATAAGGAGATAGCAAGGCAAGTTCAAGAGCTTTTGGATTAAGGCCTAATCAGGCAGAGCATTAGCCCATGTGTTGTCCCAGTGGTTTTCGCACCTAAGAAGGGAGGTAAGTGGAGGATGTGTACTGATTCTAGAGCAATAAATAGGATAACTATTAGATATAGGTTTCATATTCTGAGAATAGAAGATTTAATGGATTGCTTAGGGGGTACTAAATACTTCTCAAAGATTGATTTAAAAAGTGGATACTATCAGATTAGGATTAAAGAGGGAGATGAGTGGAAGTCAGCTTTTAAAACCACATAAGGGTTATATGAGTGGTTAGTAATGCCATTTGGGCTTACAAATGAACCTAGTACATTTATGAGGGTGATGAATGAGGTTCTAAAAGACTACATAGGGGTGTTTGTGGAAGTATACCTAGATGATATCCTCATCTTTAGAAAAACAAAAGAAGAACACATGAAGAACCTATAAATTGTGTTGAAGAGACTTCAAGAAGAGAAGCTCACCATAAATCTTGAAAAGACAGAGTTTATGAAACAAGAACTAGTCTACCTAGGATTTGTAGTATCTCAAGGTGACTTGAAGATGGATAAAAGCAAGGTTGAAGCCATTCTAAGTTGGCCTGCTCCTAAGATAGGGATTGAAGTCCGGAGTTTTCATGGTTTGGCACAGTTCTATAGAAAGTTTGTGAGGAGATTCAGTGAAATTTGTGCACCAGTTCTTGACACCATAAAAGGAGGACTCAAAACAAAGTTTGTATGGACCAAAGAAGCCAATGAGGGATTCGAAAGGTTGAAGAAGGAAGTAGCTACCCAACCAATATTGGTTTTACCAAGTTTTGATAGACTATTCATTGTGGAATGTGATGCTAGTAACATAGCAGTGGGTGCAGTCCTAAGCCAAGAAGGCAGACCAGAGGCTTTCTTTAGTGAAAGACTGAAGGAGGCAAAATCTAGGTACTCATCCTATGATTTGGAGCTATATGCTTTAGTACAAGCCCTTAAGAAGTGGAGGCACTACCTATTGCCTAAGGAGTTTGTGATCTACACTGATAACCAAGCACTAAGTTACATCAATACTTGGGAGAAACTTAGTTTGAGGCATATTAAACAGATGGAATTTTTGCAGTCATATACCTTTACAATAAAGCACAAAAATGGGGTAAATAACAAGGTTGCAGATGCACTTAGAAGAAGGTTGCTCACTGTCCAAGAGATACAGTTGCAGAGCATTGGAGTTAAAGAATTCAAAGACCTCTATGAAGGAGATGCAGACTTCTCAGAGATCTACAAGGTATGCACTAAATTTGATAATCATTTGCATAGTGAATATGCTGACTACACATTGCAGAATGGTTTACTGTTTAAGGGTAAACAGTTATGTGTTCCAAGAGGTTCCATGAGGGAGAACCTCATCCAAGAGGAGCATAATGGAAGTTTGGGTGGACACTTTGGGTTGAACAAGACCCTAGACTTAGTAGAAAGGTTCTACTATTGGCCTAAGATGCAGAAAGATGTGAAGAAGTATGTTGAGCAATGTGGAGTATGTCAGAAGGCTAAAGGGACATCATCAAATGCGGGTCTCTATCAGTCATTACCCATCCCAAACAGGCCTTGGGAGTGCATAAGCATGGATTTTATAGTAGGGTTACCTAGAACACCAACTAGTTTGGATAGTGTACTTGTGATAGTAGACAGGTTCAGTAAGATGAGCCATTTTATCCCTTGTAAAACCACAAATGATGCCAGTGATATTGCTCACCTTTTCTTCAAGGAGGTAGTAAGGATACATGGGTTGCCAATAAGCATAGTTGCAGACAGAGATGTGAAATTTATGGGACATTTCTGGAAGACCCTTTGGAAGAGGTTAGGAACCAACTTGTCACATGGTTTTGTATCTCATACTCAAACGGATGGACAGCCAGAGGTAATTAACAGGGTTCTTGGCAACTTACTAAGGTGTTTGACTAAGGAGTATGGACAAGGATGGGAGCAAGTCATTCCCCAAGCAGAATTTGCTTACAATGACAGTGCAAACAGGACTACTGGCAAGAGTCCATTTGAGGTTGTGTATGGGTTGCATCCAAGAGGTGTTCTTGAGCTTAGAGACTTGAAGGGATATGAAGGGATCAATGGGCATGCAAATGATTTTTCTCAATCAATGAGAGAGGTCCATGAGCAAGTGAAGAAGACACTAATGGAGGCAAATCAGAAGCTTAAGGCTAAGAAAGATGAAGGGAGAACAGACCTACAGTTTGAGGTAGGAGATTTGGTGATGGTATTCTTGAACAAAGCCAGGCTACAGAAGGGTATATCAAGTAAATTGCAGATGAAGAGGATTAGGCCATGCAAAGTATTGGCTAAGTATGGTCCCAATGCCTACAAGGTGGACTTACCTAAAGAGATGTCTATTTCTCCTATCTTTAATGCGAAGGACTTAATTGAATACAAAGGTCCAGAGATGGATGTGTAACAGTACACAAGTGAGGTGAATAGGGATGGGGTAGAACTCAAGGTACCTGATCAGATCAAGCCACAAGCAGAAAGAATTTTGGATTCAAGGGTGAAGAAGACAAGGAACAAGATCTACATGGAGCACCTAGTGAAGTGGAAACACCAACCTGAGTCAGAGGCTACTTGGATAGCACAAGGAGACTTCAACAGGCATGACAAAAGCATGGAGTTCATCACACCTAAGATACCCTGACTTTCTTGTTGCAGGGGGGAATGGTGCAGAAGCACCTTAAGGTCTTAATGAAGATCTTCAAACATTTTGGCGTGGTGTGAGTGTGAGTGTGAGTGTGAGTGTGTGGGTAGTAGTAGTAGTTAGGGTTATGTCTTTGTTTTGATCAAATAGGCTATAGGGCTTATGTTCTAGGAAAGTCAAAGGTGGTCAAACTTTGGCCAAGACTCTAAAAATGGAGTGGCAATTATACATTTGATGTTTTTAAGTGTTTTTGGATCCATTGAGATAGTTTTGGGTGGAGTTGTAAATGTGGGGATGAGAGAAAGACATTGTTGCAAAAAGATGTAAAGTTGCTCATGACAACTTTCCCTAAAAACTAGGAAATAGCTTTAATGGTGTTCAAGTCCCAACCTTAGGGTTTGAACACGTAGGGATAACCTATATAAGGTCAAACAAACCCTAATCTAAGGGTGGGTCTTCACATTATACGGTTTGAGCTTTGGAAAGAACAAGAAACTGACTGTAATTTGAAACAGGGCCATCATCCAGACCTTTAATGGATTGAATGGAATGAATTAATGCACTAAGACTTTGTGTTTTGTTATGTAGTTGTTCTTTGTGGAGCTAAGTTGGTAGTTTGGTACTTCTTTTACTCATTTTGTAAATTCTTTCAATTCCACTGGTTCGTTGTCTTGTTCAGGACCAGTCTTGTAAATATGAGTCCCACTTGAATTCCCGTGGTTAGAAAACTATGGCCACTTGGAATCAAGTAGGGGACTGTGTAAGTAGTGTAAATATGTGTTTTAGGGTCTGTGTGTGCAGGGGAGCTAATTTTGCCATCAAGCCCTAGGCGAGTACAGAGGTATTGTGGCTAGGTGCTTGTACAAAACAGTAGCAAGAGAACTTGAAAGATTGATTGGTTTGTGCCAATCAATGGTTGGAGCATGTAAGGGCATGTGTCCTTGATAAGCGACTGCAAGGAGAAGAGTGGTGGAGTTGATTATGTTAAGGAATGTAGCTTCGTTCAGATAAAATCATTGTTATTGAATTATCGAGTACACATTGATATATATGTAATAATAATAATATGTATTATAATTATTATATATATCCATATAATTTATATAAGTGGATTATTATCATAATGTGATATATACATATAATTAATATTATGAGAATATAAACAAATTAATATTCATTATTATTAATATAAGTTGATATTTATTATTATTATGAGACATATAATAATAATTATGTATATTAATAATAATAATTACTATTTAAATGAATATATAAGTTATATTAAT
>MU226261.1:3692679-3719439 GCA_018584345.1 Thuja plicata | reverse complement strand
AATAATAATATGTATTATAATTATTATATATATCCATATAATTTATATAAGTGGATTATTATCATATTGTGATATATACATATAATTAATATTATGAGAATATAAACAAATTAATATTCATTATTATTAATATAAGTTGATATTTATTATTATTATGAGACATATAATAATAATTATGTATATTAATAATAATAATTACTATTTAAATGAATATATAAGTTATATTAATCTTATAGTAACTAATTATTAATAGACATGTCCCTTGAAATGAATAGACATGTCTTCTTGTCTTTGCCTTGTATAAAACCAAGAGATCGATGCATTTGGAAAACATAGAAAGACAATACAATAATGCCATTACATTTGCAATCGATCCTAAAACTTAACAGATTAGAGCAACTAAAGAAAGCAAAGAACCCATACTGGTTCACATGCCCTAGAAACCCATGAAAATAGGGGTTTGCTAGAAAATCCTATGTACAGCTTGGAGACCTAAAACATAGAAAATCCTTGAGCCTAGGGTGGTCTTAGAGAGAATCCACAGTTAATTCAGTGGGTTGTTAAGGGAAGTTTTGAAGGAAACCAAGAATACACATTCTAGGAGGCCTAATTGGGCTAAAAAGGGCTACAAGTCCTCAAATCTTGAAAAGTAGGAACTCGGTGGAAAATTGTTAATGTCTGTAGCTTCAGCCGTATGATCATTTAGAATACATATAATACTTAGATATTCATTAATAATAATATATTGTATTTGTGTGTGTGTGTGTGTTATATTAAATATTATTATTAATTATGCAAACTTATATTATTCTAATATATGATTGATTAATGAATAGACATGTCCCATGAAGGGACATGTCTCTCCTAGCCTCTTTCTCAATATAAATGAAAGAGCTCGATTGTTGCATTAAAAAAATACATACCATATGTAATGTAGGCAGTGCTGTTACATTTGCAGCGATCCTTAATATCAATATGGTATCAGAACCAGACTGCAAATGTAATAGATAGATATACAATAGATATTCAAACTAGACATGGAACCATAAAGTTTCAGATTCATCTCAGAGGCATCAAGAGACTGATCAAATATGCCCTAATATTGAAATATATGGAAGGAAATAGTTCTGATGCATATATTTGGTGGGTCAGTCTTCTGAAGACTATATTTGACGGGTGGAATAATATTGAGTCATTCGATTCAATACTGGTTTGAGTATATTATACTTGCCCTGTTCAATATTTTATCGGATGTTTCCTATATAATGATTGTCGTGGAAATTACTCTTGTATGTCAAAGGTTATCGGATGTTTCCTATATAATGATTGTCGTGGAAATTACTCTTGTATGTCAAAGGTTATCGAATGTTTCCAATATAATGATTGTCGTGGAAATTACTCTTGTATGTCAAAGGTCATCGGACAAGCATATGTTAATAGTCTGGCCTTAAAGCTTATAATAAGGATTGATATTTATCAGGAGACTTTGTGCGATGAAATATTTGAATGTTTGACTCCAATTTAAAGAATGCTGAAAATAATAAGTGCCAATGAGTTTACTAAAATACAGACTATAAGTTCAATGGGAAATAATCTTTGAGTTGTCGCCAATCATTAGGAGCGGGAACTATGGATACCTGTGCAATGCCGCCAATTTCAATTGAATATTTCTCAAGTTAACTCTGCGGGCTGAATAAGAAGTTACATCGGTGAATAACCTCAGTCTAAGAGGAACGAGGAACAACACTATAAATTGTTGGAGGCATCTTCCTATAAATATTAAACAAACAGAGAAACGGAATGAAAACACAATACAAAGAAGACAAAGCACAGTAGACACAATTTTATCGTGGTTCCGCAATTTGCCTACGTCCACACTCAAAGCAAGGAATCCATATATTAACTCAATCAGTGATACAATACAAGACATCTAATCAATCGTTACAATACATGACTGCCCACAGTCATTTATAGAGAGCTCTTCTAATACGAAGAGACGCAGGAAAAAGAACGGTCATGTGACCGTTGGGCTTCACATCCCAACAATCTCCCCCGTGAAGTCCAACCGGTGCAGCCATCCATTGTTGCATCCCCTGCTTCCTATATTCCAAATCTCAGAGAGTAACGAGACCTTGAGAAGATCTCAACTTTGCCAAACTTTGTTCTAGCACACTTCAAATGAGCCTTCTCCAAATCAAATCGGAGTCAAATATATCCTCTTCTTGATACTGTGTATCATACCTTCTAACAGTAGAAAGTGCATTGCAGTGTTCGACAACTGGACAAGAAGAACATGCAGGACTAGTTGGGCTGCAGATGGTAGCTCCAAGCTCCATAATTGCTTGGTTTAGATCACCCAGTCTGCAAACTACCGGAATTACATTTCCATCAACTACTGGCACACCCTGCTTGAAAGCAATTGAAGCAATGACCCCAGCTGTATAATCACCGATACCAGGAACTTTTTTCAAACCTTCCAATGTGCGGGGGAATACACCTCCCTGATTTCCTACAATCTCTTTTGCTCCCTCCAACAGATAGCGAGCACGACGGTAGTAACCCAACCCAGACCACATTTCGTTAACCTCCTTTTGAGAAGCCTCGGCAAGATCACGAAGCATAGGCCATTCGTCCATCCAACGAGTGTAGTAATCCACCACAACAGTCACCGCGCCTCTTTGCGGTGAGCGACCAAGAAATAAGTCTTTATCAAAAGACCGATTCATGCCCTCTGCTAAGCTGCGTAAACCATCAACATTAAGGGACAACTGGTGAATAAACAAATCTTCACCAGTGGTTTCCTTACCACCATGGTTGCAGATTTGGTCAGCATCCTCCCAGTTTGGTGTGCCACGCACCATAGAGCATCCTTCCTCTCTTTTCTTAGAATGTATTGAAGAAAGCAAAGCCCGTAGGTGCATTTTTTGAAATGGTTCTCGTGAGGAATTAAGAGTTTCCTCTAGCTCCGCGTGGTAAAAATCTTTACCATGATCCACCACAGTTTGCAATTGTGAGGCAGGGAGTTTCATCCACTCCCAAACCCAGGCCCCTCAGCGGATACAAGGGAATGCTAGAAATGTTAGGAAAATCTCTTGGACCAACGCCCCGTTGTCCTTGGCTCTCCTCTCGCAGTAAGGAATCATCCTCTGACCTGTAACCTTTCAGAGAAAATAAATTGTGGTCCCCTTCCTTGGATTGTGTTGGCGCAGGGAATAAATAAAAAAATTGTGATTTATTTAAGTTTTCAAAACGATTTGCGTTTGACTGCTGCATAGGCGTTTCTACCCTGTCCATGTTCCATGCCACTTCATTGGTAGCGTTAACTGGAGGCAAAGTTATCCATGTCCCTTGCTGTTGCGTATCAAAATTTCCCCGCAGGCTGTGATGTGAGGTTTGTCCTATGCGCAGAGAACTATTTTTCCTCCCAAACACAGGAGAATGAGACAGACCATCCACATCGATGGATGTCAAGTCATGACTAGACCCCTTCAACGAATTCCCTTCACCTTCGGCCACAGGGGCAGGCGCAGGTGTCTCGGTATTCAAGATCTCCAAGACAAGCTGCGCTAGAAAATTTTTAAGGGACGGTGAATGTGCAGACTTATTAAGCACTAAATATTGTGCCTCGACTGCCAAAACATGGGATGATTGAGGTCCGAGCTGCTCATTTACAGAGGTTTTGCCGTCCTTTGTATGAAAGTTCGCAGAAGAGCTTCAACTGGGCCAGGGATTCTGCGAGGCACCCTGACGTTTAGTTCCTCTTCCTCAACAGCCTTGCTATGAGGGGCTGAGGACTGAGAAACCATCTGTTTGTTGTGTTGATTGTGCAGGAGGGGCTGTGAGGCCTGCAATGCCTTCACGAGGTCTGACTCGTCCAAGTCCACATCCTCCATTGCTCCTTCCCATCTACCCTCGCCCTCACACTTACCGATTTGCGAATCTGGAATGTTTTGTTCTTTAGCATACTCAGCGACATTTTGTGCCTCTTCAAACTGAATCTCCACACCACTACTATGTCTGCGTTCGCTGGCATGAACAGGGGACCTAATGGGTTGTGTGGTGGCGAGTTCATTGGCAGCGTTAAACAGATTCAAACTAATGCTTCGAATTGACTGTGTTGAAGAACCGCATGCCCCAGAAGTATCATTGAATCTTCCTTCACCATTTGGACGAGCTATCATAGGTTGAGGTAAAGGTATATCATGACTGGCAGCGGTTGAAAATTTTCCCTTACCACCGTGGTTGCTGTCATGTGTAAGCGGTGTTGTGGTAACGTAATCTCCAATGTCCTGCATACTACTCCATGAATTCTTTTCAACTTCTTCAGCCCTTTCAACTTCTTCAGCATCCAACTTGTCGTCTGCCCTTTCGTCTTCTTCTACAATGAAGTATCTCACAGACTTTTGTTCTCGAAGAACAAGTGCTTCTTCATTATCCAACTGCAACATCCTATGAATTTTGGAAACAAAAGCATTCGGATTATCGAGACTGAACCCAGAAGTAAAGAAAGCCAATTTATAATAGACCATCACTAGGTCCTTAAAAGACTTGCCAGACTTGTCTGTCTTTGCCCTCTTTCGCAATTCTTTCATGACGTTTTTTTTATGTCGCACACCACCTGTGCACTTGAGAATTGCATAAAGCTCAAATCTGAGAGCACTTAAATCTTCTTCTGGTTCAGATTCAAGCTTATCTTCCCAGCAATCCCACCAATGTACATGGCAAATTCTTTTATAGCTTTTACAGGCCCAACATCAATCTTTATCGAGCCTAACTTTCCAAGAAATTCATCGATGACAAAATCAACTTCATCTTCTTCCATCTCTGCTCTAGCCTCACCTAGGCTCTGATACAAATTGTAAATATTAAATGAACAAGGAATGAAAACACAATACAAAGAAGACAAAGCACAGTAGACACGATTTTATCGTGGTTCGGTAATTTGCCTACGTCCACACTCAAAGCAAGGAATCCATATATTAACTCAATCAGTGATACAATACAAGACATCTAATCAATCGTTACAATACATGACTGCCCATAGTCATTTATAGAGAGCTCTTCGAATACGAAGAGACTGAGGAAAAAGAACGGTCATGTGACCGTTGCGCTTCACATCCCAACACTTCCATCGTCAAGCAACCCATCTATACAAACGTGAGAAGAAAGAGTACAAGAGCCGATAGAAAATAGAGGAAGTCGTGGGTTGAAATATAGTAAATGCAAATCAAAACTAGTCGCAGCCATTGAAATCATTGATGAGCACAAAACAATACAAATACTTTGGTTTAGATCAGCGATAAGAAAAGAGTGGACACGGGACAAAGAATTGGACATAGAGATCACCGTTGTGTTGTCTCTGTGCCCTAGCGGTACCGAAAATTCTGGTCCTACGCTCTTCAATATGTCTGTTTAAGTAAGTAGATGTGAATATTAAGAGGGCATTAAAAGAGTGATTACGGGAGAGGCATACAGTGGCCCCAGTTCATCTCCGTGCGGATTCATTGCAGAGTTCGCCATTGCATTTCCAGGTTCTTCTTGTCATTTGATATTACTACTGAATATTGTAGTTCAAATTTTGGATTGTGGAAATCCCATTATTATTGTATTGTTGTTGTAGAATGCAATAATATTTGCTAAGGGTTTTATCAGGACATTTTGCTAGGTATTTTTTATGAATCAATGTTTTATTTGCATGTCTGTATTTGTTTAAATCTGCATGAGATATATTTGAGAAATATTGGGAAAGACCCAGTTCGGGTCATTACACCAAGCAAGATAATATTCTTGGTGTCTTTCTTCAGAAAGAATGAGTTATAAGGCAATGTGAAACCCTTGAAGAAAAAGGTATGCTAATTTAGTGATCCAGAGTAATATTCTCAAATGCAAAAGTTCCAAATGCAAGATCAGTGATATATCAAGTAAAAGCAATAGACTAAAAACAGAAGACATTGTCTCTTAATTTAAAATAGTGAGGTACAACTCCACGGGTAAGGCTGAATAATCACAGGTTCAAGAGCAACTCTAAAAATATGAATAAAGAGAAGACAGTAAGTTCACTGTTCAACAGATATCAAAGACTCAAATACACATATCAAAGATATCGAAGACTATTCAAATCACATTAGTAACTGATAATTTTACAAAAAAATCATCATTGTTCTAAGAAAATTTTATGAGTTGTCTCTTGTTCATTGTTGCCCTATCAGTGCTTTGAGACCATGCGAGCAAGCCAGAAGTAGATTGATTGAGGATTATAACTATACGCTTCTAGGATCAGTGTTAGGAAGGTAATGGATGCAATCAATATCTTCCATGGTCTTGGTTAGTTAAGTTAGTAGACTCAAATACAATTTAGATATTTAGATACTTATACTCATTTTTCTGTTGTGAATTTACTTCTTGATCTTTGCAACTTTCAAGAGCAGTGCGAGCAAGCCAGAAGTAGATTAATGTTATGATGCTCATCAGATTATAAGATCAAATCATGCTACAGGAATCCAAAATAAAACTACAGGCAGATTTATTTTAACAGTGGGCAGCAGGCTCATTTATTTAAAGAGGTAGATATGAAGGATGTTCAGTGCAAGCGGTGGTAGATTAAACATCAGAAAATACCATGTTTCCGACAACACAACGTCTGGCACAGTAATAAGCATTAACAATGAAAAACATGGAGATACATAACCGAAATGAGGAACAGAGCAGACCGTGGTTTTCATTTTATCAAGGGCATGTCTCAAATGTGCAAAGGAAATGGGGCCATCGACGTAGAGATTAGCAGCAATATCAAAGGCATGTATTTTATTCTTATACAGTGGTAGAGATCGAACCCATGAGCGTAAAACACAGTACATATGAGGCTGCAACCTTCATTATTTTGCATAATATATACAGAGTAAACAAATCCTCATGGCGCATAGGACACACAACTACATAGTAGTCAAAGATTCATGGAAGTCACAGACAGAAAGCCCTTATGCAAGCTACAGCAGAAATACAGAGATTTGTAACATCTTTATCATATTTCTTCGGAAATTTACAGGAGTCTGAAGCCTCAAGGTGCAGAGATACAGAGAAATGGAGCTTGAAGGAAAGCATTTCCAGAATGTACAGACTGTAAAACACGAAATACAAAGCAGCCATAGATGAAAACTAAACACAAAGAAGATTTCCAGCGATAAACACAGATCTGCCACTTTTCCCATCTAAACCCAGCTTGAAGGGGTTTTCAGTCCTCATTCGTACCTATGTATGGAGGAATATATCCGGATAGAGCCTCAAATTTGCAGCAAATCCAATCAAAACTCCAGTCGACCCTAGCATTTCATGGCGACGCCCAGGCTGAGGGAAACATGAAATAAAAATTGAATGAAATGAAGTGTGCGTGAATCCTTTTACGGTTTGATATTTTTCCTAAATACGGAGCTTTTATGATCTTTGAAGTAATGAAATCACAAACGATCTACAACAATGATTTCGTTTAATAAAAGGTACAAAGATACAGCTAATGAGGGAAGCGGCCTGCGTAATAAAATGGAGAGCTTACCAGATTGAATGCATCTTCAGCCAAAAAAAACTCCACCGAGATTCACCTATTCTTTATCTTCGACATACAATTTCGCACGAGAAATGGGCACGCAAGCTATTTCGTTCACCCCGATAAAAAGGAATTGATTTTCCTTCCCAAAGTTATTCTCTCAATTTCAATTCTAGGGTACGACTTTCAGGTGGAATTGTTAATGTTAAAATGCTCCAAAATTAGATCAATTTTTAATTTGTAATACATATATTAAATATAAAAAATATTTTATTTTTAATAAAGCAGTGCAAGTAATTCAATTACTATTTTAAAACACATTATTAAATACAATTAAAACTAACTAATTTTTAAATAGAAGTTATAATTTAAAAAAAAGTCACTCAAAAGTAAAATATCTAATAATCTAATCTAGAAGAAAAAGTTGTTTTATTTTATTTATTTGAATTTGGGATTCAAAACATAAAATAAAATTAAGAAATAATATCAAAGGTCAGGAACTCTTCTTGACTTTTTGTTTAACCATATCTAATATACTTCATTCCAATTTGCATCATTTGTTTAAGATCAATTTACGGATACTCTCATTAATGCATCTAGTGTATCCAAACCTAGCTTTGACTATCTCATGATTAAAATAATTTAACCACACAAATTTTTCTAGCCATTCCATTCAAAATTTTATTTCAACTTGTAATTTGTCCTTCCGTTGACTAATAATATTTGATCTGTCTTGAATTTCATCATTAAAACTACCCGCTTCATCATCTTAAGAAGACCCAAAATTTTCCTTAAATGTTTCTTTCATATTATTATTACCAAATTGTACATTTTGATTTAACAATGAACTATCAAAAGACTCTAATATTTCTCTCCAGTCCACTTGTACATTTCTCCAATAGTTGTTTTTTTCCTTCTCTTTGAAGACATTTTTTAGGTACTTGCAAAAACCAATATAGTATTAGCAACTATGTGCAAAAAATAATTCTACACAATTATTGGAAAAATACATAAAATAATTTAGAATATAAGTATAATGAAGTAGTTACCTTCTCTTATTCACTATGATGAGGAAGAAAAGGATTGAAGCTATAGTAAAATTGAGATGCAATTGTTTGTTGATAAGAAATGAAAAATTTGGTCATATGAACTTGTTTTTGATTAAAAAAGCAACCAAAGCTAGGGCGCTGACCCCTTACATAAAATCAACACAAGGAGTGCCATTACAACCAGCACACTAACAGGGCAAAACAAAGCCCTAGCCAATCACTTTTTTCATAACCAAAAACATAAAGAAAACCAGCCACCCAGCAAAATTGGGACCCAGATCAACAGTAAAAGTATCCCAACAGGTGCTACCCACCTGCAGATTAGCAAAATACAAACTAAACCAACAGATTAAGTTGTTGAAAAAAACTTACTACTAAACGGGGGGTAACTATAACCAAAACCAAACAAGAGTCTTTTAACCTAGTTGTTACCAACCATCCACTAGACTGTTAAGTTCAAAAAAGTATTACCAGTCCTGGGGTATAAACACCCAAACTTAAAAACTAAACTATTAAACAGACTACTATTAGCCTGCCAACAAATGAAAAAGTCCATAGAAAACAAACAAACGGCAAGAAGCCGGTCATTTGGGGTTTTCCCCTCTCCATTCAACAGCACCCTGAGCCAGTCATCAGCAAGAAACTGAAACAGTTTCTCGTCCTCCGAGTCTGATTTCTTTGCTTTCATGCCTTAGTGAAGAAGATGGAGGGTCGTGGCCGACGAATGCATCACCTTGACCGCGAAGTTTGCTAGCATGTTGAAGCTCTTGTCCATAGACGTAATCCTCCCCTATAGCACTACCATCTCTTCTTTAATTCTTTTGATTTCCAGTATACATGTCTCATTGTTATCCTCAATTTTCTCATTCTTGACCTGCTCCTTTGTTTTCTCCTCCTCTTGACTCTTATTAGCATTATCATCAACTTTCACCCCTAAAGGCGAAGTAGCAGTTAGGGGACAATCCTTCTCATTTCCCCACAAATTCTTCTTGCCCGTCAAGTCCACCGGGTTCAATTGGAAGCTAGCAAACACGTGGGTCAATTCCTAACTCTTCTCCTTGCCTGAAGGGGTCATTTTTTCCTTCCTCAAGTCGGAGTTGTCCTTCTTCTCTTTCATTTTCATACCCTTCTTCTTCCTATCCTCACCTTTAATCATTTTCCTCCCTTCTTCCTCCTCTGACTCTGTTTCCTCCTCATTCTCCTCGATGTATCTTTTTCTCATAGCTTTTTGTTTAACCCTCAAGTTTGAGGCAATCCTATGGGACCTTCTACGACTGTCATTATCTTCTTCCTCATTTGCCGAATCAATATTTATCTTCACACCCTCGTCCTCGGGCCCCAAATTGACCTCTTTAGGTTTTTTACTGGAAGGCATGGGAGACTTAGAGTATGAGGCAATTTGAGAAGGGGCTTCAGAGATATCCCTAGGTTCAACAACAGGGGTGGTAGCAACATTTTGCATGGCTCTAGGGGGACAGAGGGCCCTATGGAAATTATATAATTTCAGGATCAGCCCTTGGTGAAGAATACAATAGTTTTTCTTCACCCTTATTTTAGCCCTAACTTCAATAACCGGGGCTACCAAGGAATGTAATAGGAAAAAGGGAATAGATATCTCATCATTATATCGAAAGTGATTTAACAAAGTAAAGAGATAGTTGTAGCAGGTACCAAATCTCCCTTCGAGAGTGAGGTATTTCATCAAGATAAAACATACCTCATCCCACGGCTCCGACAGCGCAGCTCTTTTATACCCTCCATGGAATCGAACAGAAGTCTTTGTTTCCTTGAAGAAGCGCTTCACACTAATGTCATCTCTGGTTTTCGACACCCTTCTCCATTTCCTTCCCTCAAGCGGCAGACATGTAGCTTGTGCAATTACTTCTTCATTAATCTCAAAGGTCATGCCATTGATCGTGACTTTATTGCCCACTTTCGACACCTTCCTCCATTTCCTTCCCTCAAGCGATAGAGTTGTAGCTTGTGCAATTACTTCTTCATTGATCTCAAAGGCTATGTCATTGATCGTGACTTTACGGCCCTCCCAAGTGTCAACAAGTTGCATGGATATCATTTCATCGCTTCCCTTCATGGCTTCCATGTAAGGGAAGAAACCACCTTCCTTTAGATATATCACAGCCAAGGGATTTTTTAGGAACTCGTCCTCAATTTTTGTTGGTTCCACATGCACCATGTCGCCACCCATCTCTTCACTGCTCTCCAGGTATTGCTCTTCCTCTTTGGTCTCCTCAGACATCCCAACCCTGCTCAAAGAACTCTCCATTCTGCATAAAATTTTCTGCTTTCAACTGGTTTTACAAAACACTAAAAAATCATCGCTAGGCTTAGAAAGGACACTAGCTTTTAACTTAAAGGAAAAAACGTCACATAGCCCTAAAGCCTTACTGTCAACATGCTCAGGCATTTTATCCTTATTAAAGTCCCTTAAGAAGAAATAATTACCCAGCTGCGATTTGAAACGAGCATACGGGCAAGTTGTCAAATAAAAATCCTGAAATCTTATGTGAATCCCCACTCCAGCATTATTCATAAACTTCTCCGTACCTCCCCCATTTATGGTAATAATAAACCACCTTTTTCGATTATTGCTCCAATTCAAAAAGTTTCCAAACTTGCGTTTGTAATTTGAATTCGTAATCATTCCCAAGACTCTGCAAGCCGCCGTTCTCCACCAATAAACATCAACCACGTCACCCATAATTACTTTTGAAGGTACTCTCTATATCAACGAGCAAAATAGTTTGCTTCGTGAGCGACTATCTTTTTCCAACACCTGCATCCTTTGATAGTTAACACACTGGCAGCCAGTATAGTTTTAACCTTTATGTAGTATGATTTTAACCTTACCTATGGTTTCAATATTTATGTAATATGGTGTCGACCATTATGGTTACTCGAATATGGTTTCAACCTTTATGGTTACTCAATGTATGGTTTCAACCTTTGTGGTTACTCAAAATATGGTTTCAACATTTTTTAGTATTGTTTCATCCTTTCTTACGGTTTCAATTGTTATGCTTACTCGAAGTATGGTTTTCTTGATCCTTATTCAAGTTTATTTTCAACTTTAAAACCGTATTTTTGCGACCTGGGTGACTTTTTCTCTTGCTTGATGTACGTGAAAATTCATTTAAATCTGCGGGCAAGATCCGCCTTGAGTTCTTTCATTTAATGTTGTAGATTCATTGCAGATTTAGAAGTGCATAAGGAGAATACAAGACTGAAAGGACTATACAAAATTGATTGCACGATTGAATTGGTTGGGGATAATATCTCTAACAAGTTGTAAAAAGGAACATAAAAATTGTCATCCAACATACATAAATGAAAAATAATATAAACAAGAGTTGCTTACAGCTAGAGTCCCTGCCACTTGCAAATAAGCCTTGCAAATAGTTGGTTGGTTTATGTTGGATTCTGTTGAGAATTTAATGTTATGATTTGACTAATATCATTAATTTTAGGAAGTCTAAGATGGAGGCTCATTACTTTTAGGAATCCTAAGATGGAGGATCACAATAGTATCAAACCCGTTATTCTCTCAACTTTGTAGGTAAATTTCAGGTTCAAAGTTCGTTGTTGGCATTGTTGATTCGTAATTCATTTTGAAAGTTAAAGAAATCCCATGTCCAATTCCTTGTCCTGTAGGTAAATGTGTTATGGTATGACTAATGTCATTAATTTTAGGAAGCCTAAGATGGAGGACCACAATAGTATCAAACCCATTATTATCTCAGCTTTGTAGGTAAATTTCAAGTTCAAAGTTCGTTCTTGGCATCACTGATTCATAATTCATTTTGAAAGTGAAATAAATCTCATGTCCAATTCCTTGTGTGTAGGTAAATGTCAAGTTCAAAGTTCGTTGTTGGCATCGTTGATTCGTAATAAGAACGATAATAATAATAATAAGAAGAATGATAATATTAAGAATGACAACAACATTTGATAGAAAGATAATAATAAGAATTAAGGTGAAGCATGATTTATACTAAGATGTCAAAAAAAAGAGTAATGTGGTAAGATGCATAATAAAGAGGTACAATAAGCAACAAGCTGAAAAATTAGAGTTATCATTTGATGGACTTCAAAAACTAATGGTTGCAAAACTTGCACAATTCTAGTTGGCAATTTGGGGCCAAATTGGTTTGGGTTTATAGAATGAGCTACAACTGGAAGTGGGTATATAAAAGAGCTTTAGAACATATAGATATCAACCATGTGAACTTCATATTTGAAACAACATTACACAGATTATGTATCCAGATCAACCCATATCAATCCAGATCAATGTTAATCTAGATCAATGTGAACTTCATATTAATCCAGATCAATGTTATTCGGGAACGAGAAAACAAGAAGAAGAATATTCAACAGGAAGGAGTGGAAATAGAAACATCCAAGATAAAAAAAAATATGTCTTAATAGAAAAGATGAAGGATACGATTGAGAATGATAGATGTTGTCTAGATAGTTCAGTCATAAGAGATAAGATAAACATGTTGGAACAATGTGAACATTGTAAAATACACAATCTATTTATTGGAAACATAAGAGAAAACATAAGATTGCACAACACGTTGATAAAGGACATAATGTTGATTCATAATGATATTTTCGATCAACTCATCCTATGGGAAAAGACTCATAACCCCCACACAGACTTGAAGGTTCAACACTTGGATAATGAGATGAGGTTAAAAATGGAAATATCACCATTAAGAGGTAAGATCTGTGAAAGCTAAAAGATAGAAGATGTTCGAAAATTTACAAATCCAAATCCTAGGACAGATAACCTCATTCAAGTCTCAGACAACCAAATGTTTAGAAAGAATCTCTTGCATTTTCATTTCAAAGTCAAAAAATTCAAAAATAAAGTGCATTTTGCATACACCCTTTTACTCAGGTGCATTTACATTTAGACATCATGTCAATCCTATCAAGGTCACAAACTTCCACAAGGCAACAAGGTCTATACCAAACCATGTATATTTCAAGTAACAAGAATCCACAAACATTCTTGGACCTTAGACAAAACATCTATTTGTAACAACAAGGTGTTAACCTAAACACCATGAACAATTCACAAACACCTTTTGACCCAACACAAAAATTTCACATGGATGCAACACCAACGTCCTCTCAAGAAATGAACCTCCAAGGAACATCGATGTCTTCCACCAGTCCTTCATCTCCCAAAGACTCATATGAGCATTTTCCTTCATTACCCTCAAGTTTTACTTCCAATGTTGAAACCCCTCAAGGGCTATCCATAGAACAACTCCCACCTATTCCCATTATTGATCCAAGTCCATTTCATGATTCCCAAGTTCTAGAGCCAATACCATTATGGCCTCCATACTAAAGCAATTATATTCAAGAGAGTCTTATTCAAAGTCCATTTCCTTAACATCCAAAACATCAATTCCTTTTCAAAATTTCATACCCCATGTCAAGAGGATGATTTAAAGAGCACAAAAATGAGTCCTAAAATAAATCAAGATCCTAATAATGTCCAACCCAATCTAGTCTTTGACGAGGACCTCATTTCCCTTTATCCTTGCAGTAACCCCATTATCCAATATTATCCATTTCCCCTTGACCTTTCACTTTCTAAGAAATATCAAGATCATGTTAGCACAAATGTTGATGGTATTCCTTTGGGGGAGAATCCTAAGCATTGATGGAGCATTTGGACAGATTGACATGTTGCATTCATGATTGTGTTTGTCATTGATGTCAACATAACATTGTTTATGTACAAACTGCGAGATTAGCAGGCCGAGATCAAGGCACTACAGTTTGTGTTTGATAATTGACGATATGTGCAGTTACGGACACGTTATACAATATGTTTTGGTTAAGAAGTTAAGTGCGCGTACAAAAAGAAGATTGGATTATGGTATGAGAGATCAAGTGAGTTTACTTTGTGTGCTTATACTAATGCGAATTGTGCCTAACAGAAAGAGCACTAGTGGTGCAACATTTTTCCTTAAAGGAAAATTGGTTTCTTGGTTGAGCAAGAAACATGATTGCATTTCACAGAGTACAGCAGAAGCAGAGTATGTAGTAACAACAAACAATTGTAATCAGATTATATGGATGAAGCAAATGTTGAAGTACAACAGAAGCAAAGTATGTAGTATCATGTTTTGAGAGAAAAAGTTGTAGAGAAAGAAATCATATTCGAGTATGTTAGTATAAAGGAACAGATTGAAGATATTTTTATAAAGCCTTTTCCTAAGGATACATTTGAGTATTTGTGTGGTATGCTTGGGGTTATGCCCCTGCCTGCCTCTGAGTAGATGATGCAGAAAGTGCATCAGTCCAGTGGTACAAAGCACTATTGTTTATCTAGACTGAATGTTGATACTTCCTGTATGGGGGAGTATCTGTGGATGAGAGGAGTCATCACAGACTCTTGGTAGGTAGTATAGAATAGTGTCTTTGGACACTTGAGATGGTTGAAGTCATTGAGTTGCATATTGACATAATGATGCCTTTGTCATTGATGTCAATGGGGGAGAATGCACACATGAAAAACATCCTCTAACATAATGGGGGAGAGATTGTGTACATGTGTGTAGTAGATGTTTGTATGGGGCAGATGTGCAGTATGGAGAGAGTTATTGATGCCAAAGGGGGAGGATAAGTACATCTTGTGGTATGACAAGATGGGGGAGAAACTGAATGAAAGGAAACACATTGAGTTATATCAATGGGGGATAAGTGTGAACAATATATCCATCCATGCAAGCATGTAAGCACAAGGAAGCACAGATAGAGAGTTGTTCTAGTGAGTTTCAAATTTATTTGATGAAGAGGATCTGAAAAGAAGACGACTATAGTAGCAGTGATTGATTTGGTATTCATGGGACTTAGATGTTTTTCATCTATGTTGCCATAAATGCCAAAGGGGGAGATTGTTAGCATGAATGATGATGGTATTCCTTTGGGGGAGTATCCTAAGCATTGTTAGAGCATTTGGAGAGATTGACATGTTGCATTCATAACTATGTTTGTCATTGATGTCAACATAGCATTATTTCCGTACAGACTATGAGATTAGCAGGCAAAGATCGAGGTAGTACACTTTTTTTTTGACAGTTGAGGATATGCGCAATTATGAACATGTTCAACAGTGTTTTCTGGTTAAGCACTTAAGTGTGTGTACGGAAAGAAGAAGACTGGTTAGAGTTATGCAAGATTTGGTAAAGACTGTTCAAATTCAAAGTATCTGGAAAGCAATTTCTGGTTATCGGGTTATATCTCCTAATAGAGATACAATCTGGACTAGCGAGGTTAGACAAAGGAAGAAGACATCCTAATGGTGATGTCAGTGAGTGCGCGAGGTTTATAAAATCGCACGTGTGAAATATTTGAGAAGACTGTGAGCCGATAGTGTTGTGTAATTGAGAAAAAGAGTTTATCTTAATGAGGTCCTATTATAATTAATTGGGAAATCCTCAAGGCCGACTCAAGGAATTGTTTTGAGGACTTGGTATAAAGGAAGGTTATTTTCCTTGTTTGAAGGTATGCATTATGTTTGAGATCAAGCGAGTAAGAGCAAAGGAATTAGTATAATGCGAGTAAGCGATCTAAGGGATTAGATGCAAAGTTTGGTGATCTAGTATTGAGATCCGAAGAGGTTTGGTCTGGTCAAGAGGTCAAAGAAGGAGTTCAAGTTATTCTACATTCTATTATACTGCAAGGAATAATACAAAGGTCAATTGGACAGTGAGTTTGGTGGTCTTTCCCTGAAGCTGTTTGGACAGTGGGTCCTTCTGCATTCCACAACTCCTAACAGGGTTAGAATCTCCTAACATGTATTCAAAGTCCTCTAATATGGACTGATATGTACTTAATGTATTTCTTAGACTCCTAACAGGGTCCATCCTCTTACAAGGAAATTTTATATTAGTACATCATTTTGTGGGTACCATCTCCACCGGGGTTTTCCCTTTGATCAATGGCTTCCCTAGTCAACATATCTGGTGTTATTGTGTATGTGTATCTTCTTATGGTTGCAGATCATATTGTTCACATGGTTAAGGATTAATAAGGTCGATAAATGTTTTAATAGTTGGATAATTGATTCACCCCCCCCCCCCCCCCGTCTCAACTATCTTGGTGGACTTTACTTTCTAACAGATCACCCTTCCATATTACCTAATGATCCAATTCCAAGCCAAGATCAGAGTACCCCTTCACCCCTAGATCCTCAAAAAGATCCCATCATACCTTCATGTCCACCACAAGATCCCACAATCCCTCTAGATCCTCCATAATACCCTATCCTATTGGTTGATCCTATTAGTGTTCCCATTCCATTGCAGAATCTCGGTACTCCTCCTAATTACCCTAATGTTTTAAACACATTTGTGCAAGATGTTCATGGACCCCCTCCACTTAAAATGGGTCCCCTAAGTTATATCAAGTCTAGTCCAATTCATTGTCCTACCAGGTCTTCCATATCATATACACCTAAAAATGGACTCGCATCTAGTAGCATGTCTCCCACTGGTCAAAAGCATTATCAAGTCAAAAGGTCTATCATTAAAAAACAAAGTATGTCAAAACTCTTTCATGTCAAAGAAATTTCTAAATGTCGTGACCTTGCTCCTGAAGCTCACTCTCAACGTGTTTGTATCCCTTCCAAATCAAGAAGCAAATGTATACCTCCTCCTTCACCCCTTCCATCCATTTTAGGTCCATATATTCCTCCATCCATTAGTTCGCAATCCACTTACCCTTTTCCATATGCAAGTCAGCAAAGGCATACACCTTAGAGAACCATCCTCCCATCCAAAAGTCCTGCACCCAATTCTTATCCATCCCATAATTTCATTCCCTTTCCAAGTAATTTAGATGTAAGGAATAAGACCTATAAGTCAAGTAATCCACATGCAGTTAAGGATCAACGTGTCCAATCTAATCAACATGTGAATACAAATAAATATTGTGATCCAAAAAGAAAAATCAAAATCAAAAGTGCCTCAAAGTTCCATCAATCAAAATAAAAAGTCACAAGCAATATTGGTTGCTAAATCTCTTTTGAAAACAATGTAATCTAAGGACCCACAAAAGAACAAAAAGTCAAAATACATGTTGATTACCAAGAAGCTTCTTGAAGCACAATGTCCTAAAGAAAGATCAAAGTTGGCATCCAAAATTTCTATCCCTCCATCAAAAAGCCTTCCATCTTCCAAATCTATTTTGGGTCCTTATGTCCCAAAATCCACATCCTTTCCTCTTTCAAATAAAAAATCTCATTTTCCTCCATCATTCCATCACCCTTCAAGATGTGTGTTATTTTTTTCTTGTATCCATTTCCATCCACTGAACATCAAGCCTTATTTCACTCCCTCCATCCCCGTACACATTTTTCCTATTCTTTCATCAAGCTTATCTAATCCTTGGCAATGGGGTATGTTTTCTTTTCCTTCCAACATGTGGGTGTACTTTGTAGATCTTAAGTGTCTTGAGCATCTTGCCGCTCCCACCTGACACTTAGGGTCTACAAAATTATGTCCTTGTTTGTTTTGCAAGACCGTGCTTATGGCCATCTCGACATTTTGTGTCTGGATGTAAGCATAATCTTGCAATACTAAACCTAGGGAATCCAACTACACTTTCATCTTGACCTCTATGTCTTTGATGCATAGGTTGGATTTCCAAAAACCTATCCGATATAGATCATATTCATATCGTCATAGCTACACTAGTGATGATTATATGATCTTATAATGTCCCTAATAAGGCCTAATGATAAAAACTAGGACCTACTTAAATAAACCTTGCAATTTCACCTTTGCATACTAGTTTGCATTTTAGGGTTCATTTTAGCTTAGCTTTGCATTTTGTGTGTTGAGAGAGTCTTATGCATCTTCCATGGACGTGTTAGCTAATTGCATTCATTCTTCTCTCACTTTTTCTTGATCATATCTTATCATCTCCTCTTGGATTTTGATTAATTATTTTTTATCTTGTCATCACAAGGGGTTAATCTCATAATACCCCATACAACAAAATTGTAAAAAGGGATTGCAATGGATCATTGTAGAATAAAATTGTAAGCATGTGTTACACCTATGAGAATGACATCATTGTCTGAAATACATTTCAAAAGCATTATACCCTGGACATACTTCATAATCCTAGGAAATTCAAAGAAAAACTAAGATTGTTCTCTCCATCCCATGTCATGTGCACCTTTAGCTTCTTTCCAAATTAGGGGAGCATTTTGTTACATACTTGCAAAGGTGGAGAAGATTGGACTCTAGATACCCTCGCCAAATCCCCGAAAATGACAAAATTGATATCTTGATTAACACTCTCGTACCCGAACTATATTATGTTCTTAGGAAACAAGTGTTCCTTACATTCAATGACATGATTTAGAGTGCATATCATATTAAAGATGTTTCTATTAAAAAAGGTGATATAGTCCTAAACAAAGACAATAATGGCAATGGAAATGGTAAGCACAAAGGCAAACCTTGGAATAAAAAAAGTATGTTGTTAATGATGGTGTTGTTGATGTACCTAAGACCAAGGAACCACTTTCAACTTATCTAATGCTATCCTAGCTATCAAACAACAACAGGCTACAAAGACGAATGATTCAAGAAAATTTCAAGCCTATGACAAACCTAAGTTCACACGACCCTCTAAGCCTAAGTGTAACATTACTCCTTTAGCTAATTCCTATGATGTGATTCTTAAGACATTGCTTTTTAATAATCTCATCACGCTACCTGATAATTGAAGACCTTATTACCCTGAGCTTAAACCTCCTTGGTGAAGAGAGGATCACTTTTTCAATTATCATAGGAACAAAGGACATGGTAGTGATCATTGTTTCAAGCTTAAGGATGTTATACAAGATCTTATTGATGAGGGAAAAGTTGCTACTGATGGGTTGGTCAAAAAATCTGATCATAAGGCTTTCAGAAAACCTCTCCCTGAGTATGAACAAGGGGAAACATCAAATGTAAAAATGAAGAATCATGACACTAAGATTAATGACACATATACTAACACGTAAAATGTTATACATATGCTTGAGCCCATTGACGAAGAAAGCATCTATATGATGGGGCCTAAATTTGATGAAGAACGTAGCTATGACACTGATGACAAAAGGCCTAAAGTGATCTTGAGAAATCTTGATTTCTCCCAACACTTTGATGATAATAGACCTATGGTTTCACTTAGGGTTGCAGATTCGTCTTCCCCTCATGGTGAAAGTCTAAATTTTGTTACTAGGGGTCAATCCAGAGTTGTCCTTAAGGTTGAAAATAATCCCAAACAAACTAATACTAAACAAGTGGGGTCTTCTTCGTCTAAGAAAATTGCTACCACTTATGATCTTGTGAAGCAATTGCAACGCTCTCCCGCTCAAATATCTATTTTCAAGTTTCTAGAATTATCTCCTTTGCATAAGGAGATCTTAGAGAAGGCTTTATGTGCAACTAGTGTCCCTGCTGATATTGATGTTGATAAGTTCCAAGCTATGGTTAATCACATTTCTACACTGCATTACCTAACTTTTTCTGGAGAAGATAACAAAGCGCTTAGTCACTCACATAACCTTGCCTTGCATAATGAAGTCAAAATCTATCATACCTAGGCCAGACGAGTGTTGATAGACAACGGTGCAAGGTTAAATATTGTTTCCTTTAATGTTGTTCAAAAATTGGGTCTGTCTGAATTTTCTATTGACCCTAGATGCAAAATCACTATCAAAGCTTATGATGAAGATGAAGTTGAACACTCCTCTGAGGGTCTTATTGTGCTACCTATTTGGGTTGCTCCTATGGAAAAAGATATGGTATTCCAAGTTCTTGACATTCCACTCGCATACAACATTCTTCTAGGGAGAGTTTGGCATCTGCAAATTAATCTTCCATTATGGTCTTATAGGACTAGCATACAACATTCTACTAGGGAGAGTTTGCCTCACTGTGTTTATTTTTCTCTTGCTTTTTATTGATCATATCTTATCATCTCCTCTTGGCTTTTGATCACTTATTTTTTATCTTGTCATCACAAGCGGTTAATCTATTGCCATATCTAATATATCCAAGTTCTAAATTCTTAAATAATGAGTCTATATGATCACATAGAGCTAAGCATATGAGAGAGATATCCATATATCCACGAGCATATCAACATAAGATGAGCATACATAAACATGAGTATACATATAGACATCACATGAAAACATAAATATAAGTGTTGAAACATAGAGATCCATTCATCACATGAGGATAAAAGAGATAAGTAGACAAAGCTAATTTGAATCTGGAATCTTACATATATGGTGAAATATCAAGTGTCTATACAACATTAGTATAAGATCTAGATAAAACTCTCGACAATGATACATCAAAACTATTAAAATAATACAAAGCCTATAAACATAAGACTGACTCCCGCCCTCCTATGTCAGATGTGGCTGTGGTCGTGGAGCTTGGGTCCTATCTAATGGTTGCACAACTCCCTCTGATATCCATGCCTCTCTAAATAGAGAGGCACCTGCCACTTTGTGAGAAATACTACTATGTATACTCTATAAGTGTAGACTGCCATGTCTTCCTATCTCTCTGCCTCGCGCCTCACCGCTACTAGGTCCTCCCGTAGAGCCTGCTCTCGTCTCTCCGCCTCTACTCTTGCATCAACCAACTATTGATGCTTATTCTTCTCATTTCTTACTTTCTTATTCTATCTTGTTTGCTTCTTCTTCTCTTTTCTTACTTTCTTTCTCTTTCTTTTCTTTTTCTGTTCTTGTTCTTTTCTCTTCCTTTTTCTTTTGTGTAATTTTGTATAAGTGACATTTTTATAAGGAACATTTCTATAAGAAACATTTTTATGTGTCATTTCCCATAAAGGACATTTGTATGTTTGTGACTAGACAAGATACAGTCATGTTAGGTGGTAATTGTATAAGGGACATTTGTATAAGTAAGACTTGTAAAAGTGACTTTTATAAATATAATTTTGCATAAGTAACATGTTTATAAGCAACATTTGTATAAGGGACATTTGTATAAGGAATATTTTTAAGTGTCATTTCCTATAAGAGATATTTGTATGTTTGTGACTAGATAGGATACAGTCAGGTTAGGTGGTAATTGATATAAGCAACATTTGATAAATGACACTTGTATAAACGACATCTATATACAATGATACAAACGACATTTGATAAGTGACAATTTTATAAAAGATATGCGTATAGAACGATATAACACTTCTATAAAATAATTGACATTTTCTCTAAGGGGCATTAGAATAAGGGACATTTTTAAATGCCATTTCGTATAAGGGACATTTGTATGTTTGTGACTAGACAAGATACGCACATGTTAGGTGGTAATTGTATAAACGACATTTGTATAAGTAAGATTTGTAAATGTAATTTTGTACATGTGACATGTTGATAAGCAACATTGTAAAGTGACATTTCCTATAAGGGCATTTGTATGTTTGTGACTAGACAGAATACAGTCATGTTAGATGGTAATTGTATAAGCGACATTTGTATAAGTGAGATTTGTATAAGTAACATTTTGTAAATGTAATTTTGTTTAAGTGCCATTTCGAATAACTGCCATTACAATAAGCGACATTGGATAAGTGACACTACATAAGCGACAAGTGTATAGAATGATATAATCTTCATGTATATAGAATGATATAAGCAACATTGTGTAAGTCAAATTGTATATAGAATGATATAACACTCTTACATAATAAGTGACATTTTATATAAGGGGCATTTGTATAAGGGACATTTTTAAATGACATTTCGTATAAGGGACATTTGTATGTTTGTGACTACACAGGATACGATCATGTTAGGTGGTAATTGTATAAGGAGCATTTTGAAGTACCAAATTTTCCATAAGCGACATTTGTGACTAGACAGGATACGGTCATGTTAGGTGGTAATTGTATAAGCTACATTTGTATAAGTGAGATTTGTAAAAGTGATATTTTGTAATGTAATTTTGTATAAGTGCCATTTTGCATAACCGACAATTGTATAAGTGACACTTTCTGACATTACACAATAACTAAAATAAATATGAAAAAAATAGAACAAAATATGTTAAAATTATGGGTACCTTATTATAATATAAATAAATTTAAATCATAATTAAGCTATAAAGGTTTTACAAGGACCCGAAATCTTTAACAAGAGTTTATATAAATATTCAATAAAGTTCAGATGATACTGTGTCGTAGCACCCTGGAAAAAAAGCAAAAAAGCCTAGCAGGCTCACAGCCCTACAAAAAAAAACTAAAAACATGAACAGGGACAACAAAAAGATAGGACATAAAACAGGACAGCTACATGCATTTCATAAGGTCTTGCACCTGGATCAGCATAAGTTGCATCTGCCCTGCAGAGTTCTTCAGAACTTCAATCTCCTTGTCATCCTTTGGGCTCGTCTTCCTGGTGTTAGCACTTGTGCGTTTGCCTGGTCCCGTGGTATCCTTCACCTCTTTGCCATCCTTTTCCCCTTTGTCCTGTTCCAGCTTTTCCAGCAGAGTTCACTGTCTAATCAAAGATAAAGAGGTAGCAATTGCAATGTTTAGATACCTAGATCAATATTAACATAAGACTAAAAGATATGTACACAACTCTGCAGAAAGCTTTAAACAAGTCACATTCATGAGATCAAAGGGAAAGTACAGTTCTGCAGTTAAGGAGAGACTGATATACACCATACCCAAAACTGTCAACTTGTCATTCCACTTCCCATCAATTCACCATTACATGTCGCCTCCCTCTTTCATTACAATAGATTGCAAAATGAGAATGTATTTCTAACTTCCCAAAGACTCTATTCATGCGTACAAGCATGATGACCCTTCACATTCCAAAACTGTCATTTTGCAACAAAAGTTGTCAGTAACATTTGTGACAACTTTGCAACATTTTGCAACTTTATGGAAATAAACCCAAGCCAAGAAAGATGTGTACCTCTAACCAATGGTTGGAACAGTGCTGCACACCCTAGAGAACACAGAATCCACAATCAGATATTAGTAATTACCCATCCATTCATTTTGGTGTTGTAGTTGTCGGATTTGCCTTTTCCTATAGCCAGTCACATGGAGATACCTGGCTAGGGCTTGGCCATTCTCCCACTTCCATTCACCTCCCGATCTGAGACCAATTGCATATTAAAGTACATACAGAGGCCTCACATTCCACTACGGGCTAAAATTTTCCTATGGTGGAAAGTGGAGATATTTACATTTCAATTCCAAACCCCAGGCGCTTGAGGATTTCATGGGTTGTCTTGGAAGAACAACTATAACTTTTGTTTGGAATGTGATCTCAGCCTCAAACCACCTGCATATGAAAGCTAAAATATTTCCTTGCACTAAGAATCAAGCTGGGTAGATTTTCAAAAGCATTAACATGTAAAACAAAGTCTTAGATTTTCAAGAGCATTAACATGTGCAGCCAAGTCTTAGCTCTTTGAGAAAGGTAAACATGAATAGTAGACGGTGAGAGCAGATGGCAAATAACAACGCCACAGGTGACATGAAAAATTGAGCATATAAGAAATAATATTTGCCAAAAAAAAAGGAAAGAATGACTATGATCTATGTTCACCAGAGAAAAATAGACATCAAAGCATAATAAGCGGGATCTTTTTCAACAAAGCTGTTTGTAGCAAGAAGGGGACTTGGGTTTGTACAATGCAAATAGGTGGAAGGTGGACAGAAAATGACGGTCTGGAAAAATACAGATGGACGTGATTTTTTAAATGGTCGTCCATTGGTATTAATGTTGAGAGTCGTTGATTTCTTCTGGCAGGTTGTGCTTTTTCATGTAAGGAAATGCCTTCGGCGTAATAAGGTACACCAAAATTAAGCCAAAATTTGGCGGGAAGCATGCGTTTATGGTGGTAGATTAGTCAGTTGATATTAATGGCCAAAGTGACCAGCAAAATCATATCTTACGGCAGTCTGCAAGTTGATAAGCACTTAATTCCGCCGGCAATGTTAATTTTTTAAGAATAGCCTTCAGTGCAGCACCTACCACCTAAGTTACCGATTCGGGTGAAGTTAAGTGAAATTAAGTTGAAAGCAAAAAAAGATAACTTATGCAACAGATAAATGAAGTTCGGAGTGAAAGTGTAATTCAAAACTACGAACACTAATTGGGCAAACCTACAACCACCTATATGAAATGAATTCTATATCCCTTACGAGTGAAGTTCAAATAACAAATCAGATAACCTATGAAAGCCTATTAACACTAAAGCTGCAACACCACAAACAATAAAATGGAAAGAATTCTAGATCAGTTATGAATGCAGTTGAAAACAAAAACAGATAACTTATGCAACCCTCTATTCAGTTGATTGGAATTCAGAGTAAGAACATCGTGGAATAGGTAACTGAGAACCTAATACTGATAAATTGAAATGAAAACGGTTCTTGTATATCACGAATATAGTGGGAGACAAATGATAATGGAATTAAATCTTTAATTACACTTCAGTAATATTAAAAATAACCAAATAAAATTGAGAATGAACAATCTTACTTCAGAGCTGATATCTCGTGCACAAGAGTTTCCAATTGAGAACCCGGTATATTAAATTCATCAAACCTCCAATGCTCATGGCACTTTAGTGCAACTGTCCAACAACAGAAGGAAAAAACACATTATATACTAATCATAACACAATGGACAAACATGCAATCTGCCTCAGTATATATAATATGTGAGTACCTTGCTCTAAGGTCATGCTCAAACTTTCAAACTTCAAAGACCTCCAAGACTTCCAAAAGTCTTGATGTATAATAAGTTTATACCACTGCCTCCATACCTGACCAGCATTGCACAGGCTTTGACGATTTATCCAAATAAACACCTGTTATGCATAAAATTAGTCCCTAGTTGGACATTTCGTATGATAAAATAAAAACTGTACTCGTATAACTGAATGTTCCATAACCTACCTCGTATAATTCGCCATCACTAAGGCTGCTCACTGTGACTCATTCTCTGTCTGACATTTGGAAAGATAAGTAGATACAGCCAAGCTTGGAGAGCCTGCAACTACAAAATTTACCCTATATAGAGCTTAGGTCTAGGCAGGGCTTTGACCCACCATATTCTGATGCTAATTGTTGGGCATTTTTTTTAACTAAACCATTACTTTTGTTGACCATCAAGACCATTATCAATCACCAAAATATTAAATGATACACAAAATCACAAGATAATGGCCTAGTCAGAAACTTGATATATTATATGCTCATTTATTAGAAATGCATGGAAAACACACAAATCGATCCATCACAGTGAAAGAAGAAAACCATTTTCCATGGATAGTAACAAAAGATTTAAGAAAACCCACTTTTTGCATAACTCATTTAAGCAGATCTTTTGTTAATGTAGCATCTAGATAAAAAAAATAAAACAAGTAGGAAGATACTTGTTTCTTCAATTCATGTAACATATGATTCTTGCCAAAAAAAACAATTTGCAAATTAGTTAAGCAGTAAACTTAAAATAACATAAAGCAGTATTGAGTCCCAACATTTGAATTGAAATAGAAGAATAGGAATTATAAGCTCCTCCCCCTTCCCCTTCCACTTCCCCTTCCCCTTCCCCTTCCCCTTCTTTGTGCTGTCCTCCACCTCCTTTATGTCCTGCTCCCTTCCCCTTCCCCTTCCCCTTCCCCTTCCCTTCTTCATGCTGTCCTCCACCTCCTTTATGTCCTGCTCCGTCTTTTTCCTTAACCTGCTGCTGAATCGTTTTTCTGGAGGAGGGGGGGTGACAACTTGCTCCATGTGAGTATCTTTCAACTCTTGCTCCTACAAACCACAAAGAGCATAAGAATGTGAGTATCATGTAAGTCATTATCACACAGTATATGTATGAGCATAATAATCAAAAGATTAGAGATGTATTACAAGGCCAACAGATGCCAAAATGGTCTCCTCATTCTGGCCTTCATTAGTTAGCGCTTCTAGTTGCGCTTCCTCCTCGAGCAACTACAAACCACAAAGAGCATAAGAATGTGAGTATCCTGTAAGTCATTATCACACATTATCACACAGTATATGTATGAGCATAATAATAAAAAGATTAGAGATGTATTACAAGGCCAA